>CAJQZP010001370.1:600000-1019778 GCA_907164705.1 Parnassius apollo | reverse complement strand
AGACTGCTATGGATACGAATAAAAGTGGGCCTAAAGAAGTTGTTTGTTCTAGGGGTCTACGCCCCAGACATGTCTAAGACGACGTACAATCAAAGATCACTCGCTCGTCATGTTACTCTTTGGTTGTTTCCTACCATCGTACCATCGCCTTTCGTGGAAGTTTCAAATATTCTGCCTCTAAATGCTGGAATAACCTGCCGCCACCGCTTCGTAGTCTGGAAACATTAAATACATTTAAAATAAAATATAAAACTCACTAATTATTGTTCAAAAAGCTATGGCTTAATATTTACCTACCTAAATAATTACAGACACTTAGCGCTATCCGGCGGGGTCATACGGAAAGCATATGAGTCCATAGTACTTTTTTTTAATACTTAAAGGCTGAAATAAAAGTGTTTTTCATGCTATTTGTTATAACTATGATACAAGTATATGTTTAACGTGCAATTACTATTGATTTATTAAAATATTGTTTCTAATGATAACATTGTTGTTTAAGATTATGGTTATGATTACATACCTGTGAGAAAATATTTTTGTAGGGTACCATCATTTAGTGTTTCTTCTTTTATATTATTTCCAACTGATACCTCATAGATACATGACTCTTATGGTGATAACAATACTTTTTTAAAATGTTTCGGACATTCTTGGTATTAGATCCAGTTAGTTCATTTATGTAATCTATGTTAATTATTATTAGTCTATCAATGACGGTGTGAACGTCCGCACGTCACTTAATTTACAGGCTCACTGAAAACCAGCGCTGTAGTCTCGTATCGGCTGCGGCATTAAGCTGAGTGCGGTCTGTTTGCCGTGTACGCCACACACACTTGTGTGCGTAAAATGTGTGATGTTGTGTTTAATATTTTTTTTTATTCTTCTTTTTTTTTCTTTTTACTATGTATTTTTTATGTTTATGGTTTAAATGTACATGTGGCGTATTTGAGCAATAAATGTTTTCTTTCTTCTTTTTTCTTTCTTTCTTTCATTCACTTATATCCGGGAGCAGTTTTGGGAGATGGCAAGGATGGTGTTAATGAAATGTAAGAAAAATAAAAATATTGTTATGTTAGGAGATTTTACAGCGAGCTTTTACCATCTGAGCTACCACAGCTAGAGCCGTGGTAGCTCAGATGGTAAAAGCTCGCTGTAAATATAACGGAATGCGAGTAACCCGGGATCGATCCGGCACCGGCCGGCCCAATGAAATTGTTAATTGCAATTTTAAGTGCTGATTTACCACGTGCTCGGCGGTGAAGGAAAACATCATGAGGTAAACTGCATGTCTGAGGACTAAGAAAAAAATATTTCGAAGACATGTGAAGTTCGCCAACACGCATTTGGGCAGCGCGGCGGACACTTCCTTGCCCTAAACGCTCTCAGAAATGAGGGGAGGCCTGAGCCCAGCCGTAGGACGTATATAGGCTGTAACTTTACTTTACTTTACTTTACTTTTAGGAGATTTTAATGAAAGGTTTGGGGTGAGGAGGTTTGGCTATGAAAGGATACTGGGAACGTTTGGTGATGAAAGTATTAATGAGAATGGTGAAAGCATCCTCACCGTATGTGTGGAAAGGAATATTTATGTGACGAACACTTTCTTTCGTCATAAGAATATTCATATGTATACTTGGGAAAGAGGTGATGATAGAAGCATGATAGATTTCATAACTGTGGATGAAAGATTGAGGAGCGCAGTGGTGGATACAAGGGTTTACCGGGGGTCTAACGTAGGGACGGACCACTACCTGGTCTTATGCCGAATTAGGGGTTTATTCAGACGTTGGCGGCATCGGACATCTGTTTCCATCACTGCGTTACAGCGTATAAGAATTAAGAGGTTACAAGATGAAGATGTGAAAGACAAGTACAAACGTAGACTGAGAGAAAATATAAGTAAATTAGATGAGTTGTGTGTGAATGAGTTAGACTTGGAGAATGTGTGGCATAATGTTAAGAAAGGTTTAATGGATGCAGCTACCGAAGTATGTGGTGTTAGTTAGAGAACGAATGAAAGGAAAGACAATATATTATGGTGGAATGATGAGGTACGTATGGAAGTTGAAGCAAAGAAGAGAGCATGGCTAGATTTACTAGCGAGCAAAGCTGGTAATTCTGGCGGTAAGCATGATGAGATAGAAAAAAAGGCAGAGTTTAAACGTCTAAATAAGAGAGTAAAAGAACTAATGATTTCTTATATTTACGCGAACACTACACATGATTAAAACTACTTTTACGGATTTTATCTCGTTTATTTTTGCTTTTAATTACTTTTATTTTTAATTCCCGACGTTTCGGGCGCTTTCCAGCACCCATGGTCACGGGGGACTGAGATGACTAACGTCCCGATGTCATTGTTAAACCCGGAGTACCTTCAGCTTTTTTAATTATTGTTTATGGTCCGATCTATGCAAAATGAACTGACTATGTCTTGCGGTCTTGCAGTGATATGCTTGGGTTTAGTTTTAATTTTATTGATTATAGGATCCCATGCAGGTGGTAGTACCCAGCTTCCTTTTCTATTGAAATTAGGATGTTTTTTAATTTCAATAGCCACGTGAGGCTATCCTTGGTAGGAATCGGTGTTCTTTTCCGGAAAAAGTTCGGGAAAAAGACCCATACAAACCGATATTTAAACGGTGAATCTCACCACCATCCTTCACAGTTAGCTATCGTGGGCAAATCTTTGTTACAGAGAGCACGAGGGGATCTGTGACAGCAAACACCTGGCCGCCGAGCTTCAGCACGTCAAGCAAGTTCTGCACGACAACAAGCTTCGGGTCCCGCGCCTACGTCACAGTGACCGTGTGAAGCCGGCCACAGTCGAGCGTGTACCTGCTGTACTACCATATGTCAGAGGTGTCACAGACAAGATTGGCTATATCTTGAAGCGAGCTTCTATTAGAACATTCTACAAGCCGCCGAAGAAGATTAGTCAGTTCCTACCATCCGTCAAGTGTCATATTCCGCTACAAGATGCAGGAGTGTACAAGCTTGATTGTGAATGTGGTCTCTCTTATATAGGACAAACAAAAAAGATCGATTAGAACCCGCGTAAAAGAACATATAGCTGATGTGAAGCATCAACGTTCCGGGAAGTCTGCAGTTTGTGATCATATCTTGGACGGCCCCAACCATTACATCAGATTTGATAGACCACAAATCCTCGCGAAAGAACACCGATTCCTACCAAGGATGATACGTGAGGCTATTGAAATTAAAAAACATCCTAATTTCAATAGAGAAGGAGGCTGGGTACTACCACCTGCTTGGGATCCTATAATCAATAAAATTAAAACTAAACCCAAGCATACCACTGCAAGACCGCAAGACATAGTCAGTTCATTTTGCATAGATCGGACCATAAACAATAATTAAAAAAACTGAAGGTACTCCTGGTTTAACAATGATATCGGGACGTCAGTCATCTCAGTCCCCCGTGACCATGGGTGCTGGAAAGCGCCCGAAACGTCGGGAATTAAAAATAAAAGTAATAAAAAGCAAAAATAAACGCGATAAAATCCGTAAAAGTAGTTTAATCATGTAAAAGAACTAGTTGAAAGGAAAAAGCAAGAACGAACGGATAAGAATGATAAAAGAATATCGGATAACTTCCACGCAAAGGTTAAAATGTTCTGGAAACTCGTAACAAATACCAGGGGACATTCAAAACAGCCTAGATTGAATGTGATACGAGACGGGAATGGCTGTATTCTGAATGATGAAGTGTTGAGTCTAAAGAGATTGAAGGAATATTTTGAAAGCGTATTTATGAGTGAGGAGACGTGTGAACTAAATGAAATAGAAATTCCGAAAGAAGATGAAAGAGATAGAGAGATAAGTATAGATGAAATAGTAAAAGCATGAAAGTAGGTAAGGCAGCCGGATATGATAGAGTTTCATTCGAAATGCTAAGGGCTGGAGAGGACGTGGTGGCAGGCCTGCTGTAAACCTTGTTTAATTTATGTTGGGAACTAAAGTGGGTACCGGTAGACTGGTGCAAAGCCGTGATAGTCCCAGTATATAAAGGAAAAGGGTCGCAGCAGGACTGTAAATACTACCGTGGTATCAGCCTTCTTAGCACTGTGGGAAAACTGTATGCTAAGGTACTAATTGGAAGAGTTATGAAAGAAACTGATGAAAAAATTTGGGATGTGCAAGCGGTATTTAGAAAGGGGAATGGGGTGTACAGATCAAGTTTTTTCCGTGCGCATGATCGCGGAGAAGTTTTTGGCGAAAAAACGAAAAATTTTTTTTGTGCGTTCATGGACTTGGAAAAGGCTTATGACAGATTGGACAGGGATGTGTTATGGCAAACTCTGAACGTATTTAGGTTGAGCGCTGGTTTAATACAGGCATTAAAGTCTCTGTATAGGGACTCGAGTGCTTGTGTTAGAATCAACGAGGTCTACTCGGACTGGTTTGGCATCCATAAAAGTGTCAGACAGGGCTGTGTAGCTTCACTGTGGCTGTTAAACCTATTTGTGGACAGTTGTTTGGAAAATTTGAAAGTTGAAGAATGCGGTTTAAGAATAGGTGAGTTAACCATCAAATGCCTTTTGTACGCCGATGATCAAGTCATACTTGCGTCGTCGGCGGCCGAGTTGCAAATGATGGTTACATTAATGAACAGGTCATTAAAAGAAAGGGGAATGAAAGTGAACGCAAGTAAGACGAAAGTGATGGTTTTTGAAAGAGATGAAAGCAAAACGGTATGTGAAATAAGAATAAAAGGAGAGTTAATTGAGCAAGTGGATGAGTTCGTATATTTGGGATGTGTAGTCAGCAAGGATTGGAGATATGATAAGGATATTGAACGACGAGTTAATACAGGAAATAAAGTAAATGGGGCTCTACACTCTATTGTGAAAAGTCAGAGTGTGTCAAAAAGGGCACGTATGGCAATTCACAATCCTGTATTAGTCTCTACTATAACGTATGGTAGTGAAAGTTAGGTGTGGCAGAAGAAGCACGAAAGTAGAATAAATGCAGTAGATATGCGGTCGCTAAGGAGTATTTTAGGGCTGAATCTGAGTGACAGGGTGAGAAACTGTGATAAAAGAAGAGTGGTTTGCAAGATGATGCAGTGACCAGGATTACGAAAGGAATGCTTCGGTGGTTTGGTCATGTAGAAAGAATGAATGCGGGAAGACTGACAAAGCAAATATATGTTGCAGAAGTGAATAGAAGAGTCGGAAAGGGACATCCTAGGCGGAAGTTTGTCGACCAAATTGGCGATGTACTAAAAATAGGCCAAATTAAGGGTACCCTTAACCGATGAGCATGTATGCGTAGGTATATGGATGTGGAAGAGGCGAGAGAGGTATGTCGGGATCGTGCTAAATGGAAGTCTGTAGTCTCTGCCTTCCCCTCTGGGTGACAGGCGTGAGTATTTATTATTATGTTTATATTATCTAATTAATAATAATTATGTAGAATATTAAACGCCGGCAAGCAGCCAACATCAAAGGAGTGCAACTTCTGTACATAGTACTATTATTTATTCTATACTATAGGGAAAAATTTGCCTAAATCTTCACCTTTGTCAGACAGATAAATAACCAAATAGCATCATGAATCTTCAAAGGTCCTTTAGAAGAGGTGTTGGATAGATATCGAATGCCTTAAGATAATTATTTCGTTTCCCATAATCGCCTCTAAAGACGCTCCGGAGGGTTAAGCTATTGTTCCTACTCCCTATTACTTCAACATATTATTTATTTATAAACAGTTTATAAAGTAATTTTCAATTATAATAATTTCTTATATTTACGCGAACACTACACATTGAAATAATACTAATTTTTACGGAATTTATCGCGTATATTTAACTTTTTTACCCGACGTTTCGAGAGCTTTACAGCACCCATGGTCACGGGAAGGACTGAGATGTTCAACGTCCAGCTGTCATAGTTAACCGCGGTTACCATAGATTAAAATTTAACTTTTGTTCCGATCTACACAGTATGAACTTATGGTATCATGGAGTCTTGCAGTTGTATGCTTGGTTTGGGATTTAATTTTATTTATTATAGGATCCCAAGCAGATGGTAGCACCCAGCCATCTTCTCTATTGAAATTAGGATGTTTTTTGATTTCAATAGCCTCGCGAATCATCCTTGGAAGGAATCGGTGTTCTTTAGCGAGGATTTGTGGTCTATCAAATCTGATGTAGTGACGGGGGGCGATCCTGTACATGTTCACAGACTGCAGACTTCCCGGAGCGTCGATTCTTCACATCAGCTATATGTTCTTTGACGCGGGTTTTAATGGATCTTTTAGTTTGTCCTATGTAGGAGAAACCACATTCACAATCAAGCTTGTACACTCCTGCATCTTGCAGAGGGACGTTACACTTGACTGATGGTAAAAACTGACCAATCTTCTTCGGCGGCTTGAAGTATGTTTTGATGGAAGCGCGCTTCAAGATGTAGCCAATCTTGTCAGTGACTCCTCTAACATATGGCAGTACAGCAGGTACACGCTCGACTGTGGCCGGCTTCACTCGTTCTCTGTGACGTAGGCGCGGGACCCGAAGCTTGTTGTCATGCAAAACTTGCTTGACATGTTGGAGCTCGGCAGCCAGGTGTTTACTGTCACAGATCCCTCGTGCTCTCTGAAACAAAGATTTACCCACGGTAGCTAACTGTGAAGGATGGTGGTGAGAATCACCGTTTAAATATCTATCTGTATGGGTCTTTTTTTCTATACACAGTATGGCTCAAAGGTGTTATCAGGATTCCGAATTACTAACACATCTAGAAAAGTTAAGGAATTGTTTGCCTCTAACTCCATTGTGAACTGAATTTTTAGTATTTATAGAGTTAAGATGGTCCAAAAATGCAGTTACTTTATCTAAAGGTAGAATTGTGAAAGTGTCGTCTACGTACCGCTTGTAGAATCTTGGATTTATGGGAGAAGTAAGCAGGGCTTTCTCCTCAAAGTCTTCCATGAATATGTCGGCGACAATGGGAGATACAGGTGAGCCCATCGCCACACCATCTACTTGCTTGTAGAACTCCTCCATCCACAATAGGTAGCCAGATGTAAGGCAGTGTCTGAGTAATACTGCATATTCTACGGGCATGTTGTTTTCTTCCAGCCTTCTAGTTACAATTGAGATGCAGTCTTCAACAGGTAAGCATGTAAACAATGACTGCACATCAAAACTGACCATAGTTTCATTGTCTGCCAGACGTAGGTCTTTAATCTCGCTGACAAAATGGTAGAAATCCTTTATGTGTGCTCTTGTATGTCCCCTGAGCGGTGAGAGTATTTTCGCTAAGTGTTGAGCCAATCTGTAAGTTGGTGAATCGATTTGGCTCACTATGGGGCGTAATGGAGCATTGGGCTTGTGTATTTTTGGTAACCCATACAACTTTGGTGATTTGGCGCACGTAGGTATTATCCATTTTACGTCCAGATTTAATTTTTCGGAGTGTTTCTTTAAGAGGTCACTAGTTGTTTTTAGTGTGCTGTTTGTTGGGTTGTTTTTAACCTTTTTATAAGTACTTACATCCGACAAAAGTTCTTGTATTTTAGAATTATAATCTGACGTATCCATGACCACCGTGGCGTTTCCCTTATCTGCGCGGAGAATCGTAAGTTCTGGTTTATTGCGTAGGTTCTTTAACGCTATAAATTCGTCTCTGGGAAGATTCGGTTTAGGCACTGAACATCGACGTAACATAGACGAAATTACGCCATTACGCCCCATAGTGAGCCAAATCGATTAACCAACTTACAGATTGGCTCAACACTTAGCGAAAATACTCTCACCGCTCAGGGGACATACAAGAGCACACATAAAGGATTTCTACCATTTTGTCAGCGAGATTAAAGACCTACGTCTGGCAGACAATGAAACTATGGTCAGTTTTGATGTGCAGTCATTGTTTACATGCTTACCTGTTGAAGACTGCATCTCAATTGTAACTAGAAGGCTGGAAGAAAACAACATGCCCGTAGAATATGCAGTATTACTCAGACACTGCCTTACATCTGGCTACCTATTGTGGAAGGAGGAGTTCTACAAGCAAGTAGATGGTGTGGCGATGGGCTCACCTGTATCTCCCATTGTCGCCGACATATTCATGGAAGACTTTGAGGAGAAAGCCCTGCTTACTTCTCCCATAAATCCAAGATTCTACAAGCGGTACGTAGACGACACTTTCACAATTCTACCTTTAGATAAAGTAACTGCATTTTTAGACCATCTTAACTCTATAAATACTAAAATTCAGTTCACAATGGAGTTAGAGGCAAACAATTCCTTAGCTTTTCTAGATGTGTTAGTAATTCGGAATCCTGATAACACCTTGAGCCATACTGTGTATAGAAAAAGACCCATACAGATAGATATTTAAACGGTGATTCTCACCACCATCCTTCACAGTTAGCTACCGTGGGTAAATCTTTGTTTCAGAGAGCACGAGGGATCTGTGACAGTAAACACCTGGCTGCCGAGCTCCAACATGTCAAGCAAGTTTTGCATGACAACAAGCTTCGGGTCCCGCGCCTACGTCACAGAGAACGAGTGAAGCCGGCCACAGTCGAGCGTGTACCTGCTGTACTGCCATATGTTAGAGGAGTCACTGACAAGATTGGCTACATCTTGAAGCGCGCTTCCATCAAAACATACTTCAAGCCGCCGAAGAAGATTGGTCAGTTTTTACCATCAGTCAAGTGTAACGTCCCTCTGCAAGATGCAGGAGTGTACAAGCTTGATTGTGAATGTGGTCTCTCCTACATAGGACAAACTAAAAGATCAATTAAAACCCGCGTCAAAGAACATATAGCTGATGTGAAGAATCGACGCTCCGGGAAATCTGCAGTCTGTGAACATGTACAGGATCGCCCCCGTCACTACATCAGATTTGATAGACCACAAATCCTCGCTAAAGAACACCGATTCCTTCCAAGGATGATTCGCGAGGCTATTGAAATCAAAAAAACATCCCAATTTCAATAGAGGAGATGTCTGGGTGCTACCATCTGCTTGGGATCCTATAATAAATAAAATTAAATCCCAACCCAAGCATACAACTGCAAGACTCCATGATACCATAAGTTCATACTGTGTAGATCGGAACAAAAGTTAAATTTTAATCTATGGTAACCGCGGTTAACTATGACAGCTGGACGTTTAACATCTCAGTCCTTCCCGTGACCATGGGTGCTGTAAAGCTCTCGAAACGTCGGGTAAAAAAGTTAAATATACGCGATAAATTCAGTAAAAATTAGTATTATTTTAATTTTCAATTTCATATTGACAAAACTTTAAATCACATATGTTTCCTGTTTTTTGTTTTTTAAATTCCCTTAGGATTTGTGTTGAAAATTAGTCATTTAATTAGGAAAAAATAACGTTTCCTTATACTAAGATAAATGTAATAATATTGTCGATATCTATCTATATAATATAACCGATAACATACTCATCGGATGACCACCCTACACTCCGCTTATCGGTACTAATATTACTTGAGCATATTTCATACGTATCGGTTGGAAATTCTTCGGGGGATATGGGTGGCCCGTTGCCACTTCAGTTTACTAATTCTTTGGGCTACATCGGTTACACTAGTTCAACTGCGAACTTAATAGGCTATTTGACTAATTTTGGAAAACCATTTTAAATGATTCTTTATTACATAATAAGCACACTACATCGATATTTCGGGGAGATCTACTATATTTACTAAAAAATCAAAGTAAAAGTTTAAATTTCCAAAAGCGCACTAAAACGCTGATTCTGTAATGGCGCTGGTTACATAACATGTGTGACGTCTCACACAAGTAAGCGAGTCAATAATCGTAACATAACAGTGCAGCTGAAGTGAATTTTATCATTTTTATTCAAATTTATTTGGTAAAATGGTGTATAAATGGTGTGTAGTGCCACAATGTACTTAATCTCTAAAGACGAGAGATGTGGTTACAATTAGTTAGAAGAAACCTAAGGAGCATTTTAGCTCATACCAATGTTTTAATGTGTGAAGATCACTTTGATGTGAGTAAGATTTAACTATATTTGAATAAATATAGTTATACTTAGTAACTAAATATTGGTTTCTATATAAAATGACAACATCTGTCATACCTAACCTCTTAATATGGCTTAATTTTACAGAAATAGTATGAACCCCGACACCCTACAGGGTTCCCTGTAGGATTTCAAATGATTTCTGTTATGTTGTTAAGCTATCTTTATTGTATTCTTTGCCCTTTTTTTAATAGGATAGGGTGACAAACGAGCACACAGTACACCTGTTGGTAAGTGATTGCTGTGGCCCATAGACATCTACATTTTTCTTTGATTACGAATCAAAATGCAGATGCGTTGTCACCCGTGAGAACTAAGATGGAATGCCTAATTTCCAGTAAAAAGGGTCTCCGGTTCTCTATAATAACCATACGAAACACAGCAGCATCAAGCTACCATTTCACGGTATCATGGTTCATGGTATATATGTAAGTGTATATGGTCTTGTAATGTATATTGTCTTATCAAATATAATATGGATAATTCTTTTGTTATCTCAGCAATAATGTTTGGTTACAGGTGGAAAAAGAAAATTGACTACATGAAGTACAATATGGGCTTCAATCAGAAGATACTTTTTTCGGATGAGTGCGTGCTAACTAAATTTCACTGTCAAGAAGATCGCAAAAGATGGCTACTGATGCTGTACATTCTCGTGAAGTGTTTGTTCCTTAAGAGACAAAAAATTGATCTTGTCACAGAATGTATCCGAAGATAAGGTACTGCTGAAATCCATGCTGAAAGTTAACATAATGATGATGATATGATACAATAAATTATTGAGCCTAAATGTATGTAATGTATTGATTACAACAGTGATAAGTTACTTTTTATATTTAAATGAGTTAAGTTTATGTTATTCACATTTAAATGAAGAAATTAATTTGATTTTTCGTCTTTTCAGTATCACCAAAAACTCAAGACAAAGACAATCCCCTACCCTATTATAACTGTGGAAAAATCTGTACAAGTAACAAGAAAAGTGAACATGCATTAGAATCAAGGCTATGCAAACTAGATGACAAAATTAAAATATTTCTACCTCACAATTTACAGTTTCTACTATATTTTGTTTCACTTCGCCCATTAAGATTAAACCATGCCATCTTAAACCATCACAGTTATAAGTTAAATTAGTCAAAAGAAATATTTTCCTTGAAGATGAAAAATCAGATAGTGATATTTGTTAATTTGAAAGTGGTAAATTATCACCTTTTGTAGCTACATCATTAAAAAGGGTTACTGATTCACATAGAAATGTTACAGATACCAATGTGAATATTGAAAAATTACAATGCCTCAAAACTACTATATGCGTTTAATTGAAAAGAAACCTATGTTCAGGTTTTGCATAGACACACAAATATAAAAACAGAACACATTTTGCTATGCTTCAAAAATTACATTGAACAACATATTTTATTAAGTAGAGGATAATTTTGGTGTATCATTTTCTTATGCCATTAAATAGTTTTTAAGAAAATATTTAGTAATAAGTAGTTTCTTAAGACCATTTACAGTAAACTTAGTTAAAAACGTTTAATAAAAAATAATCTTCCTATAGCATTCAGACATAATTATCATAATGTCAGCTGCATCATCGATTGTCTAGTAATCGACATACAAAAACCATCAAATGCTCTTCATCAGGCTCTAATATGGTCAGAATAACTACATATTAAATCTTACCCGTGCTTGGTTTGTATATATTAGAAGGTGCCAAATTTGTAAAACAACATAGTAAAAGTTTTTATGAGCTTAGAAAGGCAACATGGGTGACCCGTCACCCCACTACTCGAAAAAAAGTTCAAATATTTTTTTGGTGTTGTTTTTGTCTCTTTCTAATGCTCGATCTATTCTCCAATCGGAGTGAATGCAATCAGTTACATACATTAACGTGTAACGTAACTTACTGTGACAAGTTGTTATTTTTGTTATATTGACATTGGTGGGGTGACTCGTCACCCCTGTTGCTTCTTACGTAAGTTTAATTTTTTTGTGATACTGATATAAGTGTTTGGTTTCTGAGATGAAAATGGCTTTGATTTCGGATGAAAAGTATCGAAACTATTTGCAAGTTTGTAATTTTGTATGTGGAGTCGATACTTTCAACAAAATAGTGTATACGTACAATTCGGCTAGCACAATACCAGACGTAGGCCGCTTCGATAATTCTATGGTATGCTGGATCAGGCTGGTGTTAACTCTATGTTGCTTTGTATTGACGCTACACATTATAACACTGCTGCCAACGTTCATCATGCCATGTTCCGAAGCAGTTGTTTAAATAAATTAGTTGACAATTGGCGCAACCGCACATGAGGGATCGTTTGAGTTCAAATTTGCCGCGAGAATTAGGAGTCACTTTGTGGCGGCGCTGTCGTCGCGCCGCAAGCGAAACACACCGAAGCCTAAATCACACTATTAAAATTCCGAATCATAAACAGTATATATGGAACATCTCCGAACTATCACATGCAGCGTTGGCCGCTCCCGGGCAGAACACCTTGCCCGGTGAAAATCTCCCCTTTTCCTTCTACGGCCACAGTGGTGACCACCCGACGTGATCTGAACACGCAACCAACAACCTTTGGAAACTTCAAGCTTCATCATCGTCATAAAATACCCTACCCATTCGCGCCCGAGAATATATTGTCTGCAGTTTTCATATCCTGCAAGTCATCTAGCTTCACAAGGTTCATCGCAGCACTGGAATAATAATGCTTCCTGTTCCTTCAAGTTACTCTCTGCGCTATACAGTGTTCGGCACGGCTCTGAGCCTTACTGATCGCCTCTGCTCCATGGCACTCTCGTAGATTGCTTGCCTTCTTCTCGACTCACCCCAGACTACAAGGATATCTCCTGGCACTACTTGTAAATTCGTCGGCAACAAGGCTGCACTATCGACCTCCGGTCTGAGCAAGGGGTGATGTGGCGGCACTGTCGTCGCGTCGCAAGCAAAACACACCGAATCCTAAATCACACTATCAAAATTCCGAATCGTAAACAGTATATATAGAAAATCTCCGAAATATCACACGGAGCGTTGGCTGCTCCCCGGGCACAACACCTTGCCCGGTGGGAGATCTCCCCTTTTCATTTCACGGCCACATCTTTATGTGATATTTGAAATATAACCCAGGACCATCCAGAAGGTAAGCCGCGTGCAAACTTGCAGAAATAGGCAAGATGTACACGGTGTCCAAGAAAACGGGACAAAAATTTTAAAACTTTTTTTTGCAGAAAATACCTTCAGCCCGCTTGCTCTCAACATCGAGAAGATATTTGCTTGATCTGCATTTAATGCAAAAAAAAAAAAACAAATTATCGGTGCTGTAATAAACACTATTTTCACATTCCAAATTATATTAGTGATTGATCTTATAATAAATAACGTTGGTTCTCTCAAAAATTGCAGTTTTAATTTGAATGTAAAAAATATGCGGTGATACGTCACCCTGTTGCCATTTGTGTATGCAAAAAAAAGTGTTGCCTGCCGAAGGTTAATAAAGAAGTGGTACCCATGAACACGAGATACCCAGATCGGATTACAATTAGCTAAATACCAAAAAGTAAAAGCTTTAGCAAAAATTGTTACTGAATGGGTGAAACAATATACAACAAAATACTAAACACAATTAAAGATTTTCCTACACGACCAATTAAAAACATCGAATATAACACCCAAACACATAAAATCCGAACAATAATCAGTCAAGGCAGTAATGTCTACTCGTTTGTGACGTCAGCAGAGTTGCAACCAATCACATGGCGTTCCCGTAGCAGATAAAATTTCAAAAATTGTTTTGTTTTATTTTCGTTTATTTCACATAATATATATATATATATATTTTATTAAGTAAAATATATTTTTACGCTATTATCTGATAGGATGAACACAATTTGTAGCAATAGTGTCATATAAATTAATTCACAAACAAAACATAATATAGACATTGTGTTAAAATTATGCGGAAACATATTATTATATAATCAAATGAATTGGGTATTATACCATCTTGCATGTTTACTTACCATAAAGAGGCTCATATTAGTTGCTACCTCGTTAGTCCGTACTTAAGGAAATTTAAGTACATGACATGTCGTATCACAGGGAATAATTTATGTTAAAAACATCACCTTCTTAACTTGTAAGTTTTATAAATTTTAACATTTTTTTAAATTATTTTCCTTATTTACTATACCCATAAGAACCACAAGGTATAACTTCTTTTTTAAAGTATAGTAATTAAATAGTTAAACTTAAATAACTTTTTTATAGAAGAGAGGGTAAAAGATACGTGGTATACGTGGTATACGTGTTAGAGCCATGCTGCAATTATATCAGTAGTACAGTTGTAGCATGAATCGGTCGGCTCGACCAGGGAAGGACCACGCTCTCACAGAATACCAGCATAAAATAGTAGCTTAATGCTGCTGCGTTTCGTATAGTGAGTGTAGATAACCAGAGAACCTTTTTACACGAAACGATGCGGACGGTCTAAGATGAAGGCATTTCATCTTAGTCCTCACGCGTGACAACGGATCTCTATTTCGATTCGTAATCGAAATAGAGATCCGTTATCCTATAGATATATATCCTATAGATATTTACATATATATTCGTAATCGAGGATATATGTAAATATCTATAGGCCACAGCAACCACTTATCATCAGGTGACTGTGTGCTCGTTTGTCACCCTATCTTATAAAAAAGCGCATATGGCTTACCTAATGGTGACTACCGCCGCTTATGATTAACTCCCACACCAGAGAAGGCGCTATATGCCGCGGATTCGAATCCCGCACAGAACAAGTATTTGTAAGACCTACAAACTAACCCATTATACTGGAGAAAATCCTAGTTTGGAGATAACGTTAAAAAATCAAACTAAGCGCCTGTACTTTTCATTAAATAACTATTATACAATAATTTCAGAGACAAGACAATTTAAAACACAGGCGTAAGGATTACATAAAGAAATTGTCTTATGCTTCTGATAGGTATAGGCAGCGGATGTAAATAAATAATCTCTATTACAGTGCCTTTGTTTCAATTAAATAACTAACCTATAGTAAATTATAACATAAGTTTTTCTAAAATTGAAGTATCGAATATATGATGTTTTAAAATGTTGAAGTGTATATTAACAACACTTCTCCATTTAATACTAAATACGAACATAACAGCAAATAAGACTCTTAGAGTTTCAAACAACCCAAATAAATAAATTCAAATAATCCTCCGTTTATACCGCCAACTACATATCGCATGTCTGCAAACCGTAAAACAGACGATATTAGTTGGTAACTCGTTAGTCCGTACTTAACAAAATTTAGGTAGATACCGTATCGCCTCGTAGAGAACAATTTATGTGGATCACCTACACCTTCCCACGGTGGACCCCTGGGGCTAACGTACGGTTACATTGTTTCTTGCGTCTGGAACTAATTAATTACGCTACTTAATTGATAATATCGGTAAGTGCAACACTATCTAGCTTGTAATGATGATATCTAAAGCATACATTTCAAAAATTTATTTTGCTTAACGACTTAGTTCATTTTGACGGCTGTAACAGAGTTTATACTATTTATTATGGCCGTTAACGCTAACTTCTTTTAAATGTGGTTTTGTAATTTAAAATAGACATAATACGTAGGTACAAACAGAGTCTAATAAATTATTATTATTTAAGTTATGTTTTGTAAGGTCACTGAAATGCATGTAACACTTTTAATATTGTTCGCCTACACATTTTGTATTTAGTATAGTACTCGTATATTAACTATACTTAACATACTTATGTCCATCTGTATTGTATTTATTTTGTTTATATTTTGTGTTAAAATATTAATTATTAATTTACAAATGGTAAATACTATGAAAACTTGTTTTTTTTTTATAGAAGAAGGGGCAAACGAGCATGCGGCTCACCTGATGTTAAGTGACTACCGCCGCCCATGATCAACCGCAACACCAGGAGAATTGCGGGTGCGTTGCCGGCCCTTTCGAAAGGAGTAAGCTCTTTTCTTGAAGGTCCCCAGGTCGTATCGGTCCGGAAAAATCGCCGGTGGTAAACTATTCCACAGAGAGGTTGTACGTGGAAGAAAACTCCTTGTGAAACGTACAGAGGTGGACCGCCAAGCATCCAGATGATGTGAATAGTATCGGGACGTTTAACGTGTAGTGCGGTCACGAAATTTGGCGGCTGGGATTAATCCGAACAATTCCTCAGAGCACTCCCCGTGATAGATGCGATAAAATACGCAAAGAGATGCAACATCTCTTCGCAGCGCCAGTGAATCGAGCCGATCGGAAAGCACTCGGTCGTCGACGATTCGAGCCGCTCTGCGCTGGATGCGGTCAAGTGGAAGAAGCTGGTACTGCGGAGCCCCAGCCCAGAGATGGGAACAGTATTCCATGTGCGGCCGAACCTGCGCCTTGTAAAGTTGCAGGCGGTGTGCCGGCATGAAATACTGTCCCGCTCTGCTGAGCACGCCAAGCTTTTTAGAGCCCAATTTGGCCTTCCCTTGCAAGTGACCACGAACCTGCACGTCACTCGATATGTCGACGCCAAGGATTCCGATACTGGCTGAGGCAACAAGGGGAGTACCTTGAAACTGAGGGGATACGACAAAGGGGTTCTTTTTAGCGGTTAACGCGCAAACTTGTGTCTTCTGGGGGTTAAACTGGACTAGATTTGGTCGCCCCCAATCCGAGACTCTGTCCAGCAGAGACTCGACTTCAGACACAAGTTTGTCCCGGCACTTGGAGACGTTTTCCCGAGAAATATTGGCTCCGCCAGTGTAAAGAGCATCACCAGTGCTGTCATCTGCATAACAATGAATGTTACGGGTATGCAACATGTCATTGATATGCAAAAAGAAACACGTTGGCGATAGCACGCAGCCCTGTGGAACACCAGCATTAATAGGCTTGCAGTCGGAGCTTGCACCATCTACAACGACCTTGATGCTCCGATCTGCAAGAAAGCTGATGATCCAATCGCACAATTTCTCGGGAAGCCCATAGGAAGGGAGCTTCGAAAGAAGCGCTTTGTGCCAAACCCGATCGAAGGCCTTCGCAATGTCCAAACTAACGGCCAATGCCTCCCACTTGAACTCTACTGCCTCCGCCCATCTGTGAGTTAGGTATAACAGAAGATCACCAGCTGACCGACCACGGCGAAAACCGTATTAGCGGTCACTAATCAGCTGGTGATCTTCAAAGTACCTCATGAGCTGGCAGTTTACAAAAGGACTCCATTGTTTTGGAGAACAGGGAGGTGATGGCAATTGGCCGGTAGTTGGACGGGTCAGAGCGGTCGCCTTTTTTAGGGATCGGGTGGACGAAAGCCGTTTTCCATGATTTTGGGACTACGCCTAGGGAGTAGGAGTACCGGAAAAGAAGCGTTAAAACCGATGCCAACACTGGAACACACGTCCTCAGCACAATTGGGGGGATTCCGTTAGGCCCACTCGACTTGTTAATGTCCAGGAAGAGGAGTGCTTTGCGAACCGAGCGCTGTGTGATGTGCACTTCCGGCATGGAGCACTCACACCCCGGGATGGTCGGCGGAGTACTCCTCCCGTCATCGAGAGTCGCGTTAGACGCAAAGAAAGAGCCTAGAAGATCGGCTTTCTCCTTTGCGGTATGGGCCAGTGAGTCGTCCTCCCTGTGCAGAGATGGAAGAGATGGCTGACAGAAATTCCCCTGGACAGCCTTGGCGAGAGACCAGAATGCACGGGTTCTAGAAGGAAGGCGAACTAGTTTCTCGCCAATTCTGCCTATGTGCTCTAACTTTGCCTTGGCAATGACTCATTTGAAGGACCTAGATGCGGAATTATACTTCTTTTTTAGAGCACTGGTGTTTACATCCCGGGACGCTGATGCATCAGCCCAGGCTTGGTAGCACTCCTGCTTATAGCATGTACTGGGTAACTAAGTAAATCAACTATTATTTGTAAATTAATTTTGCGCTTACTATGTTAAACCATAGTTCGTTAAGTTAAGTTAAGTTAACTCCCCTATAGGGATTTCTACTCATAAATATTAACTATACTAAACATACTTATGTTCATATGGTTTGTATTTATTTTGTTAATATTTTGTGCTTGAATATTAATCATTAATTTATAATAAGTAAAAACTATGATAACTTGTACTCGATATTGATTTCTTATATTTACGCGAACACTACACATTTAAATAATACTAGTTTTTACAGATTTTATGGTATATATATATAAATTTTTAAATATTTGACATTTCGATCACTTTAAAACACCCATGGTCACGGGGGGGACTGAGATGTTCAACGTCCAGCTGTCATAGTTAACCGCGGTTACCATAGATTAAAATTTAACTTTTGTTCCGATCTACACAGTATGAACTTATGGTATCTTGAAGTCTTGCAGTTGTATGCTTGGGTTGGGATTAATTTTTATTTATTATAGGATTCTAAGCAGCTGGTAGCACCCAGTCATCTTTTCTATTTAAATTAGGATTTTTTTTGATTTCAATAGCCTCGCGAATCATCCTTGGAAAGAATCGATGTTCTTCCGCGAGGATTTGTGGCCTATCAAATCTGACGTAGTGACGGGGGTTCTATAATGCCAAACTTCTTCATAAATAGCAGAGCATATCATGAGTCTAAGGAACCACGAAAATGGGGCCCCACGTTGAGCGGCTTTTGGCCGCAGCCTTGAGAGTGTCCTCAGATCTTCCCTCCATCTACCACCCGCATGAGGTGCACACATATGCTTCACCAACCAATACAACAGCAGATATAGCCAAAATACAGTTATAAGATAATAGTAATATTTCAACATCAGAAAGGGTTTGTGTCACTGACGTTGATTGCATGCATTTTCGATCATGTTTGTCTCAGCCACCAATAAATTGCCTTCATTCATTCAAAGGTAGGAAAGTTACACAGATATATTATTATGTTGTGATATAAAACTTCATGGAAGTCAGACAGTCTGCAGCCCCGTAATGAAGGGACCCGACTTTGGCAAAGCTACTTAGGTGTGAGTCATACAAAGACGCAGAGAGCGCCATTGAGAACAGCGTTCCACCAAACAACCATCACAGGGACGCAATGCTGCAGAACGCAACAAGCATCAATACGTCTATCGTCGAGCTTACACCATCCCAAGTTCCCCCATATATCCCAGCAAACATCACCACCCTTATACCACCATCGACCAGAACCATAAGATTCATAGAATCAGGCGCAGCACATCCGCAGATCCATCACAAGACGCAATACCGCAAGTAGCAATAAGCATCAATGCAACTATCATATCGAAGGCGCCCCCTCACAACACACCCAGATGATCCCTATTGATTTTGGTAACAAAGTTTGTATTATCGTTAACTAAAAAATATCACCAACGTATCATAGTAGCACGCTACTAAGACACCAGTGTACAAAACTCCACTTATCATAGCGCTAATGCACTAAGATATGAAGTTGAGTATGCCTGTTACACTTAAAAGTGCTACAAAACACACTCTTGCCGATCCGAAAGATGATGATGATGTATCGCTATGCGCTACGACGCCGACTACAAACGATATGTGTGTACGATGTCCACGGGAAAGCCGTATTGCTACAAATAACCCACTTACTGCCAGCAATAAAATAATATATCTAAGACAAATCGGTTAGCAAGTCCAAGTTTACCTACGTCGCAGTTACTCGAATCTCATGTCTATTAATATAATGCTTTTACTTATTTGATATCCTCCACATATTTGCTTTATTTCATAGACATTACTATATGTATAACTGTCTTACTACTATCATAATGCTTTTGTATCGTAGACTCTACTATTATATGACTTTAATAAATGGGACTTTAACCCATAACTCTACCATTGTAATGCTTGTTCATCACAGAGACCATTTTTTTCATAGACCTTACTATCATACTACTACATCTTTTATTTCCTACCTTAAATGAAACTCGAGTAGGAACTGTACCTACGAGAACGCAATATAAAGACTTATTGTACACAGGAAGATTTCAAACAGCTTTATTAAAAAAAGTGTCATGGGCATGGCACCAGTCATTTTTAATAAAATTCCTAATTTTGTAAAAATCAACCGATAATAATATTTAAAAACGAGCCTTAGTTCTTTGTTATTGGAAAAAAAAAGTGCTATTACTCAGTATCGGATTTCTTAGATGATACCCATATAAAATAAGGTTCAGTTAATTACTTTTTTGTATAATCTGTTAGTATTAATAATTTATAATGTAATAAGCTACCTGCAACAATATTTCAAAAATCTATATAATGTAATAATAATAATAATAATAAGGGGTATATTCCAGGGCGACTGTCTGAGTCCAATCTGGTTCTGCCTCTCTTTGAACCCCCTCAGTACTTTACTGGAGGGCTCCGGGAGGTGATTTCAGCTTCGGAAAGGAGGTGCAAAAGTAACCCAACTTTTCTATATGGACGACCTCAAGTTATTCGCCTCCAGTCGCTCCCATCTTATGGAATTGCTAAACATCACTTGTGAATTTAGCAGTTCTATTGGAATGGAGCTGGGAATGGATAAGTGTGCGGTCCTCCATGTTGAAAGGGGAAGGGTTGCTAACTCTGAGGGCATAGACTTATCTATGCCCGTCAACTTAAGGACCCTTTCCGAGGCTGAAACATACCGATACCTGGGTATGTCACAGAATATCGGTATAGATGAGGCTGGTATGAAACAGTCAGTTTGCGACGTGTTTTATGCACGCTTGACCAAAGTGCTTAACAGCCTTTTGTCCGGTGTGAATAAGACACACGCATATAATGGTTGGGTCATGCCTGTCATCATGTATACCTTTGGCATACTCAGGTGGACCCAGACTGAACTTAACGCCCTGGATAGAAAAGTCCGCACTACCATGACGTCCCATAGGATGCATCATCCGAGATCGTCGGTAATGAGGCTGTACTTGCCGCGAAAGCATGGTGGGAGTGGCTTCCTGAGCGCGCTCACCATGCATAATCGCAAAGTGTGCAGCCTCCGTGATTACTTCCTGGCAAGATCGGATGATCCGTTCTATAATGACGTCATTTCTAGTGATAAAGGGCTTACCCCTCTATCCTTAGCCAACGAGCAATGGAAGGACCCAGCAGTGCATAGCATTTCCGACCGGGAGACCGTATGGAAGGAGAAGGAGCTCCACGGGAGGTTTTACAAGGCTCTACATGAGCCTTTCGTAGACACAGTAGCCTCCATCCACTGGCTACGCTTTGGTGATCTCTTCGGGGAAACCGAGGGTTTTATCTGTGCAATACAGAATCAGGTTATTAAGACCAACAACTATCGGAGATACATCCTAAAGGATGGCACCGTGGACATCTGTCGAGCTTGTCGCCGTCCCGGTGAGTCACTTAGGCATGTCATATCCGGTTGTTCGGCGCTTTCTAACTCTGAGTACTTGCACAGGCACAACCTAGTAGCCAGAATTCTTCACCAGGAGCTCGCTCTGGAATACGGTTTCGTGGATCGGAAATTCCCGTATTACAAGTACTTGCGGGAAGCCGTGCTCGAAAATGATCGCGCCAGGCTCTATTGGGACCGGGCCATCATCACAGACAGGACTATTCTTGCGAATAAGTCTGATATTGTGCTGATGGACCGGGCACAGTCAAGAATATTTTTGGTCGACATTACCATTCCGTACGACCAGAACCTCGTGAAAGTCGAAACAGACAAGCAAACAAAATATCTGGACGTGGCTCACGAGGTAACCGACATGTGGGGTCGTCTGCCGACCGAAATTATTCCTGTAGTCGTCTCTGCAAACGGGCTAATCCCAGTCAGCCTCTCGGGTCATTTGAGGCGACTGGGACTACGTGGCGGAACGCTTCGGGCTCAAATGCAGAAGGCGGTGCTCCTCGATACCGCCCGCATCGTCCGCCGGTTTCTTTCCCTTTCCCCCTAACCCTCGGTTGTTTTGTCTCCCCTGCCGAGGGCTTCCATCTGGTTGGGCTTTTATTTATTTATGTATTTTTATATTTATTTTATGTTATTGATATTTATGTATATTAAACTTTTCATTTTCATTTATAGTTATATATTTATAGAACCCAACCAGATGAGAAAACTATATAGATACCCCACAATAATAATGATATTGGAATGGAATTTGGAATAGATAAATGTACTGTCATCAACGTAAATAGGGGCAAAATTAAAGATTGTAATAAATTTGCAATTACAAGTGACTTACAATTCAGTTCTCTTTCTGAAACAGAAACCTATAAATACTTGGGCATGGCAAAAGCACTAGGAATTAATGACAAAAATATTAAAGAAAATTCAAAAGTAAAATTTATGTCAAGATTAAAAAAAGTTATCAAAAGTCATTTATCAAATAAAATATCATTATAAAATTAGAGCATATAACTCCTGGGTAATACCTAGCCTTCTATATACTTTTGGTGTTACAAGGTGGTCTCAAACACAATTGGATGACTTAGATAGACGAGTCTGTACATTAATGACTACACACAGGATGCACCACCCACGATCATCTGTCATGAGGTTGTATCTTTCAAGAAAAAATGGTGGACGGGGCTTATTAAACATTAAAAATCTGCACAACCGTGAAGTATACAACCTCAGAAACTATTTTATTAAAAAAAAAGACACATCACACATTCATAATGACGTAGTGATTAATGACAAATCATTAACCCCGCTTAATATGTCGGCAAAGGACTGGCAGAGGCCTCATACTATGACTACGCAAAAAAGGTTTGGAATGACAAACAACTGCATGGTCGATTTTTTAAAGCATTGAATAATTCTTGTGTAGACATGGTTGCATCAGTACATTGGTTACAATTTGGTGACCTTTTTGCAGCAACTGAAGGTTTTATCTGTGCAATACAAGATGAAGTATTTAAAACGAACAACTACCGGAAATACATTCTAAGGGACGGCACAGTTGACATATATCGCGCATGTCACCACCCTGGAGAGTCCCTCAGACATGTTATTTCCGGTTGTTCACAACTATCAAATGGTGAGTATTTGCACAGACATAACCAAGTAGCTAGAATAATACACCAACAGCTTGCCATTAAATTTGGCTTTACTCAACAGGACGTTCCATATTATAAGTATGAACCAAAGCCAGTCCTTGAAAATAGAGGTGTCACACTGTACTGGGATCGGTCAATTATCACAGACAGGTTTATAGTGGCAAATAAACCCGACATTGTGGTGATAGACCAAACTACACGCAAGGCAATAATAGTGGATATCAGTGTTCCTCATGACGAGAATCTCGTAAAAGCAGAGAATGATAAAAAAATTAAATATATCGACCTGGTTCATGAGATTGTCGCTATGTGGGACGTTGATTCTACTATTATTGTACCAATAGTTGTTTCAGTCAATGGGCTTATTGGTAAAAATATGGACGATTTTCTGTCCAAGTTAGGTTTGGGCAAATGGCTGAAGGTATTAATTCAAAAATCGGCCTTATTAAGGCTCGAATAGTAAGAAGGTTCCTATCTTTGGATGCCTAACTTCACCGATGGCTTAGAATTCCTCGCCGCGGTGGATAATAACCGAAATAATAAATTGGAAAAGGGGAGATCTCCCGCCGGGCAAGGTGTTCTGCCCGGGGAGCGGCCGACACTCCGAGTGATAGTTCGGATAAGTTCTATATATACTGTCTATGATTCGGAATGTTGATAGCGTGATTTAAGCTTCGGTGTATTTCGCTTGTGGCGCGATGACAGCGCCGCTACATCACCCCCCTGCTCAGACCGGAGGTCGTTAGTGCAGCCTTGTTGCCGACGAATGTGCAAGTGCCAGTGGATTGCCTTGTAGTCTGCGGTGAGTTGAGAAGAAGGCAAGTAATCTGCGAGAGTGCCGTGAAGCAGAGGCGAGCAGTAAGGCTCAGAGCCGTGCCGAACACTGTATAGCCCAGAGAGTAGCTTGAAGGAACAGGAAGCATTATTATTCCAATGCTGCGATGAACCTTGTGAAGCTAGATGGCTTGCAGGATATGAAGACTGCAGACGATATCTGGTCGGGAGCGAATGGGTGGGGTATTTTATGACGATAATGAAACTTGAAGTTTCCGAAGGTTGTTTTTGGTTGCGTGTTCAGATCACGTCGGATAGTCACCACTGTGGCCGTAGAAGGAAAAGGGGAGATCTCCCGCCGGGCAAGGTGTTCTGCCCGGGGAGCGGCCGACACTCCGAGTGATAGTTCGGATAAGTTCTATATATACTGTCTATGATTCGGAATGTTGATAGCGTGATTTAAGCTTCGGTGTATTTCGCTTGTGGCGCGATGACAGCGCCGCTACATATTTATAATATTATAGTTTTGTGATAATATATGTGATAAAAATAAATAATAATAATAATAAGCCCCTAAACAACCACACGTCCTGATTGACCATCTAATCACGTGGGGGCGGACAAACGAATGAGAAATTACTGGCGTGGCTAACGTGGCTCTGGAAACCCATAAATAAAATGGAGACTCGTTCTAAAATTAAACGTATAGGGCCGCTGCCCGGGGGCGATCGCCGGAGTGCACCTGGAGCTGACGCTGGGTGTCACAGCATGCGATCCGTCAGCGGTGAGGAGTTGAAAAAGTGGGCTCCCACCCACAAAGATACTACAGCCGAACTCATTGACGATGGTGACAGACTGACGGACAGGACAGACACCCCTGTAGAACCATATAGTCCAAGCACAGTATCATACACACCCTCGAGACCAACATCACCATCTATACCATCGTCACCAACACCTCCATCACCCCCTATTACTAGTTTAAATACAGTTCCACCTACTCCGACCTTGAGTGCTGCGCGGGAGGTATCTACCTTCTTACCCGCGTCCACCAAGGCTGGAAAAGCAAGAGCTCGAATGAAATGGAGTAAAGATGTAAATCTATTTATCATGAGAACTTATCTATACATTACTAAATTAGAGACCGATATGACCACGTACAGACAACAATTACACGCACATTTTACTCGACAATATCCAGAAATTACTGTTTCAGAACAAAGAATCTCAGACCAAAGAAGAACCATAGTTAGGAATAAAATTCTATCCCAAGAAGTTATAGATCAATTAAAAGAAGAAGTACGAACACAATTAATTTAAGAAGAAGCGACTAACAACTATGTAGAAACTAATATCACACAAAACACAAGTGAAAATGATCGCCAAGTACAACCACAATTGCTCAGTCAATCACAACTCATTTATACACAATCTCAGCCACGCGAAAATTCTCAAATCTGCACACAAATATCACACACATCCAAACAAACTGAAACCGTAACCCTAACGCTAGAAAATGACATTGAGACCATAGTTGTCCCAGATCAATACTTAACGACAGATACATATATTCAAGAAATCAATGAGAAATTTAGAACAACAATAACGTTATACTCTGGGATGGATCCCGCAGCACGACCAAGATTACCCAAACTTAAGTACACACCTAACCTGTTTCGACTGGTTAAGTTATTTAATGAAACTATACTCACACAATATATATCCGATGACACACAACTTATAGACATACATTTACTTATATATTGCACAGCGGTAGTAATATCCGAAGAATTGAACTTTAAAATCACAGACAATGCAAGAACTACAAGAACAAGACAAAATACAGAACCAGCATGGCAACAGAGACTAAAAAAACACATTGAAAAATTAAGAGCAAACATAGGTAGACTCGCTCAGTATATTAACGGTTGTAGATCTAATAAACTAATCAAAAAAGTAGAGGTCATATTTAGGAATAATGCTACGCATACCAGACACGAAAAGAGTAACACAAGACCTGAAGAATTTTTGAGACACGTTAAAACAAAAGTTAAGACTTAAAGTTCATAGGCTCAAAAGGTATAAAAAAGCACAACAGCGTAAAAAAGATAACATCACATTTGCCACAAACGAAAAATTGTTTTATAGAAACTTACACAAACCACAAACAGACACAATGGATTAACGTAACATACGTACACCTAACCTACCTACAAAAGAACAACTAGAAGCATATTGGGCGAGTATTTGGGAAGAGCAAAAAAAAAACATAACGACAAAGCATCTTGGATAAATGAAGAGGAAGCAAAATGGAGAGATATTGACGAAATGGTATTTGAAGACGTAACAGAGTTACACATAACACTCATTACAGCTAGGTTACATAATTGGAAATCACCTGGTATAGACAAAATTCATAATTTTTGGTACAAAAATTAACATACCTTTAGCAAGAAGTTTAACAGATATAATAACAGGACAACAGAACACTCCCAAATTTATTATAAGGAAGGAATTACTTATATGCTACCTAAAACAAAAAATTCACCTCAGCCTTCCCAATACCGACCAATTACATGCCTACCCACAATTTACAAAATATTGACATCTTCAATCCTAAAGAAAATTCAGTCGCACATTGAACACCACAATATAATAGCAGAAGAACAGAAGGGATGTAGACAGGGCCACATGGGATGTAAAGAACAGCTGATAATTGATTCCACTATTCATAAACACGCCACCTCTATAATAGAAATTTACATTGCACCTATATTGATTATAAAAAAGCGTTTGACAGTGTTCCTCATTCACGGTTATTAAAAATATTAGAAATTTATAGAATAAACCCGAAAATAATCGATTTCTTACGCCGAATAATATTACAATGGAAAACAAAACTACAAATAAATTGTAACCAAAATACTATCACCACGCGACAAATCTCAATCACAAAAGGCATCTACCAAGGTCACAAAGGCATCAATTACAAAAGGCATCTACCAAGGTCACACAACAAAGGATCACCTGAGCCCACTGTGGTTCTGTCTCGCCCTAAACCCTCTGTCTCATTTGCTGCAGAGCTGCGGGGCCGGATATTGCCTCAAACTTAATACAGACGAAACAACAATATCGCATCTTATATACATGGACGACATCAAATTATATGCAAAAACAGACAAGTATATGAAGAAATTAATAGATATAACAACAGAATTCAGTAGCGATATTAATATGCATTTTGGTTTAGATAAATGTAAAACACTTCACATTGTAAGAGGCAAAGTAAGGCCCGGCGACTATGTAGTAAATTAAACGGACGCTATTACAGCAACGGAATCGACTGATTTATACAAATATTTAGGGTATGTCCAACTTAAAAGTCTTGACCATGTACGGATTAAAAATTCTCTCACTACGGAGTACAAGAGAAGACTTAACGCTGTTTATAAAACTCAACTTTCAAGTAAAAATCTCATAAAAACCATTAACACCTATGCCATCCCCATATTAACGTACTCATTCGGAATTAAAAGTGGTCCAAAACTGACGCAGAACAATTAGAGCGAACTACACGTACAACACTCACGAAACACAACAACCTACACCCAAAATCCGCCATAGAGAGACTAACAATAAAACGAGAACATGGAGGGAGAGGCATAATAGATATCCAGCACCTATGGGGGAAACAAGTTAGTCGATTAAAATCATTCTTCTATACAAAATCCCATACTAGCAATATTCATAAAGCCATCGTAACGAATGATATTAACTACACTCCACTTAACTTAAGCAATCAGATTGAACCCCAAAACACTACCGGTGATAACCCACAGACACACAAAATTGACGAACAGAGGAAGAAAGTTCTCCACGGTCGGCACCCTCGTGACTTAGAGCAATCCCACATAATAAGTAAGCTTCAAATAAGTGGCTGAAAATAGGCAACTTATTCCCAGAAACAGAAGGATTTATAATAGCTATTCAATACCAGATCATAAACACAAAAAATTACAGAAAATATATAATCAAAGATCCTACAGTAAATAATAACAAATGTCGCAAATGCCACACACATCCAGAAACCATTCAACACATCACAGGCGCATGCACAACTCTTACACAGACTGACTACACTTACAGACACAACCAGGTGGCCAATGTCATTCAACAAAAACTAGCACTCAAACACGCACTCATTCAAAATGCCAATACTAACTCCGTACTACAATTATACACCAAAACCCACTCTAGAAAACACCACACATAAACTTTTTTACGACCGCGGCATTCTCACCGATAGGACAATCCACTATAATCGACCTGATATAATTCTACAAAATAAAATAAATAATATTACTTGCCTGATAGACATTGCAGTCCCCAACACACACAACTTGCAGAAGACGATAACTAAAAAAATTAGTAAGTACGCAGAACTTAAAGATGAAGTGACTAGAATCTGGCAACAAGAAAAAGTATATTTGGTCCCTATAGTCCTCTCCACAACAGGTGTCCTCCCAAATCATCTCCTCCGTAGCTTAAAATTATTACAACTAAAAGAAACTTTATATATTACACTTCAAAAAGCAGCTATATTAAATACATGCAGAATAGTTAGGAAATTCATACAGATAGAAGAAAACGAAATAGGACCTCATCAAAACACATGAACAACACGACACACCACACGCTGCATTTACTTTGGCTTCGGGGGGGTTTGGTTGGTTGGTTGTTGATACTTGCACAGGCACAACCTAGTAGCCAGAATTCTACACCAGGAGCTCGCTCTGAAATACGGTCTCGTGGACCGGAAATTGCCGTATTACAAGTACTTGCCGGAAGCCGTGCTCGAAAATGACCGCGCCAGGCTCTACTGGGACCGGGCCATCATCACAGATAGGACTATTCTTGCGGATAAGCCTGATATTGTGCTGATGGACCGGGCACAGTCAAGGATATTTTTGGTCGACATTACCATCCCGTATGACGAGAACCTTGTGAAAGCCGAAACAGATAAGCAATCAAAATATCTGGACATGGCTCACAAGGTGACCGACATGTGGGGTAGTCTGCCGACCGAAATTATTCCTGTAGTCGTCTCTGCGAATGGGTTAATCCCAGTTAGCCTCTCTGGTCATCTGAGGCGACTGGGACTCCGTGACGGTCCGCTCCGGGCTCAAATGCAGAAGGCGGTGCTCCTTGATACTGCCCGCATCATCCGTCGGTTTCTTTCCCTTTCCCCCTCACCCTAGGCCG
Organism: Parnassius apollo; assembly: GCA_907164705.1. NCBI lineage: Eukaryota > Metazoa > Arthropoda > Insecta > Lepidoptera > Papilionidae > Parnassius > Parnassius apollo. Next base: position 990,623 of record CAJQZP010001370.1, on the reverse strand, counting down.
TTTGGTCTCCCCTGCCGAGGGCTTCCATCTGGTTGGGCTTTTATTTATTTATGTATTTTTGTATTTATTTTATTTTATTGATATTTATGTATATATTTATCTTTTCATTTTTATTTATAATTATATATTTATAGATCCCAACCAGATGAGAAAACTATATAGATAACCCACAATAATAATAAAATGGCGTAGGGAATTGACGACCCCATCGCCCGCTGACGTAACAGTCAATTGACAAAACTGCTACGTCAACGCAGTCAGTCAGCGCCTTGCAAGAGGTGTGAGCGCCGTGCCTCGGCAGAATTTAGGACGCAAAGGCCCGTCTTTGCTTATGGCCACACACGAAACGGTGCTGGGCCAGGGCGTCTCCCGTTAATGGACGCCCAAATAATAGATGATGGATAAGAAGATAGTGCGCAAAGGGCCGCTGCCTGGGGGTCGCCGGGGCGCGTCTGGAGTGGCGCTGGACGCGGCAGCATGGGGGCCGCCAGCCGAGCGCGAGGATCTGCATAGTCACCTAGCAGCCCTCCGCATCCATCATCCCCAACAGAAGGCTTGGTGTCGGCTTGGTCTTCTCGGACTCAGCAAACGGCACCCGCCGCTGGTGGAGCACGTCGCATGCGTTGGTCACAAGCAATGAATACAAACGCACTGCGTGCGTACTTTAGGGCAAAAGGGGAAGAAACTGGATGTTTGGCGTACCGGGCTAGGATGTATCGTCTTTTTGCTGAGCTGGAGCCATCTTTAACCGTCACAGAGCAAAACCTGCCAGACCGAGCTCGGTATATCTTGCACTCAAATATATTTGATGTCGCCGAACTCGAAGGGCTACGACGTGAGGCTGTTCTTTCATGGGGTGAAAATGCTACGTCTGAGGATTCAGCGCAACAAATGATAGAGCAACCCGCAAACGTGGATGCCACCGTGAATACCCCATTTGTGGTTGATTGAAACGATGATGGAACAGTCGCCCAGGAACTGGAATTAGAGCATATGAGGAGCACATTGGAAGAGGCGACTGTGGAAACGCGCAGTACGCCTCTCGAAAATCGACCGCGACTTCCCCGCATATCCCTAAGCAAGCGGAATTGGGCTGTCGTGAGGGCTCTGAACCCAATGCTGGTGACCTATTTGGAAGCCAGCCGGGACCTTTGCGAGACGGACTCAATTCTTTTTGGCGCCGCCCTGGCAGTCTGCCGTATCATAGGCGCCAAGGTTTCCACGGCTGGACGCGCTTCTGGCCATAGCGCTATCCCAGCATGGAGAAGAAGAATTGATGAACGTATCGCAAAGGCTAGAGCTCTAATCGGCAGACTAATATGCTTCAGATCTGGCAACAACAGGCCAAGAATTGTGCGCACCGTCAGGATGGCGTTGGCTGGGACAAATGTTAGTTTTCCTAGCCGGATATAATGCAAAAACTGACGGAGCGCATAAACGACCTGAAGCAGAGAATCGCTGCTTGGGGAAAGCGAATTCGGCGATATACCGAGAGGGCGACACGGTTCAAACATAATCGTCTCTTCTAGAGTGATCAGAAGAGGCTCTATGTATCATTGGAGAGACCAATAGTAAGTGGAACGGGCCCAGCACAGAATCAGGCCGACACTGTAGCATTCTCTCGCGACTTGTGGTAAGAGCCCGTAAACCACAGCGAGGGCCCTTGGACGGAAGTTGTGGCGAGTCAGTGTGCGGGTATTACGCCCATGGACACCTTCATCATATCACCGGATGACGTAGCTGAGGCGGTCCGTAGAGCCCCAAACTGGAAAAGTCCGGGGCTTGACGGGCTACATCACTACTGGCTGAAGGGGTTCATGGTGTGTCACTCTGTGCTCGCCCGACAGTTTCAAGAGGCTCTCAACCAGAAGTCGCTCCCAAGCCTCTTCACTACTGGGATCACTCATTTGGTACCTAAAATCCAGGGTACCACAGACCCGAGCAAATACCACCCCATCACGTGTCTACCGACCATATAAAGACACTAACATCCATTTTGAGCGCGAGAATCACTCGTCACCTGGACTCAAATCAGGTGATGTCGCGCGCTCAAAATGGATGTCGGGGCGGTGGTCGTGGAACAAAGGAACCACTCCTCATTGACGCGGTCATTGGCAAAGTGGTGATACGCAACCGTCGGAACTTCCCTCCGCCTGGATAGACTACAGAAAGGCATTCGACTCGGTGCCCCATACATGGATAAAGAGAGTCATCGAGCTGTACAATATAGACTGTACAGTTAGAGACTTCCTAGAGCAGTGTATGGGGCAGTGGAGTACGATCCTTTGTCATCTGGGCGAGCGGAGGATGGCTGCGGATAAACACATAAGGATAAGAAGGGGTATCTTCCAGGGTGATTGTCTGACTCCTATCTGGTTCTGCCTCTCTCTGAACCCTCTCAGTACCTTACTGGAGGGCTCCGGGAGGGGATTTCTGCTACGGAAAGGAGGGACAAAAGTGACCTACCTTTTCTATATGGATGACCTCAAGTTATTCGCTTCCAATCGCTCCCATCTTATGGAATTGCTAAACAATACTTGTGAATTTAGCAATTCCATTGGAATGGAGCTGGGGACGGATAAGTGTGTGGTCCTCCATGTTAAAAGGGGAAGGGTTGCTAACTCTGAGGGCATAGACTTATCTATGCCCGTCAACTTAAGAACCCTTTCCGAGGCTGAAACATACCGATACCTGGGTATGTCACAAAACATCGGTATCGATGAGACTGATATGAAATAGTCAGTTTGCGGCGTGTTTTATGCACGCTTGACCAAAGTGCTTAACAGCCTTTTGTCCGGTGTGTATAAGGCACATGCATATAACGGTTGGGTCACGCCTGTCCTCATGTATACCTTTGGCATACTCAGGTGGACTCAGATTGAACTTAACGCCCTGGATAGAAAAGTCTACAATACCATGACATCCCATAGGATGCATCATCCGAGATCGTCGGTAATGAGGCTGTACTTGCCCCGGAAGCATGGTGGTCGTGGCTTCTTGCTTGCATAATCGCGAAGTGTGCAGCCTCCGTGATTACTTCCTGGCGAGATTGGATGATCCATTTTATAAGGACGTCATTTCTTGTGATAAAGGACTTACCCCTCTATCCTTAGCCAACGAGCAATGGCACGACCCGACGGTGCAGAGCATTTCCGACCGGGAGATCGTATAGAAGGAGAAGGAGCTACAAGGCCCTACATGAGCCTTTCGTAGACACAGTAGCCTCCCATAACTGGCTACGCTTTGGCGATCTCCTCGGGGAAACCGAGGGTTTTGTCTGTGCAATACAGGATCACGATATTAAGACCAACAACTATCGGAAGTACATCCTAAAGGATGGCACCGTCGATATCTGTCGAGCTTGTCGCCATCCCGGGAAGTCACTTAGGCATGTCATCTCCGGTTGTTCGGCGCTTTCTAACTCTGAGTACTTGCATAGGCACAACCTAGTAGCCAGAATTCTTCACCAGGAGCTCGCTCTGAAATACGGTCTCGTGGATCGGAAATTGCCGTATTACAAGTACTTGCCGGAAGCCGTGCTCGAAAATGATCGCGCCAGGCTCTATTGGGACCGGGCCATCATCACAGATAGGACTATTCTTGCGAATAAGCCTGATGTTGTGCTGATAGACCGGTCATATTTTTGGTCGACATTACCATTCCGTATGACGAGAACCTCGTGAAAGCCGAAACAGATAAGCAAACAAAATATCTGGACCTGGCTCAAGAGGTGACCGATATGTGGGGTGGTCTGCCGACCGAAATTATTCCTGTAGTCGTCTCTGCGAACGGGCTAATTCCAGTCAGCCTCTCGTGTCATATGAGGCGGCTGGGACTACGTGGCGGACCGCTCCAGGCTCAAATGCAGAAGGCGATCCTCCTCGATACCACCCGCATCGTCCGCCTGTTTCTTTCCCTTTCCCCCTAACCCTCGGCCGTTTGGTCTCCCCTGCTGAGGGCCTCCATCTGGTTGGGTTTTTATTTATTTATTTATTTTTATATTTAATTTATTTTATTGATATTTATGTATATTTATCTTTTCATTTTCATTTATAATTATATATTTATAGAACCCAACCAGATGAGAAAACTATGTTGATACCCCACAATAATAATAATAATAATAAGGCGTAGGGAAGTGACGACCCCATCGCCCGCTGACGTAACAGTTATGTAACAAAACTACTACTTCGGCGCAGTCAATCAGTCCGTCACTGAGCAAAACCTGGCGGACCGAGTTCGGTACATCCTGCGCTCCAACATATTTGGTGACGCCGAACTCGAACGACTACGACGTGAGGCTGTTCCCTCATCGGATGGAAATGCTACGGCTGGGAATGCGGCGCCACTAATTGCGCAGCAAACTGCAAATGTGGATGCTGCCGTCAATATTCCATTTGTGGTTGATTCAGACGATGATGGAATAGTCCCCCACGAACTAGAGAAAATGAGGAGCATATTGGAAGAGTCGATGCTCAAAACGCGCAGCATGCCTCTCGAAAATCGACTGCGACTTCCCCCATACCGCTTAGCAAGCGAAATCGGGCTGTCGTGCGGGCTCTTAACCAAATGCTGGTGACCTATTTGGAAGCCAGCCGGGACCTTTGTGAAACGTACTCTATTCTTTTCGGCACCACACTGGCAGTATGCCATATTATTGGCGCCCAACTTCCTACGGCTGGACGTGCTACTCGACAAAGTAACGGGAACCCAGCCTGGAAAAAGAGAATTGAGGACCGTATCGCAAAGGCAAGGGCCCTTATCGGCAGACTGACAAGCTTTAGGAATGGTAATAATAGACCGAGAGTTGTGCGCACCGTTAGAATGGCATTTGCTGGGAAAAATATTAGTTTGTCCCAGCCGGATATCACGCAGAAACTAACGTAGCGCCTAGATGACCTGAAGCAAAAAATCGCTGCTTGAGGGAAGCGGATTCGACGATTTAGCGAGAGGTCAAGGCGGTTCAACCAGAATCGTCTCTTCTAGAGTGATCAGAAGAGGCTCTATAAATCATTAGAGTGACTAGAGTTATGTAGAGCGGGCCTGGCCGTGGCCATGCGGCCTGTGATCAGAACCGTAAACCACAACGAGGGCCCATGGATTGAAGTTGTGGTGAGCCAGAGTGCGAGTGTTATGCCTGTGGACCCCGTCACCATAAAGCCAGAAAACGTGGCTGGGGCGGTCCGTAGGGCCCCGAACTGAAAAAGTCCGGGGCTTGACGGGCTGCATCATTACTGTCTGAAGGGGTTCGTAGTGTGTCACGCTATGCTCGCCCGACAGTTCCAAGAGGCTCTCAACTAGAATTTGCTCCCGAGCCTCTTCACTACTGGGATCACTCATTTGGTTCCTAAAGATCAGAATACCACAGATTCGAGCAAATACCTTCCCATCACGTGTCTACACAATGTAACGCTCTCCCCCTCTCATAGTAATAAATATATAAAATACTAAATGTATTATATTCCCCTTTATATTAAAAATTATATATATGTGACCAGGATTAATAAATTATATTTAGATCTTTCTAAATGATCTTTCTAAAGGTTTAATAATAGGCCGTTTGTAATATTTTGGCGTGATCGTCTTAGTTAGGACCCTTATTTACGTTGTGTTTGTTTAGTAACTTAGTTCTTTTAGGTGTCTTTTGGAAGAATGAATATTCGCTAGAGCAATTGAAAGCTGTTGGTAGTGCCTTATAAGCTAAGTGAACCCCGTTCACGAAGACAGGGCTCGAGAAAGGTTAAGAACGTAAAACGTCTTTATTCCACTTGTATCAGGTTGACATTATTAATTTATTATTATTTATCCCTTCCCGCTTGGAAAAAGGCTCACAATATATTTATACAAAAATACCCGATACAAGGGCTTCGCTCTCCTACATTTATTTAAAAAAAATGTAGGGGAGGTACACGGCCGCACACACGCCGTGCACGGTGAGCGCCAACCATTTTGATGCACTCCCCCCCGAAGGGAAAGCTAATTCGGGAACTGGACCGTAGTCCACAGCAAAATAACTGGCGAACCAGTAAAAGAGGCTTGGCCCCTTGCTAGTGCGTAAGCACAAACATCGACCGAAGTCGCGCATGTCAATGCGTGTAAACGCCAAACAGAATACGAACGAATCCAGCCACAGTGAATGTACGTCACACGGTTTAGGCAAATAGGCACACTGTCCGTAAACCCTCCGTGAGCGCCACCACCTGCCAGACCGCCGCTCCTGCAGACGTGATGTAAGTGTATGGCATCACCACCAATTGCATGATCAGCACGGCTACTAGCCGCAGAGCGTGTCATGAGTCTACCGCTCACCTCAAGGGAATGGGGTCCCACGTTGTGCGGCTTTCGGCCGCAGCCTTGAGAGTCTCCTCAGATCCTCCCGCCAGCTACCACCGCATGAGGTCGACACATATGCTCCACCAACCAATACAATGGCAGATATAGCCAAAAGGCAGTTATAAGATAAGAGTAATAATTCGCCATCGGAAAGGGTTTGTGTCACTGACGTTGAATAAATGCATTTTCGATCATGTTTGTCTCACCCACCGACAAGTTGCCTTCAATCATTCAAAGGTGGGAAAGTTACAGAGATATAATATTATGTTGTTATATAAAACATCGTGGAGGGCAGACAGTCTGCAGCCCGGCAATGAAGGGACCCGACTTGTGCAAAGCTACTTAGGTGTGAGTTAAACCAAGACGCAGAGAGCGCCATTGAGAATAGCGTCCCACCAAACAACCATCGCAGAGACGCAATGCTGCAGAACGCAACAAGCATCAGTACGACTATCGTCGGGCTTACACCATCCCAAGGTCCCCCATACATCCCAGCAGACATTACCACCTGCATATCTCCTTCGAATAGAACAACAGGAATGCGTCAAATCAGGCGCAGCACACCCGCAGATCCATCACAAGACGCAATACCGCAAGTAGCAGTAAGCATCAATGCAACTATCATACGGGTGGCGCCCCCTCACAACACACCCACGTGACTCCTATCGATTTTGGCAACAAAGTTTCTATTGTTGTTATATAAAAAATATCACCAACGTATCATAGTAGCACGCTACTAAGACGCCATTGAACAAAACTCCACGTATCATAGCGTTAATGCACTAAGACATGAAGTTGAGTATGCCTGCTACACTTAAAAGTGCTACCAAACACACTCATCATCCCAATCCGAACTATAGACGACGCATCGCTATGCGCTACTACGCCGCCCACAAACGGTATGGGTGTGCGATGTCCACGGGAAAGCCGTATTGCTACAACAAACCCGCTTACCACCGGCACTAAGATGATATGTCTAGGACACATCGGTTAGCGAGTCCAAGTTTACCTCGGACCAATTGCTCGTGAAGCAGCACACACGCCACCATAATATTCCTTTTCAAGTCCCTAATAAGGACTAGTCATTTTGCTACAGTACTAAGAGAAGTCAGTCACCCGACCACCACATACAATGCTTATGCATCAAGGAGACCTCCTATAATATTGCTTTTGTATCATAGATCTTACTTTCATAAGTCATTCATATATAGGATTCGAACCCACCACCCTACTATTGTAATGCATATTAATCATAGAGACCTTCTATAGTATTGCTTTTGGATCATATACCTTACTTTTATAAGTCATTTATTAATATATAGGGTTCGAATCCACGACCCTACTATTGTAATGCAAATTCATCATGGAGACCTTCTATAGTATTGCTTTTGTATCATTGAGTTTAATATCATAAGTCCCTAATATAGGACTAGTCATTGTGCTACAGTACTTCAGGCAGTCGGGCTCCCGACCACCCCATATATATGTACAACTGCAGGTATGTACCTCCGGCAGCTTCCTCCATACAAGACGTCTATACGTGAACACCTTCCATAACTTAGGAAAATTTTCTTTTATACACGAACACCTCCCATGACAAACAATTTTTAACAAATTTTCTTATTTCTAACGTTATTTAACTTAATTCTATAATATTTTTTGACTTGTATTTATATTATTTATCTTATTTTAAATATTTTTTTCAAGTTTTTAAATAAATTTATTTATTACGAAAAACAATAAGTTTGCCTTTAATTTACTATGTTATTGGGATAGTGTCTGAAATATATTAACTTTATGTTTATTAATTTAACTTAATTGCTTAATATATATCTTTTAGGACTTTTTTTGACGCCCCTTTATATTGAATTTAATTATTAATAATAATATTGGGCCGTCACAATCCACCCCCAAATTTTATGTTAATGACCCACACTGTGAGAGTCGTTGATATAAAATTTTACTATATTGAGAGCATATGCACTACACTCAAAATTTTGAACTTATGTGTATCTGTTCTTTCCTCTTTCCATCTGTTACAATTCAGTATATATTTTTATCCCACCTACCCCAGGGAATGGCCGCCGCCACACACCCTTTCAACCACATCTATCCCAATGCGATAAACCATAAATCGTTATCTTGCTAAATTTATTGTATATTATGTCGTTAATATAGTGGTTCTCTTTAGTTTTTGACTTACATTTTTAAGTCTTTGAAATATTTATGCATCAATGCCGTCTTTATATGTACAGTATTTTGAATATGAGTTGAAATCAGATGGCTACACACCCACAGGATAAATTTGATTGAGCCATTCACCCTGACCCAACTCCCCAAATTTATTCAAATAAAAATATTTTTCAAATTTATCTTACATTCAATATTTACAGATAGTCGATAATATAATTATTATATCATTTTTCTTATTTTTAATAGTTTTGTGTTTTGCTCATAACTTTAATAATTTTAAATTTATTTTCTCAAAGGGCCACCCACGAGACCAATTTATATTACAGTATTTATTCTAGTATGTATATAAAACAAAACTATTATTTAAAATATTTTATTAAATGAATAGCATCAAAATTTCCTATAATTTCATTTGTTTCTGGGTTTGCTAAAGTATATTAAAGTACATTGTCAAATGGTACGGCTGCTATTATATAAGGCCCTTCATACACCAAATTAAATTTACTCATAACTTTGTTATCTGCATCTTATTTACTAGATCTAGAACTTTTTACTAAATCGCCAATGTGATATTTCATTAATTTATTACGCTTATCAAATTTTGTGTTTCTAATGCGACTTGCCTCTTTTAAATTCTTTCGCACTTGTTATCTATTTTGTCCGACATTATGTTTACTTTTACTATTTAGTTTAAGTGGCTGCTTGAAATTAAATGTTATTGAGTCAGGCGTACTGACCCAGGTTTATAATTCTCTCTATTTAATTTAAATTATTACAAATATCACACATGAACATTATTTGTTTTAATGAATTAATATAATAAAATACTTAAATTAATAATTTTCCTAAAATTTTAAGTTAAATCTTGCTCATAACTTTCGATTATATAGAGATTAGATGGAACGTCCTTTAATTAATTGGTGAGATCTTATAAAATGTTACTGGATGAGTATTTTCATTTCCAATTTCAGCTTTTCTGTTGTCACATTATGTATGTTATATAAAATATTTCGTCTAGGATCAGTGACATGTGAGGTGCTCGCCCCGTACACCTCTTCTTGGTTTACTTTAATTTGGTGAACTTTCGTTTGGTTAATAAACTTTTCTTCGAGAAATTATTTTAACCTCAAAGGTTTTCACTGCATTTTTAATTAATTTTTGAAGCATCTTAAACTCATTTTTAGGCTTAGCCTTCACTAAGTTAGAACTTTTCTTTGTTTTAACCATTTTATATTTATATACTTTTATCAGTTTTTAGCACTGTTATGTCCTTCACTTACACAAATGTTACTGCGTCTTCTCATTTATTTCACTTTATATTTTATTTCGCATTAATTATGCACACACCTTTTATAACAAATAAAAATCAATATTAATATTAAAGCCCCACCCCCAGACTCACAACCACCCCCAGCAAACACCATCCTCCAAGACACCATTCCATTTCACGGACAACAAATTGTAGGCATAATGCCTACCTCATAATTCTTATGTAGACGACCTTCTTTTTTAAAATATATCCTGGTCACGGCACCAAATTGTAACGCTCTCCCCCCTCTCATAGTAATAAATATATAAAATACTAAATGCATTATATTCCGCTTTATATTAAAAATTATATATATGTGACCAGGATTAATAAATTATATTTAGATCTTTCTAAATGATCTCTCTAAAGGTTTAATAATAGGCCGTTTGTAATATTTTGGCGTGATCGTCTTAGTTAGGACCCTTATTTACGTTGTGTTTGTTTAGTAACTTAGTTCTTCTTGGTGTCTTTTGGAAGAATGAATATTCGCTAGAGCAATTGAAAGCTGTTGGTAGTGCCTTATAAGCTAAGTGAACCCCGTTCACGAAGACAGGGCTCGAGAAAGGTTAAGAACGTAAAACGTCTTTATTCCACTTGTATCAGGTTGACATTATTAATTTATTATTATTTATCCCTTCCCGCTTGGAAAAGGCTCACAATATATTTATACAAAAATACCCGATACAAGGGCTTCGCTCTCCTACATTTATTTAAAAAAAATGTAGGGGAGGTACACGGCCGCACACACGCCGTGCACGGTGAGCGCCAACCATTTTGATGCACTCCCCCCCGAAGGGAAAGCTAATTCGGGAACTGGACCGTAGTCCACAGCAAAATAACTGGCGAACCAGTAAAAGAGGCTTGGCCCCTTGCTAGTGCGTAAGCACAAACATCGACCGAAGTCGCGCATGTCAATGCGTGTAAACGCCAAACAGAATACGAACGAATCCAGCCACAGTGAATGTACGTCACACGGTTTAGGCAAATAGGCACACTGGCCGTAAACCCTCCGTGAGCGCCACCACCTGCCAGACCGCCGCTCCTGCAGACGTGATGTAAGTGTATGGCATCACCACCAATTGCATGATCAGCACGGCTACCCGGGTGTCTGAGTCTACCGCTCACCTCAAGGGAATGGGGTCCCACGTTGTGCGGCTTTCGGCCGCAGCCTTGAGAGTCTCCTCAGATCCTCCCGCCAGCTACCACCCGCATGAGGTCGACACATATGCTCCACCAACCAATACAATGGCAGATATAGCCAAAAGGCAGTTATAAGATAAGAGTAATAATTCGCCATCAGAAAGGGTTTGTGTCACTGACGTTGAGTAAATGCATTTTTGATCATGTTTGTCTCAACCATCGACAAGTTGCCTTCAATCATTCAAAGGTGGGAAAGTTACAGAGATATAATATTATGTTGTTATATAAAACATCGTGGAGGGCAGACAGTCTGCAGCCCCGCAATGACGGGACCCGACTTGGGCAAAGCTACTTAGGTGTGAGTCAAACCAAGACGCAGAGAGCGCCATTGAGAATAGCGTCGGCCCACCAAACAACCATCGCAGAGACGCAATGCTGCAGAACGCAACAAGCATCAATACGACCATCGTCGGGCTTACACCATCCCAAGGTCTCCCATACATTCCAGCAGACATCACCACCTGCATACCTCCATCGACCAGAACCACAGGAATGCGTCGAATCAGGCGCAGCACACCCGCAGATCCATCACAAGACGCAATACTGCAAGTAGCAGTAAGCATTAATGCAACTATCGTACGGGTGGCGCCCCCTCACAACACACCCACATGACTCCTATCGATTTTGGCAACAAAGTTTTTATTGTTGTTACATAAAAAATATCAACAACGTATCATAGTAGCACGCTACTAAGACGCCAATGAACAAAACTCCACGTATCATAGCGTTAATGCACTAAGACATGAAGTTGAGTATGCCTGCTACACTTAAAAGTGCTACCAAACACACTCATCATCCCAATCCGAAAGATAGACGACACATCGCTATGCGCTACGACGTCGCCCACAAACGGTATGGGTGTGCGATGTCCACGGGAAAGCCGTATTACAACAACAAACCCGCTTACCATCGGCACTAAAATGTTAATTGTATACCTCCATCGACAAGAACCACAGGAATGCGTCGAATCAGGCGCAGCACACCCGCAGATCCATCACAAGACGCAATACCGCAGGTAGCAGTAAGCATCAATGCAACTATCATACGGGTGGCGCCCCCTCCAATTATCGATTTTGGCAACAAATTTTTTATTGTTGTTATATAAAAAATATCACCAACGTATCATAGTAGCACGCTACTAAGACGCCAACGAACAAAACTCCACGTATTATAGCGTTAATGCACTAAGACATGAAGTTGAGTATGCCTGCTACACTTAAAAGTGCTACCAAACACACTCATCATCCCAATCCGAAAGATAGACGACACATCGCTATGCGCAACGACGTCGCCCACAAACGGTATGGGTGTGCGATGTCCACGGGAAAGCCGTATTACAACAACAAACCCGCTTATCCATCGGCACTAAGATGTTAATTGTATACCTCCATCGACCAGAACCACAGGAATGCGTCGAATCAGGCGCAGCACACCCGCAGATCCATCACAAGACGCAATACCGCAAGTAGCAGTAAGCATCAATGCAACTATCATACGGGTGGCGCCCCCTCACAACACACCCACATGACTCCTATCGATTTTGGCAACAAAGTTTCTATTGTTGTTATATAAAAAATATCACCAACGTATCATAGTAGCACGCTACTAAGACGCCAATGAACAAAACTCCACGTATCATAGCGTTAATGCACTAAGACATGAAGTTGAGTATGCCTGCTACACTTAAAAGTGCTACCAAACACACTCATCATCCCAATCCGAACTATAGACGACGCATCGCTATGCGCTACTACGCCGCCCACAAACGGTATGGGTGTGCGATGTCCAGGGGAAAGCCGTATTGCTACAACAAACCCGCTTACCACCGGCACTAAGATGATATGTCTAGGACACATCGGTTAGCGAGTCCAAGTTTACCTCGGACCAATTGCTCGTGAAGCAGCACACACGCCACCATAATATTCCTTTTCAAGTCCCTAATAAGGACTAGTCATTTTGCTACAGTACTAGGAGCAGTCAGTCACCCGACCACCCCATACAATGCTTATGCATCAAGGAGACCTCCTATAATATTGCTTTTGTATCATAGACCTTACTTTCATAAGACATTCATATATAGGATTCGAACCCACGATCCTACTATTGTAATGCTATTATCATAGAGACCTTCTATAGTATTGCTTTTGGATCATAGACCTTACTTTTATAAGTCATTAATATATAGGGTTCGAATCCACGACCCTACTATTGTAATGCAAATTCATCATGGAGACCTTCTTTAGTATTGCTTTTGTATCATTGAGTTTAATATCATAAGTCCCTAATATAGGACTAGTCATTGTGCTACAGTACTTCAGGCAGTCGGGCTCCCGACCACCCCATATATATGTACAACTGCAGGTATGTACCTCCGGCAGCTTCCTCCATACAAGACGTCTATACGTGAACACCTTCCATAACTTAGGAAAATTTTCTTTTATACACGAACACCTCCCATGACAAACAATTTTTAACAAATTTTCTTATTATCTTATAAACGTTATTTAACTTAATTTTATAATATTTATTGACTTGTGTTTCTATTATTTATCTTATTTTAAATATTTTTTCAAGTTTTTAAATAAATTTATTTATTACGAAAAACAATAATTTTGCCTTTAATTTACAATGTTATTGGGATAGTGTCTGAAATATATTAACTTTATGTTTATTAATTTAACTTAATTGCTTAATATATATCTTTTAAGACTATTTTTGACGCCCCTCCATATTGAATTTAATTATTAATAATCATATTGGGCCGTCACAACACCATATATAAGACACTGACATCCATTTTGAGCGCGAGAATCACTGGTCACCTGGAGTTAAATCAGGTGATGTCACGCGCTCAAATTGGATGTCGGGGCAGTGGTCGTAGAACCAAGGAACCACTCCTCATTGACGCGGTCATTGGTAAAGTGGTGAAACGCAATCGTCGGAACTTCTCCTCCGCCTGGATAGACTACAGAAAGGCATTAGACTCAGTGCCCCATACATGAATAAAGAGGGTCCTCGAGCTGTACGAGATTGACTGTACAGTTAGAGACTTCCTCGAGCAGTGTATGGGGCAGTTGAGTACGATCCTCTGTTATCTGGGCGAGCGGATGATGGCTGCGGAGAACCACATAAGAATAAGAAGGGGTATCTTCCAGGGCGATTGTCTGAGTCCAATCTGGTTCTGCCTTTCTCTGAATCCTCTCAATACCCTACTGGTGGGCTCCGGGAGAAGATTTCAGCTACGGAAGGGAGGAACAAAATTGACCCACCTTTTCTATATGTATGACCTCAAGTTATTCGCCTCCAGTCGCTCACATCTTATGGAATTGCTAAACATCACTTGTGAATTAAGCAATTCTATTGGAATGGAGCTGGGGACGGATAAGTGTGCGGTCCTTCATGTTGAAAGGGGAAGTGTTGCTAAGTCTGAGGGCATAGATTTATCTATGCCCGTCAACTTAAGGACACTTTCCGAGACTGAAACATACCGGTACCTAGGTATGAACATCGGTATCGATGAGGCTGGTATGAAACAGTCAGTTTGCGACGTGTTTTATGCACGCTTGACCAAAGTGCTTAACAGCCTTTTGTCAGGTGTGAATAAGACACACGCATATAACGGTTGGATCATGCCTGCCCTCGTATATACATTTGGCATACTCAGGTGGACTCAGACCGAACTTAACGCCCTGGATAGAAAAGTCCGCACTGCCATGACGTCCCATGGGATGCATCACCCGAGATCGTCGGTAATGAGGCTGTACTTACCGCGAAAGCATCGCGAAGTGTGCAACCTCCGTCATTAGTTTCTGGCGAGATCGGATGATACATTCTATAATGACGTCATTTCTAGTGATAAAGGGTTTACCCCTCTATCCTTAGCCCACGAGCAATGGCAGGTCCCAGCAGTGCATAGCATTTCCGACCGGGAGACCGTATGGAAGGAGAAGGAGCTCCACGGGAGGTACTACAGGGCTCTTCAAGAGCCCTTCATAGATACAGTCGCCTCCCTCAACTGGCTACGTTTCGGTGACCTCTTCGGGGAAACCGAGGGTTTTGTCTGTGCAATACAGGATCAGGTTATTAAGACCAACAACTATCGGAAATACATCCTAAAAGATGGCACCGTCGACATCTGTCGAGCTCGTCGCCATCCCGGTGAGTCGCTTAGGCATGTCATCTCCGGTTGTTCGGCGCTTTCTAATTCTGAATACTTGCACAGGCACAACCTAGTAGCCAGAATTCTACACCAGGAGCTCGCTCTGAAATACGGTCTCGTGGACCGGAAATTGCCGTATTACAACTACTTGCCGGAAGCCGTGCTCGAAAATGACCGCGCCAGGCTCTACTGGGACCGGGCCATCATCACAGACAGTACTATTCTTGCGAATAAGCCTGATTTTGTGCTGATGGACCGGGCACGGTCAAGGATATTTTTGGTCGATATTACCATCCCGTATGACGAGAAGCTCGTGAAAGCCGAAACAGATACGCAATCGAAGTATCTGGACCTGGCTCACGAGGTGACCGACATGTGGGGTGGTCTGCCGACCGAAATTATTCCTGTAATCGTCTCTGCGAATGGGCTAATCCCAGTTAGCCTCTCTGGTCATCTGAGGCGACTGGAACTCCCTGAAGGACCGCTCCGGGCTCAAATGCAGAAGGCGGTACTCCTCGATACTGCCCGCATCGTCCGCCGGTTTCTTTCCCTTTCCCCCTAACCCTCGGCCATTTGGTCTCCCCTACAGAGGGCTTCTATCTGGTTAAGCTTTTATTTATTTATGTATTTTTGTATATATTTTATTTTATTGATATTTATGTATATTTATCTCTTTATTTTCATTTATAATTATATATTTATAAATCCCAACCAGATGAGAAAACTATATAGATACCCCCCCAATAATAATAATAATAATGCAATACTTTTAATCATAATTGTGTAATAACTATTTATAATCATAATTATCATATTAAATCTATTAATAATTAATTACTAGTGTAGTATAGAAATAAATTTTAATTTAATATTTGCATGCCAAAATTGGTAGAATGTACGGATTTTTTATGTACTCAGTCAACACCCTTTTTGTGAATACCTACATTCAATGCAAATTAATCAATATTCTATTCTATTCTATTCTATTCTATTCTATTCTATTCTATTCTATTCTATTCTATTCTATTCTATTCTATTCTGTTCTATTCTATTCTATTCATAATTCATTAATATATAGGACTTCAACCCCCAACTCCAGTGTTTCAATACTTATACTTCATAGAGTTCTTCTATAATAATGGTTTTGTATCATATACCTTACTATCATAAGTCTTTAATATACCTCTTTTTATTCTTCTGCCTTCTATAGTAACGCTGTATCATATACCTTACTAAAATATGTCTTTAATATATGGGACTTCAACCCACAACTCTAGTATTGTAATATTTATACTTCATAGAGACATCGACAGAGAATTACGGCTACCTGCAGACCTAATCACTGGGATACCACCTGATGTCCCACGCAGTATAACCGATTACGCAAATGACTTGCGGAACAAAATGAATGATATTTATGAGCACGTCAGACAATCGGTCCAGCAAATGTCCGAAAAGATGAAAACCAGGTATGACCGCAAAATAAACAACAAAGGGTTCGGCGAAGGTTCACTAGTGTGGTTGCACAATCCAGTCCGCAGTAAAGGGAAATATCCCAAGTTTCAAGCTAAATGGGACGACCCGTACCGGATTGTGACCAGGATCAACGACGTAACCACCTGATACAGAAAAGTGCAAGAGGTACTCCCAAGATCGTCTATGTGGATCGACTGGCGTGTTATTGTGGGGCCGATAATACTCGGGATGACCATGTCTTATGAGGGGGCAGTGTTGCGCGCCTAATTTGATGTCTGGTACTTGGCACTAGCGCCATCTTGTGTCGGGGAGCAGAGAGAGGAGAGCTTTCTTAAAAATGCCATGCTGGAGATGCATTAGAGAAAATGAACTGGGATGCAGTGCCAGAAATACAAGGACAATAGTACTACAATTCAACGATAGTACTTTAACCAAATCCAATAATCCATGATTATTGTTTTTACTTGGGCCAGGACCTCTAGTCATAGAATCACTAGATTAAGCAGTCATAAATTAAAAATGTAGTACTGTAAGTATGATATTGTGTACACCTAAACATAAAAGTACTCAACATTTAAAGATTTTGATAAAGAATTGGACCTAAGATAAAATGTTTTAGACAAGAGGAGAACGGCAAATGACAAATTTTTACTATAGCAGGGATGGGTAATCGCTGCGTTGTAGTAAATTTACTTTGCCCACTTATCGCGTGGGACATGGACATATACATTAAAAAGTCAATTTGAGCGACAAAAATAAGCACTAAGAAGAAAATAACTTCAATAATATAAACTTACAATTAATTTACTGTTAAATGTCGTAAATATTTTACAAGCACTTTCCTAGCAAGAAACGTAGTCGCTTTTGTTTATTCACAACTTGTTTGATCTATTTACACTTTAAATACGATTTCGCGTGTGTTGATTCACGTTAATCGCGATTACGCTGCTACAATCACGAAATGGCTGTTCATTTATTTTGCAGAGAGGTCGCATTTACTTTTGTGATTGATTTGCGGTTTGTTGGCATCTTAGTATGTATTTGGTCTTGTAACAAGCAGTGTATATGAAATTTCTGTTTTACTCGGGAAATTATAATTGTTAACAAATAATTTTGGGTTGCCGGAGGAACCTGGGAATGACTACGCTCTAAAATATGCCAGAAAAATGGCAGCTTAATGCTGCTGCGCCTCGGATGGTGAGTGGAGAGAACCAGAAATCCTTTTTTACTGAAAGGTAGGTATTCCATCTTGGTCCTTAGGGGTGACCAGATAACGCATCTTCATTCGAGTACTTAATTGAGGATAAATTTAAATGGTGGGCTTTGAGCTAAAAAGTTGAAGGAAGTATAATTTTTGAATTAACAAGATAAAGATTATGCGCATCTTAAAAATAGTAACAGTGCTAATAATTTTGCAATACTGTATTGTTTTGGACAACAACTACTAAATACTGTCGAAAACGCAGAAGTTGAGTTTTTACCTAAAATTTCAAAGCTTCGAAGTCATTGTGTTTGAAGGCTTTGAATAAGAAGACGCCTAAGTTCAATGGTGTTTGATTGAGGCTGGGATTAGCTGGCACTTATAGCTCAGAGTTTCCTGTTTTAAGTACCATCAGTTCATGCACTTTTATATTCATAAATATTATATGTGTTAAAGAATTTTTAAAATAATGAATAAGTAAACAGGCTATTACATTATTTTATGCAGTTTTTGCCTAATTTCTATACAATAATAAGAAACTTAAACATCTCTGTCCTTAAAATATAAATTACTTCAATCGCAGAATTTACCTTATTATAAGGTAATGATCGAAATCGAAGACAATATCTTAAACTCAAATACAATTTCAAGATTAGGGTATGTTCTAAATCCGAATTTTGATTAAAATTTTGAGTTAATTATGTAATACAAAGGCTTAAGATTGTTTTTAAATATTGGCCTAGACCGTCCTTCTATAAAAATTCTTTAGATTTACTTAATCTAGTAAAAACCTATTCCAATATAATGGTTTACAGCTTGCAAATTATACACTCGGAACTGACTGTTTTGTCTACTGTAGAGAAAACAGTCAAGCCCAACATATTCAACGGCTTTTCTATAATAATATATTATTATTAAAATAATTTTATAATTGAGAAAAGGCAATATAACTACCAAGCACCGCGTTTAACGTATGACTACGAAAATTGTGAAAACGTACTTTAAGAATATATATAGTCTTCTCCATCGATTAAAATGACGGCGACCCTAAGAACTACTGATTTTGCCTACCATGTGCTCTTATATGGCTCGCTAGACCGAACTTGGTCTTAAATATCATTTGTCTTGTGTGACAGTAGAGTGGCCAGACTAGTTGTAAGTATACGCGTAGGAGGGTTTAGGTCTCTCTTTGCGCAATTGGCGTTTTAAGTCTTTAGTTTTAAGGCGGTTTTCCTCAACCGATTTAATTCTTTCAAAGGTAGCCACTATGACTTTTTTTGCAGCAAGCTCCTCTCAACACTCAGGTTTTACACCACAAGCATTCAGGTGTCTTTTTAAAACGTCATGATAGCGCAGATGCTGGCCACCGTGCTTTCGCTTACCTTTTGCCATGTCTGAGTATAAGAAAGCTTTAGGTAAACGGCAGTCTTCCATGCGAAGAACGTGCCCGCATCACCTGAGCTGACGTTTCATTAACCGCTCGATTGCTTCATCGCCAACATCGCATCGCCGAACAAAAAAAGCGTAGCTTAGTTTGCAAGTAATCGGGACTGTGTTTCTCACTATCGACCCACCGTCAATAAAACTTAATTTATAACTTACTCGAGAGGAACACTTCAAATATTTTAAATTTTGTGAATAGCCATTGAATAAGAAAAGGAAATACGTATGTTATTCTATCAAAATATGATTACAATAATATTTTAGAAGTGTTAAAATCACAAGTACAAGCCATTTTAGCATTTTATAAAACTTTATTACTTAAATTGAATAATTATATTAAAATACCACTACGATTATTTCGTATTTAAAGAATACAACATAATTACGATAGTGTAAGCTATAGAAAATTATGTTCAGATTCGCGTCATTCTGAGTATTTTTAATAGTCGACTTTATCACATTTTTCATACACTATTTGCAAAAATATTACATTAATACAAGAAAACACTAATAAAACATTAATTTGGTATATAAATACTGGCAAAAATAAAAAAAACAATACTCACGGCATAATTTATCACCTCGTTAAATCCACTCAAGCGTCATTTCACTCGCTAAAGTTTAACTAACAAAGTTTCAATATTTTTCGTCCAAGAGGTTGGTAATTTTGATCCAAATCTATATTTTTTTTGTGTTAATACGTAATAGTCGGACTCTGTGCGTTTATAATACGGTGTAAACTCAATTAAAAGAACTTCGACCCTTTGCAACCACAGTTGCAAAGAGCAAAGTTAAGGATTCTGTTTGCAACTGTGGTTGCAAGAAGCAAATGAGCGGCTAAGAGATTTTCAATGCCGAACATTCCAGAAAGACGCAAAACCTCAGAATTAGGGACACGGTCCTGCCACTTGATCTTTAGACATCTTAGGTGGTAAGTGTCAAGTTTTTTAATATCAGTTTTTTAAAGCTGATCGATCCGAGCTGAGACGATCAGTGAGTCTTCCCGAAATTGGCAGCGGCGTTAGTAATGCCTGTTGTTATCTCCAAAGCCAAGGTACTGTCAGGCCGATTATAACTTCTAGTATATTTGAAACGTGAAACTTCCTCTAGTGGTTTCCCGTCTAGGTTCAGAATAGTTGGATCAGCTCTGTATACATTTTTCTTAGTCCTGACGTTGAGCTGGATTTTATTGCTACAAAAATTAAGTGCGTTCCCCACAACAACTGAAAAATATATGGCAAAGAGTATTGGCGCCATGACGCATCCTTGTTTTACTCCAAATTTTGTTTTTATTTTATTTATTTAATAAATTATAGATAATACTGGTGGATAATAATGGTGAAGGAAAACATCGTGAGGAAAACTGCATGTAAAATATATTTCGAAGACATGTGAAGTTCGCCGACACATATTGTGGCAGCGCGGTGAACATTTCCTTGCCCTAAAACTCTCTCAGACATGAAGGGAGGCCTGTGCCCAACAGTGGGATGTATTTAGGCTGTAACTTTACTTTTTATACTTTATAAGCTTAATGAAAACTTTACCGTGTACCCCAAGCCGCCGACATTAAAATTTGAAAGATAAACTACACCTTAATCTACAAAATATGTACAACGCAACACTACTAAATAGCAATTGGCACAGTCAACAGGCGTTAAAATCGGCAATACATACTCGTGGTTGTAGTTCATTTCAAATAGCATGGCAGGATTGTACTTGAAGCGGTCATTAGGCCATAACAAAAGAAGTGGTATTTACAACCGATACCTGGGAAGACCTTATCCTGACGTGGTATTTTTGTGGCAGCAAACAAATTTTCATGCTTTTGTTAAATACACGATGACATTGTTGTCAAAAGTTCAGTCGTCTTGTAACTTCGTTATTACACAGACGTACAAATAAACATGTTTCGATCATGGGAAATATCAAATAGTGCATCTACAAGTGATGAAAATAGTGTTCAGTGTAGAAAAAGACATTTAAGTTCAGACGCTCAAGACATAGTTTTGAGTGTTTACAATAAGCTTTTGAAACGCATGGGTGATAAGGGAGTGATTAAAGAGACATCGGAATTAACAAACGTGCCTATAAGAACTGTTTGTAGAAAAGTGTAAGCAGGATCTAATCATTTTCCTCGTAAACGGACCAAGATAACATTTCTGTGCCAGAGAAATCAACAATTAAAAGTTTGTTGGAAGTAGTCAAAAACAATTATTTTGAAAAAAAAAATATGTGGTCGATGAATTAGTACAAGAGGCTGGTCATGAGATAATGAGACTCCCACCTTATTATTGTATATTGAACCCAATTGAGTTAATGTGGAGTCAAATAAAAAAAACTGTCCGTAAGTCAAACGTTACGCTACAATAGGGGAAAATGTAATCCAAAGTGTACGAAACGTAATAAATTCTACAAATCCCATTTTTTGGAAGAATGTTTGTGACCATATCATAAGAGTGGAAAACGAATTTTCGAGGGATCGGATACAACCATTTATAATAAATACGTGTGAGGACACAGATACCAATGAATGTTCTTCAGAGTGATTTAAACAAAATATTAACAAGTTGTTATAAGTATTTAAAATAGTTAAGTTAAAAGTAATAAAGGTTTTTTTATCTACAATTTAATTTGTTTTAATGTTCAAGTACCAAAATTCGTCATTCCAGCTATACTGGTTCAGTATTATCAACAGATGCTTAACTTCAAGTGTTAAAAGAAATAAAATAATCACACAACAATAGATTAACATTACAGCTGTAATTGCTAAGTTTCAAGTGGAATCCTGCCATCTTGTACCGGGGTCAAAAATTGCGTCGGTATACGGTAAATTTGGGTTTTGGATCTATCAATTAGTTAGATACTTAATATTTAATAGTAAACGAATATAATTATTAAGTCTTAGTTTTTATGTCATAAAGGTTTATTTAGGAAATATGGTTAGTGGAATTATATTTTTTATAGTTTGAAGTCTGATAAAGACAGTTCCTATAATAGTTTTTTAATTTGAATTTAATATTCTTATGATTAATATCATTTTATAAGAGGTTGCTAACTCATTAATTAAATTCGGAACCATGTATTCTAAAGTACGTTTTTCGTATAAATTGTAATGATTAGTTTAGCTAATTTTAGTTCGGCCGAACTGCGGGTTTTAGAATAGTTAGAAATGCCATATTTTTTAAATCTTCGTTAAAAATTCATCATTTAACCCCTCAGTCCCCTTAAAATTCTCATGCAGTCGCATGCGCCTGGCAAATACAGAGCGGTTGCATGCGACCGCACCCACCCGCGGCACTTAAAACCATTGAAACTTGTATTTGGAGACTACTTTTCTATGAAGAAGTTTGGCATTATAAAATCTTTACAAAATTCTCTATATAAAAGTCAGGTTTTAGTTCATTACAAAAAGGTTTTGTTTTATTTTGATAACAAAAAAAAACATACCAAGTGAATGTAGGCAGCGTGAACATCACAACTATTTCAATATATATTACTCGAAATTATTGTATGTAATTACAGAGCCTTGTGTTGTGTCTACTGTAAGTTAACATAACAACTAATTAGCATCCCCTACTTTGTCACATATTTTCTGTCATTAAGGTAATATCTGCACCATGACAATAATGGCCCTCTGATACCACTATCATTAAGGCTGTCTATTAGCTTATTATGATTAAGTGTATCAAACGCTTTAGTGTAGTCTATAAAGATGACCAAGCCGTGTCTCTTATTATTTAAGTATTTGTAAACGCTGTTCGTGAAGGTTGATAATATTTGGGTGGTATTTTTCTGCGTTTGAAAGCCATACTGTTTTTCCGTTATTTTATTATTTATAGCATAGAAGTCATAAACCAGTCTGCAAAAGTAATACGAGTATTCAGCAATTTTATCTATATCGAGTAAAATAGTAATTGGCATAAAGTTGTCATGCATCATAGTACTACCCTTCTTATGTATAGGTCTAACTATGCCAGTTTTTAAAATATGGGGATACTTTCCACTTTTTATACAGGCATTAATGAGATTTTCAATTATGTCACTGACTAATGTGCATATTTTTTATGTCTTTAGGTCGTATTCCGTCAATAACTGGCACTTTATTACTGTATAGGTTGCGTACTATTTTTTCTACTGCATTAGCATCAGCAGGTACAAAGCGTAAGGAGACATTCGCGTTGTTACTATACAATGACTTATCCAATAGAGGCAGATTACAATTAGGGATTGATTGATACTTTGTACAGCTTACAAATAACTACATCTCTCCAGTACTGAGGCACTTTTTTACTGTCCCACACTCTTAGAACAAGATTGTAGAGCCCGTTAAAAATGTGTTTTCCACTGAATTTGTATATTTTAGATGAAAGTGGGTCCACTTCATGTGTTTTCCAATTTTTAAGGTGCTTCACTGCATTTACAAGCACTTCAAATCTTGGTGGGTCATATACATAAATATTGTCAAGCTGGCAAATTTTCCTGCGAGTTTATATAAGCCAGGTTAGCAGTAAGGGATTTAAAACATCATTAAAGTTCGGCCCATCGCCTTAATATAACTTTTTTGTCTGTAATTCGACGCTGCCTGTCTTTTGAATAAATTTGAGCTGTTTTTCTAACTCGTAAACCGAAATTCGCTAGAAAGCCTTCTAAAAATATGTCAGTTTCATGTGTATCGGCATAGTTCTCTTAATTCAGCTGCTTTTGCCTAATCCTTTAGTTGACGAACTTTACCGCTAAGTTTGTGTTTAGCTTCTTCTTGCTGTGCGAGTCCGTTGACTTGATATTCAGTTCATGTTTGTCAAGCTTTACACTAGCATTCTGATGTTGTTGTCTGACGCGTCAAACCAACCTTGGTTCCTTTTTAGTGATTTTCCTATAGTGTCCAAGGCATAAACGCGAAGATACTTTGCAAATGATTTTCATTCGCTATGTGTAATGGAATTTTCAGTCTGCGAAACACAAGCAGCAAATTTTTATTTCAGCATAGCATCCAACTCTGTTGAGGTAATAAGTCTGAAAAAGGCCAACTTAGGTGAAATTTTGCTGCATGCACGGCGTGAAGATTTAAGCTCTAGTTGCATATTTGATCTGATTGGACGATGGTCAGTCCAGCCCAGCGCCTCTCACGTCACGTAGGTCTTTACGACGGACAATGACGATGTCTAGAAGATGCTAGTGCCCAGATCTAGGGTGCATCCACGAGATCTTATATTTACTGACAAGATGGAAATACGTATAAGTGATAGTCTCACCTGCTGGATGTCGACTCCAGTCATATGTGTAGCTACCAAGTTGTTCACATAGCTCTCCGCAATTGCTCAGGTAAGTCTCGCTAATTGTAGCTATGTCAACTTTATATCGAGACAACTCTCTTGCGATGGAGCACTTTTTCTTTCTGGATATAAATTATGATTACTGTCCAGTAAAGTTCGTACGTTTTAAATGACTATGCAAAGTTGCTTGTTTCTTACTGTTCGCTTGTTTTTCTGTACTTTTCTACCGCATTATTCAATGTCCAAGCACCCGCAGCTAAGCACTTGGATGGTGGATGAGACGTACTATGTTCAGGCCACCTTTCTCTATGCAGAGAAAAGCAAAGCGATCCTAAATAGGGCTGTTTTATCGCCAGTCATGCTCTTTCGATTCCGGGAGTGACTACTATCTCCTGGCCGCCTATGTGCAGGGTATCAGCTAAAGCTTGGATGCATCGATACCTCAGCCTCACCGCCTTCACCCCATCGCTGCAGGACTTTCAATAAGCTCAAAATCCGAAAAATAGATAGCTAGAGTGATCTGCGTGTAAACTTATTTATAGTGGACAAGCGGTTGCGCTGGTGCAAGTCCACTTATCCTTACCTCTATAACCCAATGAACCGGTAAGCCAGTACGATCGGCAGAGGATGAAATGCAGCAAAAAGCCCATAAGACACTACATGGATTCTGACAAATGTAATTAAGGCTATTCGCATTACCCAGCTACATCGATAGTTCAATGAATGTGTCATGTCTATGCAGACTTTTTGTTTGCGGAAATCATCCGGTAAGTCATCTACAGATATTCGTTGATGTAGTCCCCTTCCCCAGATTTAGCTGACGTGGTTACACGGGGTGTGGCCGCTGCGACTACAGCTTAGCCACTAGAGAAGAGATTGCGGAGATTATAAATGCATTAGAACCTCCCCTATACTTCACAAAAATGTACATAAATTTAACAAAAAACGTACACACACATTCACACATTTTTTGTGTCTTCTTATGTGTTTTATAGTCTGTGTTGAACACGGAAAATAAAATAACTTAATGGGAGGGAAACGTCTCCTGTCATACGTGGTTTCCTAGTTCTGAAGTAAAGCCATCAATTAATTAGATTTTGTTTTATTATAAATTATATTTTATATATTTCATATCAAACGTATTCAATTTAGTTCTTCTCATGAAGAGATTACGCACAGTCTCTGTTAGTGATAAAAAAAATTAAATTAGGATTGACTTTTTGAAGAGCTTCTGTAATTGAAATGAAAGTCTTGACCTCAATTTATTGTCTGAGACCATTCTGTACAGGTTTTGAATTGTTAACTAAGGAATTATATAAATATGAAAATCAAATTTAAGGTTCATGAATAGATAATGTCGTCATCTTCGTCATCTTTATCTATTCACAACTCCAACAAGAACTTTTGAATAATCATACTTCAAATGCACAACAGATACTGTCGAACATCAACTTATGTGCAAAAATTACGCGCAATCATTCTAACTCACTTGTGCTCGATGTAACTAGACCACTGCAAATACACGGAGGACATTATTACAAAATCAGATGAAAATGAAAAAAGTGTGTGTGCACTTCATTGTTAGGTACTCTGAACATTAACCTACACACTAGAGGTATTTACCTATAAGATAACAGAAAATAGCTTTAAATAGCTTCCCATAAATTTGTAATCGCAACACGCATAGCGCATCCCAATTTTTATACGAAAATGTCCGGTTTATTCAGCCATATTTATTTTTCAGCGACCCAAATGTGCCTACTGAAATATTCATATAGTTTCCAAGCTATCCGTCTTCTTGATCGCTTTAACAATAACTGTACGTAATGTATCATCATGAGAATAACTAAATCAAATAGTTTGATACGAAATATATAAATTGTAATTTATAAAATTACAAATCTAAGTATTTTATATATGAATGTTCTTATTTACAAACTTTTATGAATTATGAAAAAAATGAGCACATTCGCTTCCGCCTAGCTTACTTTTTATGTAAATGATTGGCATTGGCAAAATTGTATTGGCACTGAGGTGTGGGCCATGGAAACAATCACATCCATCCTTGATTAAGGAATGAATTAAATGTCCATAATAAAAGAAATGCCCCGTTTTACCGCTTACGACTACGATTTTTTTACTTTTGCTGCAACAAACTTACTGAGAAGAAACTGCGCGCTAAAGAGATACGTAAAAAAGAAAAAATAACATAGACAAAAACATATGAATTCATTTACGTGCGCACCAGTATAATATTTTTCATAATATAAATTTTTTAATACTAAATTTTGTAAGAAAATGTAATACAAAATAAAACACAGCATCCTATATTTTTGGATGTTATATTAAAAATACAGCATTAGTTTACATTAAATGGGTATTAAGTTTTTTTAAAGTCCTTATAGATCGAATTTTCGATAAAAATAGTCCAGTTCTCGTAATATGAAGAAGATAACGATCATAACATCGTAATTCGTTTGTTGCATTAAGGTGTACAATGGTTAAAGATAGTAAAAAAAAAGATTGTCAACAGTTGCCCCACCGGGTACGCAAATGTCTTGCAGAATTCCCAAAATAATGTAGCATTTTGCTAATTTTATAGTTTTAAATTATAATAATAATGATGCAATGGTGATTCATAAAGCGTTTATAGTTTACATTATTCATCAAAGTGTGATCATAGTAGTTCAGGATGCTCGCCTTAACTGCAATGGAGAGTCATCCGTGGGCGGCCAAGAGAGCATCTGCATCCACGTCATTATATTATAAAACATAAAAAGTGTATAAGAAGTATCTAAAAACTCTACTATTCTTACATAAGTAAGTAAGAATAGTAGAGTTTTTAGAAGCCCGCATTGTCGTTATTCAGCAACTTGTTATAAGTTATGTTGAATGTCAACATTTTATTTTTCATAAGTAGGAGTAATATAAACATTTTTACAATTACCGCAATTTCACAGAGGTTACATTGCCGCATTCTGGGTTGGAATTCCAGTTCAAGTCAACATTTAAGTAAAAGATTATTATGAAAGTAGATTATTAGGAATATAGGTAATATTAGTTAGCTTAGGGGTTTGAATAATTTTGGATATTATTATGTTATTATTAACACATGCAAATTTTTTACATGAAAAAAAATGACCGTAAAGAGATTTTTGTTTCTATGCGGTAAGCTGTTGAAGCTATCCGTACTTTATTTTTCATAAAATAAACTTGTTAAAAGCTTCCATTGACAAGCGAATATTTTAGTACTAAAATATTTTTACAGCTTCAAACGCTAAGGTTAATATTCTGGGTTCGTAAAAACACGAGCAGAATTAAAAATCAAAATTGCTCGTTCGTGCTAAAGGTCCCCCTTAGTTACAGCCGAGCTCAATTCATTGTGAATACCAATTTCATCACAACCGCGGACCCCATTCCACGAAATTTGGTTATAAAATGACGGAGACAACAAAGAAAATTAGACCGCAAAGAAAAATAAATGTGAAGAAATGACGGAGCATACAAAATTAGACAGTAAAAAAGGAGATGCGGCGTGTAATGTTTTGAAATAATCTAGAAAAATAAAACCAAAGGAATAAAGGTATATCTTAATGTTACTTACATGGGTTTTATAATTGCAATTTTATAACTTACACAAGAAATACATGATAAGTACAATAATAAAATACTAAAGTACTCGTAATATACCAATATTATGTTAAGATACACACAAATATACGGATGTGAAGCCTGGACGCTAACACAACGGGAAGAGATCAATCTGTTAGTATTCAAGAGGAAGACGCTGAGATAGATGTTTGCCCCGTTTGAAGGTAAGATGGCAGCTAGAGGATCTGAGAATACTCTGAAATAGAAAAACTCATGGCCGAGCCAAACATTATTGCAGAAATAAAAGTATATTACCCTCTGTGGCTCGGTAATGTGGGTTTGGTCGATCCAAATATGACTGGAGCAACCGGGTGAAAGCTGACTTGCGCGCTCATGTCTTCGTGTTGGATGCCAAGTCCCACTTCGGTGTCACTGCACCACAAGTGCGAGTGTGAGTAAGTCATACCAACATCATTATCATCATCATTACTGCCCTTCATGAATCCATTGCTGTTCGAAACATGAACTTAACATAGATATCCCACAAGAAACATCTAAAAACATGGCACTGATCCACCTACATCTAGCGCTTACCTGCATGTCTTACCATGTCACCACTACATCTGGTGAAAGGCCGCCCTTTCTTACTTTCTTCCCCATCGGTTGTCTTCTTTGAGCTATATGGCTTTCTTATTGCCACTTCAACAAATTAATCCATTTGGCTATGTCAGTTGCTTTGGTTCTATTGCAGTTATATTTGTAACGAACTATATCATAATGAGAAACTCTGAATATAGTCTCTATGAGGCTTTTCGAGTGACGTTAAGCTTTCTCATAGCCAAGTGAAGGTCTTAGATCCATATTATGTACTTTCAATGACACGTAGGTTTCTTCACGATGCTTGTCTTTAACGCCGAATACGTGGTAAATAAGCGTTCAAAATTGAAATTAAAAATTTCATTGGTACCAGTTAGGTTCAAGTTCAATTTCTTCGAACCCGAATTATGAAATTTCAAGGCAAGCGCTTATCTTTAGGTGATATTAACTGTCCTAAATATATGTATTCGTCGACATAACTTAATCGTGACTCGCCTACTTTTATGATGTTTTTATTCCCATTGGTCATTATTTTGTTTTATCGGGATTTCATTTTAGTCCTCACTTTTCACTCACTAGTGATAGTTCATTTAACATCCTTTCTATGTCTTCTGGAATTGTTACAAATAACACAATATCATAGGCAAATCATAAATGTGTTAGTGTGCACCCGTTAAGATTAAACAGTTGTCATTGTTGGACACATATAACCTCAAAAATGTGAATGCTAAATATTTTTACTGTGAAATCACGATAGGTAGCATTATTTTTCGTTTATATATTTGGTTTTTAGATTATTATTTACTTTTAGTTGTGGATCACTGAAAAGAGAAGGTTACGTTTGCATACAATCTTCTGCCTAGGTTTTAACAAGGTGAAATTAGTATCATTCGACAGCTTACAAATGTTTTATAGCTGAAAATCTGGTAAAATGTGTTCATCTAGGAGCCGAGTCATCGTAGAATAAGTAAAAGTGTGGTTATGTATTAACTAAACTGTAACAGCCGATTTTTCACTTTAGTAACTTAAATATACAACTATATTTATTAATTCGCATACCTACTATATGTGCATAATAACTAAAACAATGGCCCATGATGTCAATACCTAACCAAGTTAGTCATATAAACAAGATTCTCGGTGCCTAATAAAGGAGAAAGGGTCAATAAAAAGCAGAATCAATATAAAATCACCAAAAAAGCTAAGTATACCGAGGAATAAAATTATTAAACAATTAACGAAAGTTAAAACTACAAGTGACAAGGGTACTGAATATATAGGATCGTAGATCAATTACTTAAATTGTTGTTACTGTTATTTATTCGCTTGATGATGTTTGTGTATTTTTTTAATTTGGCATTTTGTAGATATGATCGCAATTGTTTTTATCTATCTAGTTAACATAAAAAAAATTATCAAAAATGGATCTTAAATTGCTCAATTTATTCAAAAGTCGATTACAAATTGTTCGTCAGATCGAAAAAAGGTCTATTTCTTAACCCTTCAATCGCAATAAAAATCCCATGCAGTCGCATGCGACCGGAAAATCCCGAACGACCGCATGCGACCGCACCCACTCACAGCACCTATAACCATTAATGCTTTTGGCATTTTGGCGTTTGGCATTACAAAATCAATATAAAATTTTCTATCCTGTGGTTTAAACAAAAGTCAGGTTTACTTCATTACAAAATGATTTTATTGTATTTTGATAACAAAAAAAACATACCAAGCGAATGTCGGCAGCGGGAAAATCACAATTATTTCAATATAAATTATTCGAAATTGTTATGTGAAAATTTGCACAGTAATTTTCGTCACAAGTTTATAATAAAACATTATACTAAAACAATAATAAAACACTAGAAATATCTGAACATCAACACAATGACATTCACGTGAAAATGGCGTATGAAATGAGCGTAGATTATAAATAAATATCCATAGCATAACTGTTTTTATTGCACTAGAAGATTGAGTATTTCATATTGATTACATAATGCTAAAGTTTTTCATAGAAAAATAGTCTTTATACATAAGTTTTTATGGGTTAAAGTGCTGTGGGTGGGTGCGACCTCATGAGACCGCTAGGGATTTGACAGAATGTGGCCGCGGTCTCATGAGACCGCTAGGGGATTGATAGGCAAAATTGCGTTAGTAGTTTTTAAGTTTGAAGCGTCACGTTTTAAAATGAAAATATGTTTAGTACTTCACAAGTGTATCGACTTTTATTTTAATCGATTTATGGACATAAAACATTTATTTATTTTTTCTTAAACAAATAATATATTTTATTTCAATATGTATTCAAATATCATGCAAAGTAAATAACAGAATTTTAGTGAAATCTTAGAAGCTTTTTTAAGAAAATTTTAATGTTTGTATCAGAATAACTATTAAATCGATTTTATAAATACAATTTCCTAAATAATTTCAAAATAAAGAATGTGGATTTGAATTGTTGGAATGAGTAACAGTAAGTAAATAGTAGCGTTGTATTAGTTCAGGCGTGCCGCCGCATAAAAGCTTTTACGACATAGTTCCAATTTTCAATATTTGCGTTCTATTTCTGGTTACAATCTCTGAATTGAGTTTAGAAAAGCAATGTTTTTGAAAGTTTTCGCAAAGTATCATCCTACCCGTTTCGAGCGCTATACAGCACCCATGGTCACGGGGAGGACCTCCCATTTAGTCCCATTGTGTATCATGTGTACCATTGTATTTATAGTTAAATATATGCGATAAAATCCGTAAAAACTAAATACTATAATGATTTCTTAAATTTACGCGAACACTACACATTGAATAAAACTAAATTTACGGATTTTATCGCGTTTATTTCACTACTTTTACTTATTTTTAATTCCCGACGTTTCGGGTGCTTTACAGCAACCATGGTCACGGGGGGGACCGAGATGATTGATGTCCCAATGTCATAGTTAGTCCGGCTACCTTCAGTTTTTGAATATTAATTTTTGGTCCGATTTACGCAAAACGAGCTTATAGTATCATGAAGTCTTGCAGTGGTACGCTTAGGTTTGGGTTTAATTTTGTTAATTATAGGATCCCAAGCAGGTGGCAGCACCCATCCATCTTCTCTATTGAAATTTGGATGTTTTTTAATTTCAATAGCCTCGCGTATCATCCTTGGTAGGAATCGGTGTTCTTTTGCGAGAATTTGTGGTTTATCAAAACGAATGTAATGGTGGGGACGATCTTGAACAAGTTCGCAGACTGCAGACTTCCCGGAGCGTCGGTGCTTCACGTCAGCTATATGTTCTTTCACGCGGGTTTTTATGGATCTTTTTGTTTGACCTATGTAAGAGAGACCACATTCACAATCTAACTTGTACACTCCTGCATCTTGTAGAGGGATATTACACTTGACGGATGGTAAAAATTGACTAATCTTCTTCGGCGGCTTGTAGTATGTTTTAATAGAAGCTCGCTTCAAGATGTAGCCAACCTTGTCTGTGACTCCTCTCACATATGGTAGTACAGGAGGTACACGCACGACTGTGGCCGGCTTCACTCGGTCACTGTGACATAGGCGCGGGACCCGATGCTTGTTGTCTTGCAATACTTGCTTGACGTGCTGAAGTTCGGCGGCCAGATGTTTTCTGTCACAGATCCCTCGTGCTCTCTGAAACAAAGATTTACCCACGGTAGCTAACTGTGAAGGATGATGGTGAGATTCACCATTTAAATATCGGTTGGTATGGGTCTTTTTTCTATACACAGTGTGACCAATTGTGTTATTAGGATTTCGAATGACTAAAACATGTAAGAAAGCTAAAGAATTATTTGCCTCTAACTCCATTGTGAATTGTATTTTAGAGTTTATAGAGTTAAGGTGGTTTAAAAATGCAGTTACTTTGTCAGATGGTAAAATTGTGAAAGTGTCGTCTACGTACCGCTTGTAGAATCTTGGATTTACAGGAGCAGTAAGAAGGGCTTTCTCCTCGAAGTCCTCCATGAATATGTCAGCGACTATGGGAGATACAGGTGAGCCCATCGCCACACCATCTACTTGCTTGTAGAACTCTTCCTTCCACAATAGATAGCCAGATGTGAGGCAGTGTTTGAGTAATACTGCATATTCAGCAGGCATGTTATTATATTCTAGCTTCCTAGCTACAATTGATATGCAGTCTTCAATAGGTAGGCATGTGAATAGTGACTGAACATCAAAACTGACCATAGTTTCATTGTCAGCGAGATGTAGGTCTTTTATCTCACTAACAAAATGGTATGAATCCTTTGTGTGTGCTCTGGTATGTCCTCTCAGGGGTGACAGTACTTTTTCTAAGTGTTGTGCCAGCTTATAAGTTGGTGAATCGATCTGGCTTACTATAGGACGTAGTGGAGCGTTTGGTTTGTGTATCTTTGGTGACCCATACAACCTCGGTGGTTTGGTACATGATGGTGTTAGCGAATTCACGTCGAGATTTAATTTTTCGGAGTGTTTCTTTATTAAATCGCTAGTTGCTTTAAGCGTGTTAGTTGTGGGGTCTGTTTTGACCTTTTTGTATGTACTTTCGTCCGATAAAAGCTGTAGTATTTTAAAATTATACTCTGACGTGTCCATTATTACCGTAGCATTTCCTTTATCCGCGCGGAGAATCGTTAGATCTGGTCTGTTCCGTAAGTTAATTAACGCTGTAAATTCGTCTTTAGGAAGGTTTGTTTTCGGCACTAAACTACGACGTAACAAGGACGAAATATCTTGACGTATAGCCTCCAAATCTTCCTTACCAATATTATTTTTAAACAGACAATCCTCAACGCTGCAGATAATTTCTTCGTACGGGATTTTTCGCGGTGTTAATGCGAAATTCATTCCCTTCGCTAACACCTTTATTGTTGGTTCGTCCAGTGTATGTTTTGACAGATTATAGACCGCACGTTGTTTATTGTTTGCGTCTGTGGTCAACGGTTGTGTTTCGTTCTGACGTTGACTTAGATGGTTGGCATTTGATTTGATCGTTAATTTTTTGGTATTTTTTCTATTTGTTTATTTTTGCATTCACTGTATTTTGCTGTTTCTCGTTTGTTTAAAGTTTCGATGCAATTATTAAAATCAAATGTCGTTAAAACTGTCTTTAGTTCACTGAACAAATTGTCTATGGTGTTGTTTATGAAATGTAAATCGAACCGTTTCTGCTGAATCACCGTTCGTAACAACTTTTTACTTGCCTGATTTAAGATCTTTGCGCTTCCTCGAATGTCCTTTTTTGTTGATATTTTGACACACGTAGGAATGAGATTATGGTCTCTGCATCTCTTCAAGAAATTTAAAGATGTTACATATCTTGCGCGCTTGGTTTTAAGATCTTCTAATCGGCGAATTTTATTTGCTATTACCAGTCCGTACTAGTTCACACAATGATTTCTTAAATTTACGCGAACACTACACATTGAATAAAACTAAATTTACGGATTTTATCGCGTTTATTTCACTACTTTTACTTATTTTTAATTCCCGACGTTTTGGGTGCTTTACAGCAACCATGGTCACGGGGGGGGACTGAGATGTTTGATGTCCCAATGTCATAGTTAGTCCGGCTACCTTCAGTTTTTTGAATATTAATTTTTGGTCCGATTATTTAAAAAGACCCATACCAACCGATATTTAAATGGTGAATCTCACCATCATCCTTCACAGTTAGCTACCGTGGGTAAATCTTTGTTTCAGAGAGCACGAGGGATCTGTGACAGAAAACATCTGGCCGCCGAACTTCAGCACGTCAAGCAAGTATTGCAAGACAACAAGCATCGGGTCCCGCGCCTATGTCACAGTGGCCGAGTGAAGCCGGCCACAGTCGAGCGTGTACCTGCTGTACTACCATATGTCAGAGGAGTCACAGACAAGGTTGGCTACATCTTGAAGCGAGCTTCTATTAAAACATACTACAAGCCGCCGAAGAAGATTAGTCAATTTTTACCATCCGTCAAGTGTAATATCCCTCTACAAGATGCAGGAGTGTACAAGTTAGATTGTGAATGTGGTCTCTCTTACATAGGTCAAACAAAAAGATCCATAAAAACCCCCGTGAAAGAACATATGGCTGACGTGAAGCACCGACGCTCCGGGAAGTCTGCAGTCTGCGAACATGTTCAAGATCGTCCCCACCATTACATTCGTTTTGATAAACCACAAATTCTCGCAAAAGAACACCGATTCCTACCAAGGATGATACGCGAGGCTATTGAAATTATAAAACATCCAAATTTCAATAGAGAAGATGGATGGGTGCTGCCACCTGCTTGGGATCCTATAATTAACAAAATTAAACCCAAACCTAAGCATACCACTGCAAGACTTCATGATACTATAAGCTCGTTTTGCGTAAATCGGACCAAAAATTAATATTCAAAAACTGAAGGTAGCCGGACTAACTATGACATTGGGACGTCAAACATCTCTGTCCCCCCGTGACCATGGTTGCTGTAAAGCACCCGAAACGTCGGGAATTAAAAATAAGTAAAAGTAGTGAAATAAACGCGATAAAATCCGTAAATTTAGTTTTTGTTCAATGTGTAGTGTTCGCGTAAATTTAAGAAATCATTATGTGAACCAGTACGGACTGGTAATAGCAAATAAAATTCGCCGATTAGAAGATCTTAAAACCAAGCGCGCAAGATATATAACATCTTTAAATTTCTTGAAGAGATGCAGAGACCATAATCTCATTCCTACGTGTGTCAAAATATCAACAAAAAAGGACATTCGAGGAAGCGCAAAGATCTTAAATCAGGCAAGCAAAAATTTGTTACGAACGGTGATTCAGCAGAAACGGTTCGATTTACATTTCATAAACAACACCATAGACAATTTGTTCAGTGAACTAAAGACAGTTTTAACGACATTTGATTTTAATAATTGCATCGAAACTTTAAACAAACGAGAAACAGCAAAATACAATGAATGCAAAAATAAACAAATAGAAAAATACCAAAAATTAACGATCAAATCAAATGCCAACCATCTAAGTCAACGTCAGAACGAAACACAACCGTTGACCACAGACGCAAACAATAAACAACGCACGGTCTATAATCTGTCAAAACATACACTGGACGAACCAACAATAAAGGTGTTAGCGAAGGGAATGAATTTCGCATTAACACCGCGAAAAATCCCGTACGAAGAAATTATCTGCAGCGTTGAGGATTGTCTGTTTAAAAATAATATTGGTAAGGAAGATTTGGAGGCTATACGTCAAGATATTTCGTCCTTGTTACGTCGTAGTTCAGTGCCGAAACCAAACCTTCCTAAAGACGAATTTACAGCGTTGATTAACTTACGGAACAGACCAGATCTAACGATTCTCCGCGCGGATAAAGGAAATGCTACGGTAATAATGGACACGTCAGAGTATAATTTTAAAATACTACAGCTTTTATCGGACGAAAGTACATACAAAAAGGTCAAAACAGACCCCACAACTAACACGCTTAAAGCAACTAGCGATTTAATAAAGAAACACTCCGAAAAATTAAATCTCGACGTGAATTCGCTAATACCATCATGTACCAAACCACCGAGGTTGTATGGGTTACCAAAGATACACAAACCAAACGCTCCACTACGTCCTATAGTGAGCCAGATTGATTCACCAACTTATAAGCTGGCACAACACTTAGCAAAAGTACTGTCATCACTGAGAGGACATACCAGAGCACACACAAAGGATTCATACCAATTTGTTAGTGAGATAAAAGACCTACATCTCGCTGACAATGAAACTATGGTCAGTTTTGATGTTCAGTCACTATTCACATGCCTACCTATTGAAGACTGCATATCAATTGTAGCTAGTGTGACGGCCCAATGTTATTATTAATAATTAAATTCAATATAAAGGGGCGTCAAAAATAGTCTTAAAAGATATATATTAAGCAATTAAGTTAAATTAATAAACATAAAGTTAATATATTTCAGACATTATCCCAATAACATAGTAAATTAAAGGCAAAATTATTGTTTTCGTAATAAATAAATTTATTTAAAAACTTGAAAAAATATTTAAAATAAGATAAATAATAGAAATACAAGTCAAAAAATATTATAAAATTATGTTAAATAACGTTTATAAGATAATTAGAAAATTTGTTAAAAATTGTTAAGTCATGGGAGGTGTTCGTGTATAAAAGAAAATTTTTGTAAGTTGTGGAAGGAGTTCACGTATAGATAAAATTTCTTAAGTTATTGAAGGAGTTCATGTTTTAAAGAAAGGAAAATTTTTTAATTTAAGTTATGGAAGGTGTTCACGTATAGACGTCTTGTATGGAGGAAGCTGCCGGAGGTACAAACCTGCAGTTGTACATATATATGGGGTGGTCGGGAGCCCGACTGCCCGAAGTACTGTAGCACAATGACTAGTCCTATATTAGGGACTTATGATATTAAACTCAATGATACAAAAGCAATACTAAAGAAGGTCTCCATGATGAATTTGCATTAGAATAGTAGGGTCGTGGGTTCGAACCCTATATATTAATGACTTATGAAAGTAAGGTCTATGATCCAAAAGCAATACTATAAAAGGTCTATGATTAATATGCATTACAATAGTAGGGTCGTGGGTTCGAATCCTATATATGAATGACTTATGAAAGTAAGGTCTATGATTCAAAAGCAATACTATAGAAGGTCTCTATGATTAATATGCATTACAATAGTAGTGTCGTGGGTTCAAATCCTATATGTACTAGACTTATGAAAGTAAGGTCTATGATACAAAAGCAATATTATAGGAGGTCTCCTTGATGCATAAGCATTGTATGGGGTGGTCGAGTGACTGACTGCTCCTAGTACTGTAGCAAAATGACTAGTCCTTATTAGGGACTTGAAAAGGAATATTATGGTGGCGTGTATGCTGCTTCACGAGCAATTGGTCCGAGGTAAACTTGGACTCGCTAACCGATGTGTCCTAGACATATCATCTAAGTGCCGATGGTAAGCGGGTTTGTTGTAGCAATACGGCTTTCCCGTGGACATCACACACCCATACCGTTTGTGGGCGACGTCGTAGCGCATAGCGCTGCGTCGTCTGTCTTTCGGATTGGGATGATGAGTGTGTTTGGTAGCACTTTTAAGTGTAACAGGCATACTCAACTTCATGTCTTAGTGCATTAGTGCTATGATACGTGGAGTTTTGTTCATTGGCGTCTTAGTAGCGTGCTACTATGATATGTTGGTGATATTTTTTATATAACAACAATACAAACTTTGTTACCAAAGTCGATAGGGATCATGTGGGTGTGTTGTGAGGGGGCGCCAACCGTATGATAGTTGCATTGATGCTTACTGCTACTTGCGGTATTGCGTCTTGTGATGGATCTGCGGGTGTGCTGCGCCTGATTCGACGCATTCCTGTGGTTCTGGTCGATAGAGGTATACAATTAGCATCTAAGTGCCGATGGTAAGTGGGTTTGTTGTAGCAATACGGCTTTCCCGTGGACATCGCACACCCATACCGTTTGTGGGCGACGTCGTAGCGCATAGCGATGCGTCGTCTATCTTTCGGATTGGGATGATGAGTGTGTTTGGTAGCACTTTTAAGTGTAACAGGCATACTCAACTTCATGTCTTAGTGCATTAGCGCTATGATACATGGAGTTCTGTTCATTGGCGTCTTAGTAGCGTGCTACTATGTTACGTTGGTGATATTTTTTATATAACAACAATACAAACTTTGTTACCAAAGTCGATAGGGATCATGTGGGTGTGTTGTGAGGGGGGCGCCAACCGTATGATAGTTGCATTGATGCTTACTGCTACTTGCGGTGTTGCGTCTTGTGATGGATCTGCGGGTGTGCTGCGCCTGATTCGACGCACTCTTGTGGTTCTGGTCGATGGAGGTATGCGGGTGGTGATGTCTGCTGGGATGTATGGGGGACCTTTGGATGGTGTAAGCCCGACGATAGTCGTATTGATGCTTGTTGTGTTCTGCAGCGTTGCGTCCTTGCGATGGTTGTTTGGTGGGACGCTATTCTCAATGGCGCTCTACACTAAGACACAGAGTCTTAGTTTGACTCACGCCTGAGTAGCTTTGCCCAAGTCGGGTCCCTTCATTACGGGGCTGCAGACTGTCTGCCCTCCACAATGTTTTATATAACAACATAATATTATATCTCTGTAACTTTCCCACCTTTGAATGATTGAAGGCAACTTGTTGGTGGGTGAGACAAACATGATCGAAAATGCATTTACTCAACGTCAGTGACACAAACCCTTTCTGATGGCGAATTATTACTCTTATCTTATAACTGCCTTTTGGCTATATCTGCCGTTGTATTGGTTGGCGGAGCATATGTGTCGACCTCATGCGGGTGTTAGCTGGCGGGAGGATCTGAGGAGACTCCAAGGCTGCGGCCGAAAGCCGCACAACGTGGGACCCCATTCCCTTGAGGTGAGTGGTAGACTCATGACACGCTCTGCGGCTAGTAGCCGTGCTGATCATGCAATTGGTGGTGATGCCATACACTTACATCACGTCTGCAGGAGCGGCGGTCTGGCAGGTGGTGGCGCTCACGGAGGGTTTACGGCCAGTGTGCCTATTTGCCTTAACCGTGTGACGTACATTCACTGTGGCTGGATTCGTTCGTATTCTGTTTGGCGTTTACACGCATTGACATGCGCGACTTCGGTCGATGTTTGTGCTTACGCACTAGCAAGGGGCCAAGCCTCTTTTACTGGTTCGCCAGTTATTTTGCTGTGGACTACG
This sequence comes from Parnassius apollo, assembly GCA_907164705.1. Classification (NCBI taxonomy): domain Eukaryota; kingdom Metazoa; phylum Arthropoda; class Insecta; order Lepidoptera; family Papilionidae; genus Parnassius; species Parnassius apollo. The sequence continues at coordinate 951,115 of CAJQZP010001370.1, read as the reverse complement.
GTCCAGTTCCCGAATTAGCTTTCCCTTCGGGGGGAGTGCATCAAAATGGTTGGCGCTCACCGTGCACGGCGTGTGTGGGGCCGTGTACCTCAAAGAAGACACCTAAAAGAACTAAGTTACTAAACAAACACAACGTAAATAAGGGTCCTAACTAAGACGATCACGCCAAAATATTAAAAACGGCCTATTAATAAACCTTTTGAAAGATCATTTAGAAAGATCATAACTTATTTTATTAATCCTGGTCACATAAATATATATATATATATATATATATATATATATATATATATATATATTATTATGTAAAGGGGAATATAATATATTTAGTATATAATATATATTTTTTTATTATGAGAGGGGGAAGCGTTACACTAGGAAGCTAGAATATAATAACATGCCTGCTGAATATGCAGTAGTACTCAAACACTGCCTCACATCTGGCTATCTATTGTGGAGGGAAGAGTTCTACAAGCAAGTAGATGGTGTGGCGATGGGCTGACCTGTATCTCCCATAGTCGCTGACATATTCATGGAGGACTTCGAGGCGAAAGCCCTTCTTACTGCTCCTGTAAATCCAAGATTCTACAAGCGGTACGTAGACGACACTTTCACAATTTTACCATCTGACAAAGTAACTGCATTTTTAAACCACCTTAACTCTATAAACTCTAAAATACAATTCACAATGGAGTTAGAGGCAAATAATTCTTTAGCTTTCTTAGATGTTTTAGTCACTCGAAATCCTAATAACACAATTGGTCACACTGTGTATAGAAAAAAGACCCATACCAACCGATATTTAAATGGTGAATCTCACCATCATCCTTCACAGTTAGCTACCGTGGGTAAATCTTTGTTTCAGAGAGCACGAGGGATCTGTGACAGAAAACATCTGGCCGCCGAACTTTCAGCACGTCAAGCAAGTATTGCAAGACAACAAGCATCGGGTCCCGCGCCTATGTCACAGTGACCGAGTGAAGCCGGCCACAGTCGAGCGTGTACCTGATGTACTACCATATGTCAGAGGAGTCACAGACAAGGTTGGCTACATCTTGAAGCGAGCTTCTATTAAAACATACTACAAGCCGCCGAAGAAGATTATTCAATTTTTACCATCCGTCAAGTGTAATATCCCTCTACAAGATGCAGGAGTGTACAAGTTAGATTGTGAATGTGGTCTCTCTTACATAGGTCGAACAAAAAGATCCATAAAAACCCGCGTGAAAGAACATATAGCTGACGTGAAGCACCGACGCTCCGGGAAGTCTGCAGTCTGCGAACATGTTCAAGATCGTCCCCACCATTACATTCGTTTTGATAAACCACAAATTCTCGCAAAAGAACACCGATTCCTACCAAGGATGATACGCGAGGCTATTGAAATTAAAAAACATCCAAATTTCAATAGAGAAGATGGATGGGTGTTGCCACCTGCTTGGGATCCTATAATTAACAAAATTAAACCCAAACCTAAGCGTACCACTGTAAGACTTCATGATACTATAAGCTCGTTTTGCGTAAATCGGACCAAAAATTTATATTCAAAAACTGAAGTTAGCCGGACTAACTATGACATTGGGACATCAAACATCTCAGTCCCCCCCCGTGACCATGGTTGCTGTAAAGCACCCGAAACGTCGGGAATTAAAAATAAGTAAAAGTAGTGAAATAATCGCGATAAAATCCGTAAATTTAGTTTTATTCAACTAAAAACTAGTATTATTTCAATGTGTAGTGTTCGCGTAAATATAAGAAATCATTATTTTTCTGACGTAAAATTTATAAAATTAGCTTATTCTGAAATCTAGATTTCGTCATTTTTTTCACAATTTCTTACTAAAATAAATAAAAGAATGATTATATTTATTGAACTAACTTTATTATTATTCATCTATTAGGCTAGACATGCTACTATACAAAATAGTAACATCCCAACCTGGAAAATAAGAATTGAGGAACGTATCGCAAAGACCAGGGCCCTCCACGGCAAATTGGTCAGGCAATAACAGGCCGAGGATTTTGCACACTGTCAGAATGGCGTTTGCTGAGACAAATGACCGTTTGTCTCAGGGCTACCACTTGTTTTTTTAAGTTACGTATTGTTTATGTATTTATTTCCCTAAATATATGTATGTATATTTATCATTTTTGTTTATATATTACTTTAAATACTATTTAAATATCCCTGTAAAATAATTTAAACTCTCCAGTTTAAAAAAATCCTTAAAACAATTATTATTCGCGGGGATATCTAGGCCGTTATTTATTTTCCTTTTTTATAAAATCAAAATTTCAGAATTCCTTAATTCTAAATAAGAGTGCGAAATTATGCCGCAGTGGAGTAAGTTAAGACTAATTTAATGAGGCAGGGTGGGACTGTAAACTAAACGTCCCCTTTTATTGTACCCGCCCCTGACAAGAGCTGGTCATCTGCAGACTGTAGGGGTCCATTTAAACTTATGATGCCGCAATTTCAATCATGTTAAAATAAGTAAACTTTAAGGCATTTTATTTATCGATATATATATATTTATGTATGCTTTTAGCCAGTAAATAGTTCTTTTAAATTGCATTTCAAAACGAGAAACATAAATTTAGTTTTGAATTTTGAAGTGTGCATAGAAAGTAAGCTTCGAATTCAACTGCGAAGCGGGACTGAGGTTTGGCTGTATACACATGTGTATAGCTTTCTCTTCCGGTAGAGAGGCTGTTGAATAAAATATGTGACTCTATGGTTCTGCTATGATATGACACTAGTGCAAAAATCATAAAAATAATAACGTTTTTAAATACAAATGGTAAATTAGACATTTTGTACAAACAACTTCAATATAAATAAAATGAGAACATCATCAATGTAGTGGAAGTCAACCAAATACGCGTTATTAAGTTATCTTAAACTACTGGTTATACTGGTTATACTTGGATATATCACCAACTTTCAAATAATGAAAAAATCCTCGAAAACGGTTCACCTAGAAAAATGTTCTGAGGTAGACTCATAAAATAATACAGTTGAATTGAGAATCTCCTTCTTTTTTGTAGTTGGTTGAAAAGAAAAACCTGCGAGTTATCGAGTTGTTGGGAAATCTCCTGTATGTCTTCGCAGCAGCATTAAATGTAAATTACGCTATTATTGTATCATTGAGTTTTTTAGTTTACTTCTTAAGAATGAATTTTCATAATGAGATTTTCGTTTGGACTTTTGAGAGAAAAAATTGCCTTTTAACAAAAAGTTATGTCACCCCCCCCCCGCGCAACATAATCACACATTTATACTGAAAAAGACGCCATTTACTTGATTCTTTAGATTGGTTGACAGGACCCTCAAGGTGACAGTGTTACGTAAAATAGACACAATATGACCTATTCGCGATTAGTTTCATATGAACGTTCTAAAGAAGTTAATTTCAGTAGCGCGTTGGAACTGATACGCACCGTCATTTATACAGGAAAGGGGCTAAAATCATTTTTATAGGCGAAGAGAATAATGCAGCTTACTTGGCAATAAAAAGGTAAGCCACAATTTTACATGGACGTTCAAACACAAGATAAAATGCAAATTCGTTGCTTGCGTTTTAAAAAGAATTAGTCTACGAAAAAATTTCTGTAACTATACATTTCACAATGCAGTCATGCGAAATTACATAGTGAGCCAACGTTCTGGACCGACGAATTAGTGTAAGTTGAGCTTATGCTAGCCCATGAAGAAGGTTATTTAGACTGATGTTTCGGGAATTACTTCATCACAAACAGACGCACATTTTGACTATAGGGTTTGAACCAAATGCAATATTACTTTTTAAAATTAATGGTCTTAAAATTATATCACAATTTTAGTGAAGATAGGATTGATGACGACGACGATGATTTTATTATGTCTGGTTCTAACGTCAACGACTTCCAAATACCATCAAAGTTTTTAACCGCACGGGAATCGCAACGTCATCCAGTCGCGGTGGCCAGTCTAGAGAAAGATTCAGAGACTAGTATTTTGAATAAAACTATTATTTACGGATTTTATCACGTTTAATTACTTTAGTTTATTTTTATTATTATCCCGACTATTATTATCTCTTTACACTTTTTACTTTACACAGGTCAAACAAAGAGATCTATAAAAACCCGCGTGAAAGAAAATATAGCTGATGTGAAGCACCGACGCTCCGGGAAGTCTGTAGTCTGCGAACATGTTCAAGATCGTCCCCACCATTAAATTAGATTTGATAAACCACAAATTCTTGCAAAAGAACCCTGATTTCTACCAAGGATGATACGCGAGGCTATTGAAATTAAAAAACATCCAAATTTCAATAGAGAAGATGGTTGGGTGCTACCATCTGCTTGGGATCCTATAATTAACAAAATTAAACCCAAACCCAAGCATACCACTGCAAGACTTCATGATACTAAAAGCTCGTTTTGCGTAAATCGGACCAAAAATTAATATAAAAAAAACTGAAGGTAGCCGGACTAACTATGACATTGGGACGTCAAACATCTCAGTCCCCCCCGTGACCATGGGTGCTGTAAAGCACCCGAAACGTCGGGATAATAATAAAAATAAACTAAAGTAATTAAACGCGATAAAATCCGTAAATAATAGTTTTATTCAATGTGTAGTGTTCGCGTAAATTTAAGAAATCATTATGACTAGTATTTTCGCAAAAAACGAGTACTGTGCACGAGTGTGTGCAAAAGCACAAGTGGAATTCCTTTTCCTCAGCTTCGTAGTCCGATTTGAAGACATATAACCGAAGAAGAACAGGCACAGGACCAATGACCGTACTTACTTTCCGAAGAACTAGTTTGAAATACCGCCAATTTCCACTAAATATGGTTGCAACTGAGATATTCTTGACAGCAAAAGCTAATAGTTTATTTTGACCTGACCCAGGATCATATGACCAGCAGTCACACTTACAACAATTAGACCGAAGAGGCACGGAAAAATAATTATAATAATTGATACTTCATGTATACCTACACTCTCAAATGAGCCGCACGTAATGCTAATTACACACAGAAACGATTAAAGAAACGATAGTACCAAAATGCGTTCGAATAGTTTCGAACTCATTTTGGTAATCAGTACTTTGGACACTCAACCAGGTAGCCACGTAGTAATATGCCGTTGTTAGAACGCGACGTTAATACTTTGATATAAACTGTTATTAGTACAATTAAGTTTAAAATATTTACAATAAAATAATCTCTCTCTCTCTCTCTCTCTCTCTAATCGCTCAGTGATAAATATTGCTGTCAAAATTATTGACTTTAAAAATTTATTGTGTATATATATACTACTCCCGAGGCGTGGATCAGAAGTGCTGTGGTCTTGTTCTTCAAGAAAGGTGACAACGCCCTCTTGAAGAACTACAGACCGATATCCCTTCTGAGCCGCGTCTACGTGCTGTTTTCGAGAGTCATTACGAACCGTCTCGCACGCAGACTCGACGACTTCCAGCCTCCCGAACAAGCCGGTTTCCGAAAAGGCTTTAGTACCATAGACCACATACATACCCTTCGACAAATTGTTCAAAAGTCCGAATAGTACATTCTGCCACTTTGCCTGGCGTATGTGGACTATGAGAAAGCCTTTGATTCCGTCGAAATTTGGGGGGTGCTGCAGTCTCTTCAGCGGTGCCTGTCAGTATATCGAAGTGCTGAAGTGTTTGTACAGTAGGGCTACGATGGCTATCCGAGTACAGAACCAGAGTACGAAACCTATCCAACTGCAGAGAGGTGTAAGACAGGGTGACGTTATTTCTTCGAAACTCTTCACCGCTGCATTGGAAGACGTTTTCAAGCTACTGGACTGGAAATGATATGGTATTTACATTAATGGCAAGTACATCACTCACCTTCGATTTGCCGACGATATAATCCTTATGGCAGAATCGCTGGAGGACTTAAGCACTATGCTCAATGACCTCAATAGTGCTTCCCAACGGATAGGTCTTGAGATGAACATGGACAAAACAAAGATCTTGTTTAATGTCCATATCACACCTATGTCCGTAGTTGTTGGGAGCACTAAGCTCGAAGTTGTTGACGAGTACGTTTACCTGGGACAAATAGTCCGATTAGAAGTCCAGCTTCGACCGAGAGGTCAATCGACGGATTCAACTTGGCTAGGCAGCGTTCGGGAACTTACGAGACATCTTCTCGTCAGGTATACATCAAAACCTGAAAACTAATGTGTACAACCAGTGTGTGTTGCCAGTGATGACCAACGGAACCGAGACGTGGTCCTTCACTGCTGGCCGTTTCTTTGGAAAGATCTTAAAGGTTTCGATAAATGACGTGCCATTTCGTATACATATACCTTTAAATACTTATGCTGGCAAAGGTAAACGTTTGGTATTGCAATTTTCAATTATTTTTATAGCGGGATACAATACCTTCAGTGGACTTATACAGACTGCTAGAGGAGATATATAGCGCATTATACGCAAATAAATAATGAGAAAACTAAATAATTGTAATGTGATAACGGAAAATAAATTACTATGCAATTTCTGACTTATTATTAAAACAGTTAGCGGACGATAGTGTCAAGTTAATTAGCATGTTGACTCATTTGAACCCGAGCCAGAGGAACTTCTATGTTTGCTCTAAGTTGGTTTCTCGTTTTGAAATTTAACTTTATAGCGTGCTACTGATTATTCACACCATTTGCCAAATAATATTTAATTTTATTTCCAAGACCTCCCGACTTTCTGTTACAATAAGTCAATCTTTAAAAATATATAAATATCTGTACAAAATCACAGATAATTTATTTATAAAAGGGTGCAAACGAGTATAGGGGAAATCTGATGGTATGTGACTACCACCGCCCTAGATAACGACAACACCAGGGGACATGCAGATGCATTACGTTCTTTAAAAAAATAACGAACTTTTCTTGAAGGTGCCCAAGTCGTATAGATCCAGAAAATCACTGCTGGTAGCCGACTCCACGTGTAAGTTGTGCGAGGAAGAAAACTTCTTGTAAATGGCACGGTAGTGGACCACTAATCATTCAAATGGTATTTTGAACTATGTCGCAATGTGAGATGGTAAAATGGAGTGGCTGGAATTAGTCCAAACAATACCTCTGAACACTCTTTATGGTAGATGCGAATATTCAAGGATATGCCACATCCCTTAGCAGCACCAGTGTGTCAAGCTGAATAGAAATAACTCGTTTGTTGACGATTCTAACGATTATGCGATGAATGCGATCAAATGGAAGCAGCTGGCACTGAGGTAGCCCGGTCTCGAGATGAGAACTGTGTGCCATGTGAGGCTGAACATGCGGCTTGTAGCAAAAAATAATAGGCAAAACACCTACTTTATAATTTGTATTTCGACGGCCTCCTATTTAAAATATATCCTGGTCACGGCCTCTCCTTCTAGTTATACATGAAAATAAAAATGGCCGTATATAATTATATAAAATTTTCGTTACCGGGATAAACAAGTATGGATCCTTCCCAAGCATTTTTCTAAAGGTTTATTTATAAGATGTTTGTTATATTTAGGACGTGTTAAGACCCCTTTTTACGTTGTTTTTATTAAATAACTAAGTTATTTTATGTGTACGTTGACGAAGAAAATGCTCAAAAAGGTTAAGAACGTTAAATCGTCCCTATTCTACGTCTACGTCTCTACGTCAATTCCATATTAATTAATCACTTTTCGCTTGGAAAAGACTCACAATATTTATGTAAAACACCAGATACAAGGGCTTCACTTTTTTACATATTTTTTAAATACGATTTCCGGGAGGTGGCTTCACACATGCCAAGTTCGGTGAGCGCCAGCCAACCAACGTGCTCCCCCTAAGGAGGGACATAAGGTTAGAAACTGTACCGTAGTCCACAGGAAAATAACTGGCGAACATTAAAAGAGGGTTTGGCCCCTTGTTAGTGCGTAAGCACAAACATCAAACGAAGTTGCGCATGTCAATTCGTGTAAACGCCATACAAAATACTGTTACGCGGCTAAGTTGACATCTGGCACTAGCGCCATCTAGTGTCGGGTAACAAGCGAAGCTTCGGAGCGGAATAAAGTGAATTAGTGTGCTTAATTATTGGTGTTTTAAGTTTTAATTTTATGTAGAGAAAATTAAAGTGTTAATTTAGGTAATTATATCGGCAATTTTTATTGTCACGAACCTCAAGCTCGTAACAATACTATCAAATCCAGTCACGGTGAATGTACGTCACACGTTTTAGGCAACACGTCAAATAATAGGCACACTTTCCATAAAATCTCTCTGAGCTCTCTGTGAGCACCACCACCTGCTTGACCACCGCTGCTGTATTCGTGGTGTAACTGTAAGGCATCACTACTGATTACTTGGCCAGCACGACTTCTAGACGCAGAGCGTGGCGTGAGTTAGAGAGTGAGTCTCAATCGATCAAGACATTCAAAGGTTATGAAAGGTTTATATACTTACACACCCGCACATACATACATATATCGTGACATTAGTCAGAATTGCTTCCTGGGATCTCAAAACGTAGAGATCTGATGAAAACTCGATTTTCGAAAATCGGGGTAAATCCAATAATTTCCCTATTTTTGAATATGTTCAATTTTCTTAGCGGAAAGTTAAAAATTATTTACTTTAATTAAAGAGCTTAGACTTCTTGATAGATCTTACATTGTGGAATCCAGTGTATGGACTATAAAATTTTTGATATTTTTAGAATATCTTAAGGTATACTATATATATTATAGTGCATATATATAGTAAACGAAAAGTTTCGGAACGCTCTACTTTGATTCACTTCATAAAATGTTTAGCTTTTTAAATGATTTCACTCAGCAAATTTTGCACTCTATTTCAATCTACTTCATGGGAAAACATACCGCCAAATGTGTTTACGTTCGTAAGACGGCGAAGTAAATACAGAAAAATCTTATATAGGTTTATTTTGCACTGTTTTTTGAATTGCGTTGTCATGTATTTTTGTTGTTATAAAATAAAAATAAATTAATTTAAAAAAAAAAACATAAAAGTGGATTTTACATGAATTGGGGCACTGTACCATAATTGCATTCAAATTGTCCGCCAGCCAACTCCTGATTCATTTACCTTTTATGACACCTAAGTGATGGTAAGGTGTAGTGGATATTCTAACACCGTCACCGCCACAACTGAGTATAAAATATGCCTTAATTTCGAACACTCCACGCAAATTCGAAGGCAAATTTTATGTTTAACGTATTCTAAGATATTATTTTTGTTTATTTTAGCTTAATATGCTATCCGTTTCTGTATATAAATCGTTTTTAAAACTACTTTATTTCAGAAGTAATATAAACATAACCCTAATAGACCTTTAATTTTAACTTCTCTCTAAACTAGTTTCATATGACCCAAAAAAAGTGGGTGTGGTGTGCGTGTGTGTGTGTGTGGGGTTGTGTCCGTGTGTGTGTGTGTCGTCAACGTCAACGTCAACACCATAATTATGTTAAGAAAGCTTTTATCAAAAATATTACTTTGTTAATTGAAAACACACACGGGAGCATTTATTTAGAAGTAAAGGCGAGAAACGAGCACATAGCCTACCTCGTGGTTAGTGAATGGTGTAGCCCATAGACATTTACATTTATCATTTAAATGGCCCATTTCCACTTAGAAATCCGTTGTGCCATGTCGGACACCGTGGTTCTACCGCAGATATCCTCATTTCTTAGTTTATCATACAGAGAAACCCCGAGCATCGCTCTTCCCGTAGCTTGCTAAGCGACTTTGAGCTTCCTCATACAGCTAGCAGTAAAGGAAAAAGTCTTGTAACACGTATAAAGCAACGCGGCGGACTAATAACTCAACAACTCTTTCAGAATTAGAAGCCAAAACCCAAAAGTGAGACACAAATAGGCTGTTAATTTATTTTCCTTAGATATAACGAGTTGTTGGTATTGTAAGTTCAGAACCGAACAGCAATTTTAAGATATTCTAAAAATACCAAAAATTTTATAGTCCATACACTGGATTCCACAATGTAAGATCTATAAAAAAAGTCTAAGCTCTTTATTTAAAGTAAATAACTTTTAACTTTCCGCTAAGAAAATTGAACATATTCAAAAATAGGGAAATTATTGGATTTACCCCGATTTTCGAAAATCGAGTTTTCATCAGATCTCTACGTTTTGAGATCCCAGGAAGCTATTCTGACTAATGTCACGATATATGTATGTATGTGCGGGTGTGTAAGTATATAAACCTTTCATAACTTTTGAATGTCTTGATCGATTGAGATGCGGTTTAGGGCGTTCTAAAGATCTCAATGTGGAATAGATTTGGTGATAATATGAACTGATTCTGATAAAAATTTTGAAAAAAATGTTTTTTTGAAATTACTTTTAAACGGCTTTACCGATCGATTTCAAAAATTCATCAACTCTGGAAAATAATAATCAGTTTATTCGTTCGTGAGATACTGAAGGAGAAAAAATTTGAGAAAAAAAAGGTTTTTTTTTGAAAAATAACTTCGAGATTTTGCAACATAATTTGGTGAAATTTGGAGCGTTTTGCATTTGAAATTAGCGGGAGTTTTCAGGGATGGCCTGCAAGGTCAACCAATTTTTTTATAAGTAAAAACTGTTAAATAGGTGTTATTATAATACTTTAGAGTGTATGATTGATAATAAGTTTTTTATTTAATTGTATGAAATATTGTACTTAAATCTTGTAAGGATAGAGGCTTTTTCCGAGCCAGTAGTAAAAGCATAAATAAATTTAATAAAAACATAAGAAGAATGTAGAAATATTTTTTTCGACATAACAAAAAACTTATGAATATAACAGAGTACGAATATCAGCAACAAATTTTTAAAACGTGAACATAAACAAAAATAAATAAATAACAGGTACAAACAATAAATTAAATAAACTCACGTGACCGTGACCAGAACTGTAAAAATTATTTTGAATGTTAACCGCCGTGAAGTGGCGGCGTGAGAAAATCCACTATATCATCTTGTGGGTGTAGTAAGAAACAAAAGAGAGATGATGATAATGAGAGAACGATAAAGAAGATGTTCAGCAGCATCTTTCTGATAACTACTCAAAATAATAATAAACTGCCGTTGCCAACGTAGGGACGTTTGCCATAGCTACCCCAAAACCACCTCTTGGCGACGCGCCTATAAGAATATTTCAATTTATTAGTTAACCGATTACGAATAGCTTCTAAAAAGCAAATTATCAAGCAACAATATTCCGATGAGAAAATGATTAGTTGAATCTTAAAGAAATATCGAATTAATGATATGAAGGTCTTGGGAAATAAATTAAAAATAAGTAATAATAAATTCATATAGGGAATTTTTAAGATATAAATTATGTTACCGGATTTGTTCCCCGGTTGAAATCATCTTTCCAATAATGTTAATTTAAAGAAATATTAAAATAAAGTTAGAGACCAGGATTTGTTCCCCGGTCGAGATGATCGCTGTGCATAAGTAGAATTAATGGAAATTAATTGCATAAGTATTGTCTTATATGAGTTTGATATGTTTTGTATGAAAACAAATGCATATTTTCTATGATTGATTTATGAAAACTTTCACTTATATTGTTTGATAGGAAACATGATAATTGATAAGAATCTGATTAGAAATAGTTTTCAACGTTTGAGAATTGTGTAGAATCATTTATTCACCTAGTATTGTTGATATTAGTGTATACTAAACTTTCCATTTTTACTGATAGTCGATAGCCGTGCAAAAGTTAGTTGTTCAAATAGTGTGAGTTCATAGACGCACGCTAGCCACGTACTTAGGAGGCCAAATATGTAGAAATTTAAATATTTGCAAATTTCAGCAATTTGTGTAAAATGACTTCTAAAACATTTCAGATTGATTATACGTGTAAAAGAGGTGAATTCCTGTGTTATTTTATGTGAAAATTCCTGTGAATAAGTGAAATAATGATAGTTTTGTATAAGAAATTTAAAAGTATTTTAATAGTGAAATGTATAGAGAAAATGTAAATTAAACTATTGTATTAGTTAAGATATGTATAATTTCAAGTGGAAAACATTGTTTTAACTTTCTATGTTAAATATTTAAGAAATTCCAACTTTGAACATGTGAGTAAAATAAGCATATTTTGTTAAATAAATAAAGGGTTTTTTGTGATATGAAAATGTAATGTATATCGTAGTATAGATATTTTTTGTGCTATCTTTATAAGTAAATTGTATAAATGTATGTCTTATACAAGTAAAGTTATTGAGCAAACCGTGAGAGAGTGATAGTACAAATTGATGTAATTGAGTTGCGCAAGCGCACAAATGCCGCGGCTTACTTTCGCGTTTAGCTTCGAGGTAGTTCAGTAAATTGATTTTTCTTGCAAATCGTTTATTAGAGCCGGGACAGATCCGATCACAGCGGTTATGAAGGCGCTGGCTAATCTACTGGCTCGGCACTACAGTGGAGGAGTCTAACCTGCGCCTCCTCTACTGGAACCCAGGTGGAATCCAGCAGAAGTTACAAGAACTCCGCACCGTCGCCCAACAACAAGACGTACAGGTCATCTTGCTGGGAGAGACGAAGTTAAATCCGAGCACACGCATTAAGCTGCCTAATTATCATATATATAGGAGGGACGAGGTCACTTCTCAGGGGGCCGCCTACAGAGGGACAGCGGTCCTAGTGAGAAGGGACATCGTCCATCAAGAACTTGACTTACCGGAATACCAAACCATGCGCTCTATCGGCATAAAAATGGAGGCGGCGGGCGAGGAACTTAGGATCTACGCAGCATACCGCCCGCCAGGGACTCCATTTTGCTCCTCAGACGTCCGGACGGTAATGGAAGGCGAAACACCGACCATCATCGCCGGGGACCTAAACGCCAAACACCCGGCGTGGGGATCTAGACTTATCAACCCGCCGGGTCGCCGGTGTACTATTTGAAGACGCCGAAAGACACGGCTATGACGTTTTAGGTCCTGAAGAACCTACACATGTTCCAACGGATCCACGAAGTCGTCCGGATGTATTGGACATCGTGCTCGCTAGGAACATCAACTACCCGATAGTTGTAGAGGTGCTGTACGACCTGGAATCGCAGCACCTCCCGATCTTAATTACCCTTGGCTTAAAGGCGGTGACTACGCCGCCCAGAACAGTGAAGACACGTGTCGACTGGAGGCTCTACCACAAACACCTGCAGGAGCGACATCCAGCACACCACCCCTTAAACACAGCGGACGACGTAGAGGCCGCAGCCACTAATATGACAAAGGCGATACAGGAGGCCCTCAATGCTGCCTCTACGATCGTCCCGATGTCCTCCAGAAGAGATGATCTGCCGCATAACATCTGCGTGCAGATCAAGAGAAAAAAGGGCCTTAAGGAGACTCTGGGCGCGTACTCGCTGCCCGAGAATCAAAACGAAACTGAACGCCTTGTCGGAGGAACTGTCGGTTGCAGTCCAGGCACACAGAGGAGATGCCTGGGAGCGGCGCATATGGAAGGCGGAAGAGCACGATGCGTCGCTCTACAAACTGAACCGGCAGTTAACTAAAGCCAAACCTCCCGTTTGCCCGCTGACCAACAACGCGGGCGAACGTCGTTACGATGCCAAGGGTAGAGCGGATATCCTAGTCGAGCACTTCGAGGAGCAATTTATGCCGAACCCAGCAAGTGCGGAGTTCTTGGAGCTTCATGCCCAAAAGGAGAGTCGCGTACAGGAGTTCCTGTCGTCGCCCGCGCCGCCTCTTGCAGGAGAGTGGTTCATCTCCCCCGCTGAACTGCGGTGGACAGCAACCCGCCTGCAACCGAGGAAGGCGCCGGGGCACGACGGGATTACCAACGCTGCACTCCGACAGCTGCCCCATAGAGTCCTAGTAGAGCTTGGTCGACTCTACAATGGGATACTGCGGACATCCCACTTCCTGGAGGACTGGAAGAAAGGCAAAGTAATCGTCTTGCCGAAACCCGGGAAGGACAGGCGTAGAGCTGCCAGCTACAGGCCGATCACGCTGTTACCACACATAGCTAAACTGCTTGAAAGATTGTTGCTAAGACGCCTCCGCCCGTGCATCCAACTTCGGGTGGAGCAGCACGGATTCAGGAGGGGTCACTCTACAGCAACACAGCTGACCAGAGTGCTGCACCTGCTTGCGGCCGATTACAACCGTGGCCGCACTACGTTGGGCGTCTTTCTCGATATCGAGAAGGCGTTCAACGGGGTGTGGCATTCTGGATTACTTTTTAAATTGGAAGAACAGACCAGTGTCCCTCCTGCTATGTTGCGGCTAGTGGCGTCTTTCCTGGCAGACAGGAAGTTCTACATCTGCGTAGAGGGCGCCGAGTCCGCAACCAGAACCATCAGAGCCGGCGTTCCTCAGGGCAGCTGTTTGTCTCCAGTCCTGTACGCGGCTTATACCAACGACATCCCTACCCTGGCAGGCAGGCTGCAAGAATGGGAGGACGACGTGGAATTGGCGTTATATGCGGACGATAGCGCTTATTTCACCTCTTCCAGAAGAGCCCATATTGCCGCTGCCAGGATGCAACGCCTCCTGGACCTGTTGCCACCATGGCTAGATAAGTGGAGGATGGTCGTCAACGTTGGTAAGACGACCGCTCTGCTCACTCGCCGCCTCAGGAACCTACCACCTCAACTAACCCTCAATGGCCAGCAGATCGCGTACGAGAAGGCCGTGACCTACCTTGGGTGCCGGATCGACCGGGCGCTGCGCATGACTGCGCACGTCGACCTCGTCGTCCGTAGAGCACGATGTGCGCGGGCGATGCTACGTCCGGTCCTGGCATCCAAGCTACCACTTAACACCAAAGTGCGAGTATACAAAACCTACATCAGAGCCATTATCACCTATGCTGCTCCGGCCTGGTACGCGCTTCTGAGCGAGCCTCTGAGGCGGCGACTGCAGGCCCAGCAAAATATGGCGTTAAGAACCATCGTCGGTGCGGGTCGCTACGTCCGGAATGACGTCATAGCGGCCAACCTGAAGATCGACACCATACAGGAATTTGTGGCCCGGTTGGCGCGCGGACTGTTCGACCGTGCAGACAACGGGCCGCATATACACCTCAACAACTTTGCGCCGCTACACACTCGCCCTCCGGACGGGCGACCCTATAAAAGAGGACTCCTCTCTATATCGATTAAAGAGTCGAGTAACAACCCTCAATGCCGCTGAAAGGCCAACTCCGACTTTATTAGATAACCTCCTTTTTTCCGTAGTCATAACCGACTACGAAAAAATTACCGATAGCGACAACCGTTTGACACCTACAATGCCATTAGAAGGCTCTCAGGACCGGTCCATTGTAGTGGACCGCGAGGACAGCACGGGTAATGGGGGCTTACCCCGAGGCCCGAAACCTCCATGTGCCTAAAAGATACATGAAGAAGACATCAACGTTGCAAATAGTTCGGGAAAAGTGCAAGACCAGCAGTCAATAAGAAGAAGAAAGAAAAAGTATAGGGAAGTGATAGGGAAAAGTAATTACTATCTCACGGAACGGTTTGAAGATAATTGCTGTTTTATTCCCAAGGAATTCTCCCCTTAAAGTGATACAGTCCATATCGAAGAATTAAGGCGTTGGGACCGGGACGACTTCGGAAGACCCGTAATCCCCGCCTGAACCTATTTTCTGAAAAGGAAAAGGTTATCGCCCTTGTGTGTTACTCCGTTGCGGAGATCACATACGTTGTTCCCGAATCCAACGTAGGCGTTATAGGAGGCCGGATCGAGAGAAGCCTCGATTCCTCCCTTCTGTTTCTTAGTTTAAAGTTTGTCTGGTTCCTTTTCAAGTGGTCCTTCGGAGCCGGATCAAGGAACCAGCTGTGGACTGCTGGTTATGAAAAAAAGTCCTTCGGAGCCGAGTGAAGATAAGCAACCGAAGGAAGCCGGAGGTCTGAGCTGAAGCAACCGAACCAATGGCCAGAAGACCAGGTCAGCGCAGTAGGACCGGACCTGGAACTACCAGAAGAAAGAAAATCGGGATTGCAGCTTGGGGCGTGTGCTCGCATGGGGCACGTATCGCAGCCAGGTGCAGGTGCCTTGTGAAGGCGCTCATCGTGGCCAAGCAGGGCTTGGCATTTTTCCTGTCGGGCAAGCGTGCTCGGCATTTCCTGTCGGACGACAGTGTCCGGCATTTCCTGTCGGGTCATCAGAGGGTGCAAGAAGAAGAAGCATCCACCGCTGCTGCTGCCAGGCGAGGGTGCTCGTGGGCACCTGACTGCATCGCGGCCGGGAGAGGGCATCTGGACGAGGCGTCACCGGCGACTGGACGACGAAGCGCAGCATACATCCCGACCACCTAACGGTGCCAAACGGTCGGGCTCTGGCACAACACCTTCGGGTGGAGCAGTTCTCTCGAGCGAGACTGCGCTTGCACTACCGCTCGAGTGTTTCGTCATATTCCTTGGCGGGACAGTTCCTAAACCTTCCCCGGACGCCTCACCTCGGTAGGCCCCGTTCAGGATTGATAGGGCTGATAGGGCTGTTAGGGTGGTAGTAAGGTTGTAAGGTTGGGAGATAAAGAGGGAGGGAGGGGTAGTAGGGTTAGGTTGGGGTGTAGAAGGGTTGTAGGTAAGGGGTTGTAGGGACCGTAGGGACAGTTATGGACCGTAGGCCAACAATCACCTTCCTGAAAGATGAAGAAGGCACAAGACCAGACAGGGAGAAGCGAAGGAACCAAGACAAGGACAGGGCCCTCAAGAAAAGCTAAAGAGGCGGAACCATCTGGAGCGACCACAGCTACTGCTTCGGGTGGAACAACTCCCTCAAGTGGAGCCACCACCGATACGTCCACATGCACGTGGGACTCAGGCGCGTCCATGGCAACAACAAGCAACAGGACGGACACCAGTGGTACTCAGGCCAGCACCGCACAACTATCCGTTATATCCAGGAGTGAAACGGTAGTCGAAAAAGTAGGTCAAAGGACCGAAGAAGCGGCATCGTCAAGGACAATAATCGGGCACACTAGTGACAAAGGGTCACAGAGAGGTAGTAAGTCATCGCGATCGGCGAGTCTGAAAGCCGAATTAGAGTCGCGGATTAAATTCGAACGCACAGAGCTCGAACGAGCACAGGCAGCTGCTGCCTTAGCCAAGTCTCAATTGGAGTTGGCACGTCTCAACCGAGAAGAGGAGATCGACTCGAGTGAGGATGATGAAGAGCGGAATACTCAGGTGGAACCTTTCGTAAGGAGTTGGGTTCAACAGACCATAATGAGCGCGCCGGTTAGTGTAACGCAACCCGATATTACTGATAAGGAAGCGTGTAAAGGATCACGCCGCAAAAGGGGCGGAGATCGAGCGCAACCAAAGAAATGCACAGAAAACACACGCGAGTGAGGTATCAGAATTGACCGAAGCGATTGCGAGTGCAATAAAGATGGAGACCCGGGTGAATGGATAGTTTTCAAAACGGTGTTTCAAGACACGAGAAGCCAATTTTCAGGGGTGCAGAATGTCGCACGCCTTAGGAGGGCATTAAAGGGCACCGCTAAGGAAGGGGTTAAGTCGTTGTTGTTTATTTTGTGTGAACCTGAAAAAATAATGAACGCTCTCGAAAGAAGATTCGGTAGGGTTGAGATGCTCATTTTAGCCGAAATCGAGAATGTAAGACGTATGCCAAGATTGGCAGAAGATTGCCGGAATATACTTTGCAAGTCGTATTACGAACGTGGTTGCCACAATACAAGCATTGAATCAACCACAGTATTTATACTCACCGGAGTTAGTAAACCGCATAGTCGAGAAACTTGGAACTATGATTAAATTTAAATGGTTTGAATATCGAGCTCAGCATCCTTTGGAGCCAGAGTTACAGAAGATGGCCAATTTTTTAAATTTATTGAGTGAACTATTTGGAACGTCCTTAAGCAATGAAAATGTGCCTGAAAAACGGAAGCGTCCTGAAAACGCAACCGTTTCAAAAGTGAGCGCTATGAGCGCCGAAGTAATACGAGCGAGCGTCTAGAACGCCGAAATAATAAAGGGCAAAACCGACAAGTGGTTATGATAACCCAGGATAAGCCTGTAAGTCGGGTAACAGGTAAGTGTGTTATATGTAACAAGGAGCACTCTATAGTGATTTGTTACAAGTTTAAGGACATGAATAATCGCGAGAAATGGGAAGCGGTTAAAAAAGCGAAAGTATATTTTCAATGTTTGTCACCTAACCATATGAGGTTAGAGTGCAAAGGGAAAAAATGTGGTGTAAAGGGATGTAGAATGTGACATCATCGAATGCTACACCGATACCCCAATGAAAATACCTCGCCGCAAGGCGACGAGGGGGTAAAGAGGCTCAAATTACAACTGTTAGTACAGTGAATGCACTGGCATGTGCATACTTAAAGATTATACCGGTCGAGTTGTTTGGACCTAAAAGAAAGGTCAAGACCACAGCTCTTCTGGATGAAGGATCAACCATGACACTCATAGAGGAGTGGATGGCTCAGAAGTTAGCGCCACGCGGACGTAAAGAAGAATTACGTATTGAAGCCGTGGGAGGTAAGCGAATTAACGACGACAGTTCGTGTCGCTTAAACGTTAAGATAAAAGGCATTTACTCGAACAATTTAGAAGAGATAAGTGTACAAAAAATTAAGTCACTTAACCTTTCTCCGCAGTCAGTGAGTCGTGAATTATTGCAACGGTGTTCTCATTTGACCCCGATTAAGGACGAGTTGATTTATGAGAGGTCCAGACCTACCATATTAATTGGCCAGGACAATTGGCATCTCATAATTACTCGTGAATTAATTTCAGGAGGTAAGAACCTACCTGTAGCATCGCTCACTAAACTTGGATGGGTTTTACATGGTCACATATCGGGTGGCATTAAACCAGTCAAGATTGTTAACCATATTTCCATGAAGAAGGAGGAAGACATGGATAAGTTGATCAAAGATAATTTTAGTTTGGAATCTCTGGGAGTATCTGCGCGAAAGCCCATGAACGACCCAGAAGAACGATCTTTAAATATTTTGAGCAAAACGGTACGTCGTATACCTAATAATAGGTACGAGACTGCTTTGTTATGGCGCACAGATAATGAGTGCATGACGTCGAATAGAACGCGGGTTGAAAGTCGCCTGTTTAATATCGAAAAGAAGCTCGACAAAAATAGCAAGTTGAAAAAAGAATATAATAAGCAAATTGAAAATCTCATCGTTAACGGTTACGCAGAGAAAGCGAACCATATTTCCATTTCCCCACGCACGTGGTATCTTCCCTCACTTCGCAGGGACTCATCCACAAAAAAGGAAAATAAGAATAGTTTTCGACGCCGCCGCTAGGACGGGCGGACGTTGTCTTAATGATGCATTTTTAACCCGACCGGACTTATTGAAGTCGTTATTTGGCGTTCTGCTACGATTCAGAGAAGGAAGCGTGGCAGTGATGGCAGACATTAAAGAAATGTTCCTGCAAGTGAAAATCCGGGAAGAAGACAGGGATAGCCTTCGATTCTTATGGCGGCACAAGCGTGACGCGCCACCGGAACAGTATAGAATGACGTCACTCATATTTGGAGCGGCATCATCACCATGCATCGCTATGTATGTGAAGAATAGGAATGCGCAGTAACGCACATATCTATCCAGAAGCAGCTTCCGCTACGGAAAGCATTTTTTATATGAATGACTATCTACAGGCATTTCCCGACGTGACGACGGCCGAAAGGATAGTAAACGATATGTATGAATTACATAAACGTGCTTCTTTCCAACTGAGGGGATGGGCTAGCAACCGACCCGAAGTTTTATGTAAAATGGAAAATAAATATAAGAGCGACAGTGCTTCACTTAGAGATGAGGAGCGCACAGAACGCACTTTAGGTTTGATCTGGAATATCAAACGGGATATAATAAGTTTCTCCATAAGTCTTCGTAACACACCGGAAGAGGTGATGAAAGGTTTACGACCGCCTACGAAGAGGGAGATAACTAGTGCTGTGATGTCGGTCTTCGATCCTTTGGGACTCGCATCACCCATAACGATTCAAGGGAAGTCACTGATCCAGCAAGTATGGAGGACAGGCATCTCTTGGGATGAACAAGTTACACACGAATTACACATGTTATTTTGTAAATGGATATCTTAAGTGAAGAAATTAGGTCACTTAAAAGTACCTAGACCCGTTGCTGAAGGCGTCGGCAAGGGAGAATTACACACCTTCACGGATGCTAGTGAAAAAGCATACGCTGCCGCGGTGTATTACGTCACCACGGACGAGCTAGGAGAAAGGCGGATTACGCTGATCGCCGCAAAGGCAAGAGTAGCGCCGCTGAAACCAATTTCTATTCCAAGGCTTGAAATGCAAGCAGCTCTTATGGGCAGCAGATTAGCTGAGTCAGTTATTGAAGAGAGCAAGTACGAGATATCCGAGGGAGTATTTTGGACGGACTCACGTACAGTGTTAGCGTGGATTAAGTCAGATCCTCGCACTTTTAAACCATTTGTTGCTCATCGATTGGCTGAGATCGAAGATCACAGTAAACTATGTGAATGGCGATGGGTTCCAACGTCACAAAACGTGGTAGACGACTCCACTAGATATTTGCCTTCCACCTTCGATGTAAGTCATCGCTGGTTTCAAGGACCTGAATTCCTCAGGAAAAGTCCTGATTTATGGCCCAAACTAGTGAACACCATAAATAGCTTAGAAAAAGGTGAAGAAAAATCGCCAAAAAGCGTAAATACGCTGAGAAAGCAAGAACCGTTAAGTCTACCCGACTACGAACGATTTAGCAGCTTTAAAAAATTCCTTGGGGCAACTACACGCACCTTAAATGCGGTAGAAAAATTCAAGAGTTTAAGAAAATCGGTTAAAGGACCCGACAACGCAGCCGAAAAGTCGGTTATGTGTTCCAACGAAGCTTTAGCAAAGTCGGTTAAAGGACCCGATAGCGCGTTGTACATAGCGCTCTTGAAAAAAGCTGAATTATTAATTTGAAAGTTTGTTCAAGACGAGTGTTTTCATTTGGAAATAAAATGCTTGAAAGCAGGCAAAAGGGTTGCAAGAAGTTCACGTTTAAGTAAATTATCTATGGAAATAGGAGAAGATAACTTACTCCGTTTAAATGGGCGTTTACCTTTTAAGTCTAATTTGACCGAAGAAAGTAGAAAACCTGTCGTATTAGACGGTAAACACGAAATCGTTAAAATGATGATTAGAGAAGTTCATCATCATTTTGGACATGCCAATCACCAGACGGTGATGAATGAGGTGAACCAAAAATTTTATGTCTTGAACCTGCGTAATGTAGTACAAAGTGTGTCACATCATTGTCAGTGGTGCAGGACATACAGGTCAAAACCGCAGAACGTGCCACAAGGAAATATTCCTCTGGAGAGAATAGCTCACAATGAACCACCTTTTACATGTTCAGCCGTAGATTATTTCGGACCTATGAGTGTGACTATAGGAAGGCGACACGAAAAACGTTGGGGTTTTCTATTTACGTGTCTGACCATCAGAACAGTACACCTAGAATTAGCAGCCTCATTGACACCAGCGTCAATGATAATGGCATTGAGGCGATTTATCGCCAGAAGAGGAAAACCAGCCGTTATATACAGCGATAACGGGACAAATTTCAAAGCTGCGAATAAAGAATTATTGAAGGCATGCGAAGAATGCTATGAGGGCATCAAAAATGAGTCATTTAAAAATAGTCCTGTCTAATGTCCTGAAGAGGGTTTGACACCCAATCATTTTCTTCTGGGACGCTCATGTGGTGATCGACCACCTGGATTATTTTTATAGCAACATCTGACGGGTCAACTCAATTGGAAATCTGCACAGAGGTTAGCCGACCATTTTTGGACAAGATGGCTAAAAGAATACATGCCTACTTTAATACCTCGAACAGGTAATAACGGAAAGTTTATGGAGCCTAAAGAAGGTGATATTGTCTTGATAATAGATCATTCATTGCTACGAAATACGTGGCCGAAAGGCAACATTAGTAGGACGCTACCGGGACCAGACAGTCACACTATAGTGGTTGACGTCATTACTAGCACAGGTATCTTGAGGAGACCTACATCCAGAATAATAGTCCTGGTACCCGCGACGCCTCCCAAATGATGGTGCTGATGCACGGGGGGGAGGAGATTGTTGGCGACGCGCCTATAAGAATATTTCAATTTATTAGTTAACCGATTACGAATAGCTTCTAAAAAGCAAATTATCAAGCAACAATATTCCGATAAGAAAATGCTTAGTTGAATCTTAAAGAAATATCGAATTAATGATATGAAGGTCTTGGGTTCGACTCCCAGGCCGGAATGGTTTATCGTTTTCTTAGTAATATCTCTTAATAAATTCATATAGGGAATTTTTAAGATATAAATTATGTTACCGGATTTGTTCCCCCGTTGAAATCATCTTTCCAATAATGTTAATTTAAAGAAATATTAAAATAAAGTTAGAGACCAGGATTTGTTCCCCGGTCGAGATGATCGCTGTGCATAAGTAGAATTAATGGAAATTAATTGCATAAGTATTGTCTTATATGAGTTTGATATGTTTTGTATGAAAACAAATGCCTATTTTCTATGATTGATTTATGAAAACATTCACTTATATTGTTTGATAAGAAACATGATAATTGATAAGAATCTGATTATAAATAGTTTTCAACGTTTGAGAATTGTGTAGAATCATTTATTCACCTAGTATTGTTGATATTAGTGTATACTAAACTTTCCATTTTTACTGATAGTCGATAGCCGTGCAAAAGTTAGTTGTTCAAATAGTGTGAGTTCATAGACGCACGCTAGCCACGTACTTAGGAGGCCAAATATGTAGAAATTTAAATATTTGCAAATTTCAGCAATTTATGTAAAATGACTTGTAATACATTTCAGATTGATTGTACGTGTAAAAGAGGTGAATTCTGTGTTATTTTATGTGAAAATTCCTGTGAATAAGTGAAATAATGATAGTTTTGTATAAGAAATTTAAAAGTGTTTTAATAGTGAAATGTATAGAGAAAATGTAAATTAAACTATTGTATTAGTTAAGATATGTATAATTTCAAGTGGAAAACATTGTTTTAACTTTCTATGTTAAATATTTAAGAAATTCCAACTTTGAACATGTGAGTAAAATAAGCATATTTTGTTAAATAAATAAAGGGTTTTTTGTGATATGAAAATGTAATGTATATAGTAGTATAGATATTTTTTTGTGCTATCTTTATAAGTAAATTGTATAAATGTATGTCTTATACAAATAAAGTTATTGAGCAAACCGTGAGAGAGTGATAGTACAAATTGATGTAATTGAGTTGCGCAAACGCACAAATGGCGCGGCTCACTTTCGCGTTTAGCTTCGAGGTAGTTCAGTAAATTGATTTTTCTTGCAAATCGTTAAGGATCTCCTAGGTGTGCGTTGTTTGCAGTTAGCAGTGGCTGTAAATGACCGCCGGTACGACATACTCCGCCGAACGTTGAGTCCCGTGATTCCGTGAGGCGTCGAGGTCACCGGCCCCTAGGTGATTCTTGGGCACTTTATGCGCTCCGAGCATCCTGTGCCTAGTCGCGACATAAAGTGCCACCGTTGCACTTCCCCCAACCCTTTTGGTGTACAAAAGGGGTAGGCAGGGCCCCAAGTGTCGAAAGCCATAAACTTTTTATCTCCATATCTTAGATAGGGCCTTTTTAGAGTACGACTGACGTGTTAGGGTAGTAATATGTCAGGTAGGGACAAGGGGGAACCACCCCCAAGTCCAAAATACCGCCGGATAAGAAAGGGGTGTTTGAGAGACCACTTGCAATTAGGGATATGATGAACCCGGAGCGCACCAGAACGGTGCCAGCGTTCTCCCATATCCCTATGCGGAAACCCGTCTCGCCGCGGAAGGAGCCCGCAACGGGCGTCGCGCTCACGCCAGCCGTGTCTGAGCACACGGTTAGGCAGGAACCGTCGCCCCAACAACAGCGGGCTAAGAAAACGGCCAGACGCCACACGCCGCCAGAGACCGAAGCCTCACTATTTGAGAAGAGGCAACGGGTAGGCTCCCAGCTGTCATCAGACGAAGCTCCATCCTCATCCGAAGATGAAAGATACCATCAGGTGGTGACAACGAAGAAGGTGCTTAGATCACCACCGAAGTCGCCTTCTCCACCACAACCCCCCCCTCGCACTATATCACCAGATCGACGTAGCCGAGACTCGGCTCAGTATGAGCAGGGGGGCGAGGAATCCTACAGCTGGGGGTCGACCACCTATGCAAACCTGGCAGCATCCGCCGGCCGATCATCGCCGGTGGCAACTTCCAATCCGTCCGGGCTCCCGCAGGATGATGGTAAACGACCATCTACCAGCTACGCCCATATGGTAGCTGCACCAGCAGTACCACGTCCACAACCGGCGGCAGTGCCTACAGACAAGCCTGCCGACCAGGAAAAAACGAGATATCCACCAATAGTAGCTGAGTGCCTACCGGACTGGACGAGGCATTTTAAGGAGCTCAACAGAATGTTGGGCCACCCTTTAAATGCCCGTCCGTTCGGGAAAGGCGTGCGGTTCACGCCACAAAGCGCCAACGAGTTCCGTACGGTACAGCGCTATATGGTGGAGCTGACCAAGGAAACACCAACGCTGTCCTGGTACTGTTATACCCCGGAGGAGGACAAGCCCACTAAAGTGGGCATCCGGGGTCTACCTATGGGCACGGACACCAAGGCAATAGAGGAGGCCATAAGGGCAAAAGGCTTCCCCATCAAATATGTTAAGGCAATTCCACCACGTAGAGGCAGACCTGGCTGCATCTACTTTGCCCAACTAGACCACCTGAGCCTGGAGCAGCTCCAGAATTTATACAACATCGACGAACTCCTCTTTATGAGAGGGGTCGTCATCGAGGCCTGGCAAAGGAAAGCAGGACCGGCTCAATGCCACCGCTGCCAGGCCTTCGGACATGCATCCGCAAACTGCTTCAGGCCAGTGAGATGTGTACGCTGTGCCGGGGAGCACATTGCGAGCTTATGCCCTAGGGGTAGGGAAGAGGAACCCAAATGTGCCAACTGTGGCAAGAACCACACGGCAAACGACCGCCGCTGCCCAGTCCTGAGGAGGACTGCTAGGAGGCAGGGGATCACCTTACCGGGGCTACTCCCGGAGGACCCTAAAAGGATCCCCCAGAGTCGCCCGAAAGCTGTTACCATCCAGCAAGACGGGTGGGCTACCATCACCGGGAAGGGCAGGCAATCAGACCCCCCCCCCACCCGTAACACCTAAAGAAACGGTGGAACCCACTGAGATAAGGGCAACCACCGGGGCGACTCTACAGCCTCCCGCCAACCCTGCCACAGAACGGCAACCCTCTAAGAAGAGGAGGCGGGAGAGGAGCAGGAAAAAGTCGCAGCCTTCTCAGGCTGTTACCTCTACCCCGACACCATCAGCACCAGTAGCCTCAAAGGCGCAGATTACTCGGGAGTCGACCAAAGAAGTGGGTAGAGTGCCAGAAAGGGCCCTACCAGAACGTAGAGCCCGCTCTACACTTAGAGCGCGCTCTACCCACAAGCCAAGAGGGCAGGACCAGGAACATCCACACCCGAGACAATTGCCAACGCCTTCATACAGGAGAACACCCGCCACCGGCCTCGAGACAGCAGATGCAATACAACGCTTAGTTGGTATTGCCATCGAGGTCGGTGCACAAGTCCTGGCTGATATCAGAGCCGGGACTGACCCAATTACAGCAATTATGAAGGCGCTGGCAAATCTATTAGCCCGGCATTACGGAGGAGAGTAATCTGCACCTCCTCTATTGGAAACCGGGCGGAATACAGCAGAAGCTTCATGAACTCCACACAGTCGCCCAGCAACAGGATTTGCACATTATATTGCTGGGCGAGACAAAACTTAATCCAAAGACGCATATTAAGCTGCCTAATTACCACCTATACAGAAGGGACGAGGTCACCCCTCAGGGGGCCGCCTTTAGAGGGACGGCGGTTCTTGTGAGGAGGGACATCGTCCACCAAGAGCTGGAATTACCACCTTTCCAGACTATGCGCTCTATCGGCATAAGAATGGAGGCGGCGGGCGAGGAACTAAGGATCTACGCAGCATACCGCCCGCCAGGGACTCCATTCTGCTCCTCAGACATCCGGACAGTGATGGAAGGCGATACACCTACCATAATCGCCGGGGACCTAAACGCCAAACACCCGGCGTGGGGGTCCAGAGTGATCACCCCGCCGGGTCTTGCACTATATGAAGACTCAGAGAGAAACAACTACGACGTTTTAGGTCCCGAAGAACCAACTAACGTTCCAACAGATCCGAAGCAACATCCGGATGTATTAGACATCGTGCTCTCTAGGAACGTCAACTACCCGGTAGTGGTAGAGGTGCTATACGACCTGAGCTCACAGCACCTCCCGATTCTGATAACCCTTGGCACTAAGGCGGTGACTACGCCGCCCAGAGCTTTCAAGACACGCATTGACTGGAGGCGCTACGCACAACACCTGCGGGCGAGACCTCCAGCAGACCAACTCATAAACACAGCGGACGACGTAGAGGCCGCTGCTACCAGAATTTCAAAAAGTATCTAGGAGGCCCTCCACGCGGCCTCTACGATCGTCCCAATCACAGAAAGGCGTGACGATCTGCCGCAGGAAATATGCGTCAAGATAAAACGCAAAAGAGCACTTAGGAGGCTCTGGGCGCGTACACGCTGCCCAAGACTAAAAGCACAACTGAACATCTTATCGGAGGAGCTGTCGGTGGCAGTCCGGGCATACAGAGGAGAGGCCTGGGAGCGGCGCATATGGAAGGCGGAAGAACAAAATGCGTCGCTCTACAAACTGAACCGACAGCTAACCAAAACCAGACCTCCCGTTTGCCCGCTTACCAACCATGCGGGCGAACGCTGCTATGATGCCAAGGGCAGAGCGGATATCCTAGGAGAGCATTTCGAGGAGCAATTTATGCCGAACCCTGCAAGTGCGGAGTACATGGAGCTTCATGCCCTAAAGGAGAGTCGCGTACAGGAGTTCCTGTCGTCGCCCGCGCCGCCTCTTGCAGGAGAGTGGTTCATCTCCCCCGCTGAACTGCGGAGGACAGTAACCCGCCTGCAACCGAGGAAGGCGCCTGGGCACGATGGGATTACCAACGCTGCACTCCGACAGCTGCCCTATAAAGTCCTAGTAGAGATTGGTCGACTCTACAATGGGATATTGCGGACATCCCACTTCCCGGAGGAATGGAAAAAAGGCAAAATTATCGTCCTGCCGAAACCCGGGAAGGACAGGCGTAGAGCTGCTAGCTACAGGCCGATTACGCTATTACCGCACATAGCTAAACTGTTTGAAAGACTGCTGCTAAGACGTCTCCGTCCGTGCATCCAACTTCGGGCGGAGCAGCACGGATTCAGGAGGGGTCACTCTACAGTCACACAGCTGACTAGGAGTGCTGCACCTGCTTACGGCAGAGTACAATCGTGGCCGCATATCGTTGGGCGTCTTCCTCGATATCGAGAAGGCGTTCGACCGGGTGTGGCACTCAGGATTACTATATAAGTTGCACGAACAGACCAGTGTCCCTCCTGCTATGTTGCGGTTAATGGCGTCCTTCCTGGAAGACAGGAAGTTCTACGTCTGCATAGAGGACGCCGAGTCCGCAACAAGAACCATCAGTGCCGGCGTCCCACAGGGCAGTTGTCTGTCTCCAGTCCTGTACGCGGCTTACACGAATGACATCCCAACATTGGCAGGCAGGCTGCAAGAATGGGAGGACGACGTTGAGCTGGCGCTATATGCGGACGATAGCGCCTATTTCACCTCGTCCGGAAGAGCCCATATAGCCACTGCCAAAATGCAGCGTCTGCTGGACCTGTTGCCATCATGGCTGAACGAGTGGAGGATGGTCGTCAACGTTGGTAAGACGACCGCTCTGCTCACTCGCCGCCTCAGAAACCTACCACCACCATTAACTCTCGACGGCCAGAAGATCGCGTACGTGAAGGCCGTGATATACCTCGGGTGCCGGATCGACCGGGCGCTGCGCATGACTGCGCACGTCGACTTCGTCGTCCGCAAAGCCAGATGTGCGCGGGCGAAGCTTCGTCCGGTCCTGGCATCCAAGCTGCCCATAAAGATCAAGCTCCGGATATACAAGATGTATATCCGGACTATTACCACCTACGCTGCTCCGGCCTGGTACGCGCTTCTGAGTGACACCCAGAGGCGGCGATTACAGGCTCAGCAGAACCTGTCATTAAGGACGATTGTCGGAGCAGGTCGTTACGTCCGGAATGACGTCATAGCGGCCGATCTGAAAGTCGAGACCATCACCGACTTCGTGGCCCGGTTAGCGCGCGGCATGTTTGACCGTGCCGATAACGGGCCACATGAACACCTGAACGGCTTTGCGCCGTTACATACCCGGCCACCGGACGGGCGACCTCTTCAAGAGAACTCCTCTCTATATGTGATTAGAGAGTTGAGTAACAACCCACAATGCCGCAGAAAGGCCAACTTAGACTTTTGAATACCTCTATAGATTACCTCCCTCCGTAGTCGGTGAACTACGGAAAGTAAATTCTTATCCGGCTACATTATATAATGTAGCATAACCACGCCAAGATAGGCAATAAGTGACTGCCCCATAGTTATGGGGTATGAGGATATCCGGGCAATGGGGTATACCCCGAGGCCCGATACCTGCACGTACCTAGGTGCGTGTAGAAGACATCAACGTTGCAAATCGTTCGGGAAAAGTGCAAGACCAGCAGTCAATAAGAAGAAGAAAGAAAAAGTATAGGGAAGTGATAGGGAAAAGTAATTACTCTCTCACGGAACGGTTTGAAGATAACTGCTGTTTTATTCTCAAGGAATTCTACCCTTAAAGTGATATAGTCCATATCGAAAAATTAAGGCGTTGGGACCGGGACGACTTTGGAAGACCCGTAATCCCCGCCTGAACCTATTTTCTGAAAAGGAAGAGGTTATCGCCCTTGTGTGTTACTCCGTTGCGGAGATCACATACGTTGTTCCCGAACCCAACGTAGGCGTTATAGGAGGCCGGATCGAGAGAAGCCTCGATTCCTCCCTTCTGTTTCTTAGTTAACGTTTGTCTGGTTTCTTTTCACCACCTATGAGGTAATTTATGGGTATTTTTTTATAGAATAAGTGATGTTGTGGTCCACAGATATCTACATTTATAATCAATTAAGAATCAAAACGCAATTGCGTTGTCACCCCTGCGTATTTAGATGGAATGCCTCGTTTCCAGTAAAAAAGGGTCTACGGATCTCTACAGTCACTATTAGAAACACAGCATTTTTAGGCTGTTATTTTACGCTTGTATTCTGTGAGAGCGTTTTCCTTCCCTGGTCGAGCCGACCCATTCGTGCTACAACTATAATATAGCTGCAGCGTGGCTCTACCACGTATAAAATATAGATAAAAAATATATATGATAGACTAAAAAGATGTACAGTAATTATTTTATTATTAATTTCAACGAAATTCACAACTCTAGTAGAAATTCACGGAAAGCTACTCGCTGTTGGACGTCGACGGACGAATGCATAATTAATTTTAATTTATTTCTGTTGATTACTAAGATGGTATCTTAAGTTTTGCTTCAATATTAATGATGTTTGAAGTGAAATCTATTATGCATTTGTAATATGGCAAAAAAAATAAATAAATTTAATTCAATTTAAAGGTTACAGTCAAATAAAGTGAATAATTATGAACTTTTATAGAAAATATTTTATTTAACTATGAACGGCCCTCTGTTACTAGATGTTAATTTGTACTTTCTAAAAGTTTAATTAATTTCCTCTTTTTTGTGGTCATAGGAATACCATAAGTTCAAAGAAACAACAAGAATATCTTTATTAAAATTTTCATACCCTATTTTTTCAACAATTTCTTATAAAGACCACACCTATAGTGCTCCAGTTTGTTTAATTGATCCTCTGTGGCACCCAATAACAGCCATCAGAGAGCGAAATTTTAGTCGACTCGGTTACTCAATATCTTTTGTTATAATATGCTCACCCTATTATAACGTTCCTTGCAGTTTCTGAATAAGCAATTGGTGTGTCATTTTGAATCATAATATCTGACATGACGCATTCATCAATTACACTGGTGATATATAACTGTGCAACTTACCTTTGATGCTTGAATGTTACTTGCATTTATAGTTAGCTCATGGAACCTGGTCCAACGACTAATTCTTTCTCGGATGTCTTACACCAATTTAGCCTCAGATACCCCAAAAGAACGACAAAATTGCAAATCGTCTGCATATTGATGTAAGCTAAAGTATATTATTTTCGCTGTGGAGTTAATAAAAGCGACGAAGAGTAAAGTAGATTATATTTGTAGTATTTTAAATCACTTTTTATACTTAGTTATGAATCAGTAAACAAGCTACAGTCGTAATCTAAATATGGCGGAATCACCAGGATTCAGGCGGATTTGATATGATGTCGCTAAATAAAATCCGCTATCCGCTGTCTCGATCTACGCTATTACTCCTAGCAAAGGTCCGTATAAGGTTGACGCCTAACTAACATCATAAGCTTTTATCTGGTACGAGTTTAAGATAAACCGTATTCGACCATGCAAGACGAGTATACGTACGCACGATGTCATATAAAAAAATGGTACAACCAACGAGCAATACGCACTGTCGATGGTTTGATCGTGGTCATCAAAACGAGTTTTACAATGTAATTTTTTAATTTATATTATTACTAGCGATTCGCGCCGGCTTCGCACGGGTGATTTCAGGATATCGACAACAGTGCCACCTACCGTCACCAATCGTATATTTAAACCATTAGAATTCAAACACATACAAAAAAATTCTAGCCAAATTTATACCTATAGGTGCTATAGATAGAAAATGTGACTTTTTTTTAATAAACGCCCCTGTAATCTCGCGGCTAGAATTTCGTAAAATCCGTTTTTAGCTGATCTCTCTCTCTCTCTCTCTCTCTCTCTATTTATATATATATATATATATATATATATATATATATATATATATATATATATATATATATATATATTGTGGAGTTTCTTGGAGGCTATGTTTTGATTTTTTTAACATTACCTACTATTTTATTACTTACTAGGATTTTCTCCCGTATCGTGGAGACAGTTTACATAAATAAATTGCACAAGAAAAAACACTCAGACCTGGTGCAATTACTTGTAGGCCATAAAACATATTTGTTCCGTCCGGGATTCGTACCCGTGGCCCTCAGCGCTATAACTCATCGCTAAGCTACTGCGCCACGAAGCCGTCAAAAGTTCAGCGTATTAAAAGTGAACGAATAACGAGCCTATCGCATAGATATTGTTTTTTTAATCATAGTTTTTACACATTTTTAAAATAAAATTTCATTTGAAAAACTAGGTAAACCAATTTAAAATAAGGAATTGTGTCCATGGAACCAATTTGTGTGTTCTATAATGACATAGACCAAATGTACATGGAAGTACGATACCACATTTCATGTAAGACAGAGACATAACTTCTATAATGGGAAATAAAATTTGATATATAACAAAAGTATTGGCGCAATTTCAAGATATTTGGTGTTATGTGAGTAAGGACATTTTCACGCATCATACTTTTAAATCTACTCACCCTTTTTCAGTACAAAATAATATTTTCTAGTAGAAATATTACAGTTTTATTACTAGAAAATATTAGAGAGAATTTACAACATGCATAAGTTAAAATTGAATGTAAAAATTAATTAACTTAAAATAAGGTTACAGACCTTATATACCTTAATAGACCTTAATAACTTCATATTATGATCAAATCAAGTGAGGTATAAGGAAGCCTCTAAGTTGCTTGTTTTGTATACTAAATCGCTGGTCTTATAAACCCAAGTCAGCATTTGGTTTACAGCTTTTTAATACAATTATGTTCATAAACAATTACGAAGTTTTTGCAAAAATCTATTTTAAGTAATTTATATATAAAAAAATAATAATATCATCTCGGAAAACAAAAATTTCGTGTTATAAACTACTTGCAAATATTACGTTTACTGAATATTTAAAATTGTAATTGAGATATTCAAAAAATTCATATACCAAAATAAGGTAATAACGAATAACGAAATAAAAATTAAAGTTGTAATTAGGCAACAATCAAGCTTAAATAACTGAAACCCACGGAAAAGATATTTACAAGTGGCAGTCTCGTACTGGCAAACAATTTTGGCAGATTTCGCTCCTAGATGGAGTGATGACTTAAAGGAATATGCATAGTCAATGGATGCAGGTGAATCAAGACCGTGCCTTACGGCAATATATTGTGAGTGGGGTCTACTTTCCGCAGCTGACTTGTGATGGGATGTACTGATTATGAAGACGATTATAAAATATAACTTAAATCATACAAACGATTAATACGGACGATCAAATTAAATTGAAGATTAGTTATGAAACTTCAAATTTTGAAGTGTAAAATTAAGTTTGAAATAAGTCGATAAAATTGATTTGTTATCATTTGCATTTTATTTTATATCTATTAATTGTATTGTGTTGTCAGCCTTAGATATACCAACTGTGGTAGCTAGTGCTATAATTTTCTAGCGACACACACATTGCCTTGGTCGCCATTTGGATTTTATTGTTTCGCGAAGAATCTGTAAAACCTACTTTTCTTACAAACGTACATACATAGACATAAAAATAAAATACGACTGTTTTCTGTCACTATTCTCTCGTTATGAAGTACTACAGTTCTACTTGTAGTTCACATGAAATCAGTTTCTTTATTGGCATAAAGTATTGTTCGAAGTCGTCGAAATTAATCAGCATTTATTTATATAAACGATGACTTAACCGAACCAGACTTCATACACTAAGTAACTTCATAATTTTATACCTACACCATATTAGATATTAAATTTTACAGAGGTGTAGAGAGAATGAACTCAACAGCTCATTTAGCATAATGAAAAAGGGTGATAAGTTGATAAACTTTTCACTTGGTGACTCATTGTAGGTAAATTTTTTATAATTATAAAGCAATAATATCGATTTTAACAGAAATGAAATGAAGTTATGCAATTAGGCGTCGAATAACATTTATTTTTTGCTTTACCATTAGACGAGACGACAAAACGTTAATTAATTAGTAATATATTACATTAATATTATATATAAATTTATTTTTTATATTCTTTAAAAACAGAACCGAATACAAAAATTTGAAAAAAAAAAGTTTTTTTTTATTACAATAATATTCTTAAAATAGAAGTTCAGTCTCGGCCATGCAACCAGAATGAATTTAGAATGGTACTTTTAGTTTAAATAAAATAATTGGAACTATTATTAAATATTTAAAATAAAATAAAATATAATTTTTTATAGAATAAGGGTGATAAATAAGCACACAGTCCACCTGATGGTAAGTGGATGCCGTAACCCATAGATATCTATTCTCTAAAGTCTATCATCGATTAACCTCCCAAACGACTCGCGTACAAATTTGATCGCACACACCCACAGCAATTTAACCCATAAAAACCTATGTTTAGAGACTACTTTTCTGTGAAGAAGTTTGGCATTATTGAATCAATATAAAAATTTCTATCTTTTAGTGGAATAAAAAAAGTAAATCTATGGATATTAATTTATATTCTACGTTCATTACGTACGCTATTTTCACTTGAATGTTGTGTTGATTTTTGGATTTTTCTAGTATTTTATTAGAGTTTTACTATAGTGTTTTATTACAAAATTGTTATAAAAGTTTTTGTATGAATATAATTTATCTTTTTTAGTAAATAGTTTCAAGTAATATATATAGAACTAATTGTGATTTTCACACTGCCGATATCCGCTTGATACCTATGTTTTTTTTTGTTATCAAAATACAATAAAATTTTTTGCAATAAATAAAATCTGACTTTTATTAAGACCACAAGATATAAAATTTTGTATAAATTTTATAATGCTAAACTTCTAAATATAAGTTTTAAAGTTTTTAAGTGTTGTAGGTGGGTGCGGTCGCATGCGACCACTCGGGATTTGCCGGGCGTATGCGACTGCATGGGAGTTTTATCGGGATTGAAGGGTTAACCTTTGACTGTTGGCGTGGTTTTCCTGTAACATAACTGCTGACGAACGACCTGACAGTCCGATGCTATATCTGGTCTTTAATACGTATATTAAATATGGTAGTTAATCCTAATGACGACGATAATTTTGACGACTCCGTGGCTCAGTGGCTTAGCAATGAGTGGCTGCGCTGGGGGTCGCGGGTTCGAATCCCGCACGGAACAAGTATTTGTATGGCCTACAAATAGTTGTTCCGGGTCTGGATGTTTGTCCTTGTGCAATTTATGTTTGTAAACTGCAACCACGATACGAGAGAAAATCTTAGTGTAGGGGTAACGTTTTAAAAAAATGTGCATTTTGTGTTCAATTATACCCTAAAGTAAAATTTAAAACCACTTCATGTGAAACTAAATATAATTTTTAATTATGTACTGGTAGTGACAAAGTTTCTGGTCTCTATAATTGAAAAACTAGGCTCGGGATCAACAATAGCTATATTATTTTTAATCGCATCCTGGCATACTCGACGCTTACACCACCAGTAAGTACATCTTAACTCTAATATCGGTCAGTATTCTCGGTAATTTAATTGTAACAATTCCTGAGATACCTTAACCATCTGTGTATTTATTTGCATTTGGGTTAATCTTTAAAGATAAAAAAAATTATTTCAGTTTTTAAATCCAAGCCGCAGAGGCTGATTTTATTTCAGAATGATTCTCGCACGCTCTCGGGTCAATGCGCTATTGAACATTTCCTCCGAAATTATATTTAATGTCATCAGGGATATAAACTATGATCGAGAGAGATCATAGGGATCATATTAACGTGGTGAACTATATCTATGCTAATGGTTAAAAAAAACTATTATTGGTATATTATTCTATATTGTCAAATACTAAGTACATTTAAATCGATGCGTAAATAGATAATGTAATCATGCATCATTTATTTTGAGGATTTAATTCACGTAACGTTATCACGTTTCGTTTGTTGATCATAAAATGGCATTAATTTCTTTCATTATTTACAATCCTTAACAGGATAAATACCGAACTACGTTTAAGCAATTTCACGTTTCCATATTTTAAGTCGTAAAACACGCGCGCACACACACACACACACACACACACACACACACACACACACACACACACACACACACAGTACAAATACACACACACGCACACACACACACACACACACACACACACACGTACACACACACACACACACACACACACACACACACACACACACAAGGGCGCGCGTGCAACTAGTACAGAAAATATTTTAACTAGGTAGTAACTTAAAGTATAAACACCTAGAACAATCTCTATTCTGATTTACTTATTTATAATTATAAATTTATCTCCAAAACAATTATTGTATGACTGAATTCTTTTAAACATATTGTGACGGCCCAATATTATTATTAATAATATTAAATTCAATATAAAGGGGCATCAAAATAGTCTTAATATATATATATATATATATATATATATATATATATATATATATATATATATATATATATATATATATTAAGCAATAAAATAACATTAATAAGCTTAAAATTAATATAAATACATTTCAGACGTATGAGGACGCTCAAAGTCGCTCAGCGAGCTATGGAGAGGGCTATGCTCGGAGTTTCACTGCGTGATAGACTCAGAAATGAGGATATCCGCAGTAAAACCAGAGTGACCGACATAGCCCAACGGATTAGTAAGCTGAAGTGGCAATGGGCCGGCCATATAGCTCGAAGAACCGATAACCGATGGGGAAGAAAGGTTCTCGAGTGGCAGCCTCGTACCCGTAGGCGTAGTGTAGGGCGACCCCCCACTAGATGGAGTGACGACCTGGTAAGACAAGCAGGAAGTCGATGGATGCAGGAGGTGGCTCAGGACCGTGCTTTGTGGCATTACTTGGGGGAGGCCTATGTTCAGCAGTGGACTTGTGAAGGGCTGTAATGATGATGATGATGATGATGACATTTCAGACATTAGACCATTAACATAGTAAATTAAAGGCAAAATATTGTCTTTCAGAATAAATAAATTTATTCAAAATCTTGTAAAAAATATTTAAAATATGATAAGTAATAAAAATACAAGTCAAAAATATTATAAAAATAAAGATAAATAACATTTATAAGATAAATAGAACATTTGTTAAAATTGTCTAAGTCATGGAAGGAGTTCATGTATAAAAGAAAATTTTCCAAAGTTATGGAAGATGTTCATGTATGTGTCTTGTATGCATGAGCTGCCGGAGATACGTACCTGCAGTTTTACATATATATGGGGAGGTCGGGAGCCCGACTGCTTGAAGTACTGTAGCACAATGACTAGTCCTATATTAGGGACTTATGACAATAAACTCAATGATACAAAAGCAATACTATAGAAGGTCTTGTGGCGAGTAAATAGTAGCTAGAACCGACCTAAACATTACGCCAACCTTACGTCATACATTGGACGATATCCTACATCATCGCTAAGCAACGCCCGCTCATTAGGGCGCATTTGTTCCCATTGGTCGTAGCGCCAGCAGAGTTCGATGGCCGCCTGTGTACCTATTGTTCTCATCGACGACGGCATGGGCAGAGTTCAATGGCCGCTTGCGCATTGTGTTCGCTGTGAATACTACCAATCAGTGTGTAGTTTAAGATAAGCAACATATCGCTATTTTAATTATTATTAATTATTTTCACCTATATAAGCAATGTTTCGAATGCAATCATATACTATTGTGTACTCTTGTCTCACTTGTACTTGCGTGTTAATAAATATAGTTATTAGTGGTCTGCAGTAATTTATTTGCTAATTATAACGGCATATGAGCCTACTCCTACGCACTTACACTGGTCACACCGACGTTCAAGACCTCGAAGAAGATGCAAGCTGATGGTGCCAAGGCTGGTGTTTTGGGAGAATCCTGCCGAGTTGGGGTAAGAATACCCCCGTTCAACCCTGATGACCCTGAACTATGGTTCGCGCAACTGGAAGGGCAGTTCACCAGCCAGCCGTCCGCGTCGCTTAGACCCTGAGCGTTTGAAGATTGCAAAGCAGGAGTTTGACGAGATGCTACAAAACGGCACAGCGCGCAGATCCGATAGCCCTTGGTCTTCGTCACTGCATTTAGCTCGCAAGAAGAACGATGGCTGGAGACCTTGCGGTGAGACGCACAATCCCGGACAGGTACCCCATCAGACACTTGCAGGACTTTACACAACAGCTGGCCGGAAGTACTGTCTACTCAACATTGGATTTAGTTAAAGCCTACAACCAGTTTGCGAAGCTGACGTATGCAATACCGCAATCACAACACCATTCGGCTTATATGAGTTCCCGTTCATGGCTTACGGCCTCAGAAATGCCGCTCAAACGTTCCAGTGTTTCATGGACGAGGTTCTCCGGGGATTGGACTTCTGTTTTGGATACTTGGATGACATCCTGGTATACAGCTCCAACAGCACGCAGCATCAGGCAACTTTTTCAAAGACTGACGGAATACGGCGTTCTAATATACACCAACAAGTGCGTTTTTGGGCAGTCTGAGGTCAACTTCCTAGGATTCAAGGTTTCAACAGCGGGAATCCAGCCAATGGATGCGAAGGTGCAGGCTATCCGAGAATTTCCCACACCAAAAACCGTCAAGGAACTCAGACGTTTTCTTGGAATGGTTAACTTTTATCGCCGTTTAATACCAAATGCAGCTACCATTCAAGCTCCACTGAACCAAATGCTCACCGGCCCAAAGACGAAAGGAAACGTGAAACCCGCTCTGTTGGAGGCATTTAATAACTGCAAGAATAGTCTTTCTGAAGCCACATTATTGGTACACCCTGATTCACAAGCAGAGCTGGCGATTCATACAGACGCTTCAAATTCAGCAATAGGGGCAGTCCTGCAGCAATACCAGGACAGCGAATGGAAACCACTGGCATTCTTTTCCAAGAAGCTAAGTTCAAACCAGAGGAAGTATAGTCCTTATGATCCCGAACTTCTTTCCATCTACGAAGCCAACAAACACTTCCGCTTCATGGTCAAAGCACGAAATTTCGCGGTCATAACAGACAACAAGCCACTGACGTTTGCTTTTACAATGCACCGAACTAGCTGCTCACCACGCCAGTTTTGCTACCTTGACTTCATCAGCCAGTTTACTACGGACATCAGATATATTGCCGGAAAAGATAATATAGTCGCTGACACTCTTTCCCGCATTAATGAAATTTCTATACCCTTAGACTACCAGTCCCTAGCCAGTGAGCAAGACACCGACAGCGAGCTTCACGATCTACTGAAGAACGGCACTGCCCTGAAGTTGGAGAATCTTAAGATATCGGGACAGGATCTGCAGATATACTAAGACGTCTCCACCCCGAGTCCACGGCCGTTTATCATACCTTTGTTCCGCAGACAAGTATTTAATGCACTATAACTATAACTTGAGTCATCCAGGAGCGAAGGCTACTGTCAAGTTGGCGACGCAGAGGTTCGTCTGGCCTGGCATTAAGCGGGATTGTAGGCAATGGGCAAAGGAGTGCCAGCACAGTCAACGATCCAAGGTAGCTCGGCACACTTCAGCACCGCTCGCATCAATCATACTAACTTCAGCACGCTTTCGGCATATATATCTTGACTTGATCGGTCCCTAACTATTATGTTCTGGGCACAGGTACTGCCTCACGATTGTCGACCGCTTCACTCGTTGGCCTGAGGCGTACCCACTCCAGGACATGACAGCAGAGACGTGCATCATCGGTCTAACAAATGGATGGATTTCACGCTTCGGATGTTCAGAACACATTACCAAAGACCGCTGCAGACAGCTCCTATCGCACACTTTCAAGGAGCTCGCCGCACTGGTCAGTGCAACACACCACACTACCACATCTTATCACCCAGCTGCCAAAGGTCTTGTGGAACGACTGCACCGCCAATTGAAGTCCGCCATCACTTGCCACTCGTCTTCAAACTGGGTTGAAGTTCTACTGTTCTACTGCACTCCGTTTATCTGGACACTTCTTTTCCCCAAATCCCAATACTGAGACGGACTCGACCACCGTGGCTGGTCGACTACGCGCGCACGTCAGTAGAATGACCCCACAACCTACGTCTTGGCATGGCAGTTCCAGTCGAATATTTTAAGTGCCCAAAGACCTCAGAACTTCGACGCATGTCTTCGTCCGCCAAGGTACCGCAAGAAGACCACTCGAGGCACCCTACTTAGGTCCCTTCAAAATCCTGAGACGTGACTCCAAAACATACGACGTATAAATCCAGGGCAGGACACAAAAGATCTCAATAGACCGCCTGAAACCAGCGTATGTTGCCAGAGAGACCGCAGAGACAATACCACAAAACCTAAGTGACAACTATGGTAAAACTACCAACAAAACGACCAGAAGCGAACGCACAGTAACACAGTTCACACACGCACACGCACAGTTTCCGGATCACTATCGCCCGTAGTTACGGTCTCAACGGGGGAGTAGTGTGGCGAGTAAATTAGTAGCTAGAACGGACCTAAACATCACGCCACCTTACGTCATACGTCGGACGATATCCTACGTCATCGCTAAGCAACGCCCGTTCATTAGGGCGCATGCGTTCCCATTGGTCGTAGCGCCAGCAGAGTTCGATGGCCGCCTGTGTACCTATTGTTCTCATCGACGACGGCATGGGCGGAGTTCAATGGCCGCTTGCGCATATATTGTGTTCGCTGTGAATACGACCAATCAGTGTGTAGTTTGAGATAAACAACATATCGCTATTTTAATTATTATTAATTATTTTCACCTATATAAGCAATGTTTCCAATGCAATCATATACTATTGTGTACTCTTGTCTAACTTGTATTTGCGTGTTAATAAATACAGTTATTAGTGGTCTGCAGTAATTTATTTGCTAACTATAACGGCATATGATCATACTCCTATGCACTTACAGTCTCTATGATGAATTTGCATTACAATAGTGGGGTCGTAGGTTCGAGTCCTATATATGAATGATTTATGAAAGTAATGTCTATGATACAAAGCATTACTATAGAAGGTCTCTATGATGAAATAGCTTTACAATAGTAGAATCGTGGGGTCGAGTCCTATATATGAATGACTTATGAAAGTGAGGTCTATGATACAAAAGCAATACTATAGAAGGATTCTATGATGAATTTGCATTACAATAGTAGAATAGTAGGATGAAGTCCTACATATTAATGACTTATGAAAGTAAGTTCTATGATACAAAAACATAATTATAGAAGGTTTCCTTGATTCATAAGCATTATATGGGGTGGTTGCCGTGTAGTGGCGGTTAAGAATATCCACTACCCCATATCTTCCCGTGGGTGTCGTAAGAGGCGACAGAGGGAGACAGACAGGAGATGGGCAGCAGCATCTTCCTGATAACAGCAACTGTACGACAAAAAAAAACTGCGGTTGCCAACCCGCTCGCCAAGCGTGGCAACTATGGCAATATACCCCCCATGAACAATTACACAAATAGACGGCCCCCAGTCCCCGGCGGCCTCGCTATTCCTGGCTACGGTGGCGACCATGGTAACGGCGGGGCAGGGGGTGCTAAGAATCTCCGGTGGAGGTTCGGTTGCCACCTACGACGACTCGACCTGGCAACATTTAACGCACGCACACTGAGGACTGACGAGAAGATCCTGGAGCTGGAAGAAGAGATAGACAAGTTGCGCTGGAGTATTATAGGATTATCCGAGGTCCGAAGAGAGGGGGAGGACACGGTGATTCTCGAATCCGGCAACTTGTTCTATCACCGGGAGGGCGACCATCTGTCCCAAGGAGGTGTCGGATTTATCGTCCACAAGTCTCTCGTCAACAACGTTGTACAGATTGAGAGTGTGTCGACGAGGGTCGCGTACCTGATACTCAGAATCACCAAACGGTATTCGCTGAAGGTCATACAGGTTTACGCACCAACGTCGGCACATTCCGATGAGGAGGTGGAGGAAATGTATGAGGATATTTCCAAAGCCATACATTCCTCCAAAACCCACTACACGGTGTTGATGGGAGACTTCAACGCAAAACTAGGCACAAGAGAAAACGGTGAGCTGAAGTTAGGGAAATTTGGAGTAGGGCAACGGAACCGAAGGGGCCAGCAGCTGGCCGACTTTATGGAGAAAGAGGAACTCTTTATGATGAACTCTTTCTTCCAGAAGCGGCCCCACAGGAAGTGGACCTGGTCGAGCCCCGACGGTTCGACAAAAAAATGAGATTGACTTCATTATGACGACCAGACGCCAACTGTTCAGTGATGTCTCAGTGATCGCAAGGGTGAAAACTGGCAGCGATCACCGAATGGTTAGAGGCACACTGAACCTAAACGTTAAGTTGGAGAGGTCTCGTCTAATGAAGTCAACGCTCCGTCCCCCTCGTGCTCTGATCCAAAATCCCGAAAACTTTCAGCTCGAGTTACACAACCGCTTTCAGTGCCTACAAGATTGCAATGCAGTGGACGATATGAATGACAAGCTCGTGGAAACTGTCCATGCGGTCGGAGCTAAGTTCTGCAAGACCCGCCGCAGAAGAACACAAAAACTCTCCGATCACACTCTTAATCTCATGGCTGTTAGACGGGAGATGAGGCTGCAATCGTCAACAGATTTGACAGCATACAGGCAACTGAACAGACAGATCTCCAAATGCATACGGCGAGACTTACGCAACTTTAATACTGCTCGTATTAAAGAAGCGATCGAGCGGAACAGGGCTCCAAAGTCTTTGCCAGAGATCTGTCTGCCAGAAAGAGCCAACTGTCAAGGCTGAAGACTGAGTGTGGCAGCATCGTTTCCGGGACACCTGAGATTTTGAGTGAGATTGAGAGGTTCTATGGGCAGCTGTACACATCATCGTTGGAGCCACACGCAAGTGTGAGTAACGATCCAAGAGCAAGTCTTATCCGACACTATTCCGATGATATCCCGGACGTCAGTCTAAGCGAGATTAGAATGGCTCTCCAGCACCTTAAAAACGGCAGGGCCCCAGGCGAGGATGGAATTACAGCGGAGCTTCTGAAAGCGGGTGGAACACCGGTACTTGAAGTCCTTCAGAAGCTCTTCAATTCCGTCCTCCATGGTGGCACTACTCCGGAGGCGTGGAGCAGAAGTGCGGTGGTCTTGTTCTTTAAGAAAGGCGACAACGCTCTCTTGAAGAACTACAGACCGATTTCCCTTCTGAGCCGCGTCTACGTGCTGTTTTCGAGAGTCATTACGAATCGTCTCGCACGCAGACTCGACGACTTCCAGCCTCCCGAACAAGCCGGTTTCCGAAAAGGCTTCAGTACCATAGACCACATACATACCCTGCGGCAGATTGTACAGAAGACTGAAGAGTACAATTTGCCACTTTGCCTGGCGTATGTGGACTATGAGAAAGCCTTTGATTCCGTCGAAATTTGGGCGGTGCTGCAGTCCCTTCAGCGGTGCCAAGTTGACTGTCGGTATATCGAAGTGCTGAAGTGTTTGTACAGTAGGGCTACGATGGCTATCCGAGTACAGAACCAGAGCTCGAAACCTATCCAACTGCAGAGAGGTGTAAGACAGGGTGACGTTATATCCCCGAAACTCTTCACCGCTGCTTTGGAAGACGTTTTCAAGCTACTGGACTGGAAAGGATACGGTATTAACATCAATGGCGAGTACATCACTCACCTTCGATTTGCCGACGATATAGTCCTTATGGCAGAATCGCTGGAGGACTTAAGCACTATGCTCAATGACCTCAATAGTGCCTCCCAACGGATAGGTCTTAAGATGAACATGGACAAAACAAAGATTATGTTTAATGTCCATGTCACACCTATGCCGGTAGTTGTTGGAAGCACTATGCTCGAAGTTGTTGACGAGTACGTTTACCTGGGACAAATATTCCGACTAGGTAAGTCCAACTTCGACCGAGAGGTCAATCGACGGATTCAACTCGGCTGGGCAGCGTTCGGGAAATTACGACGTATCTTCTCGTCAGGTATACCTCAATCTCTGAAAACTAAAGTGTACAACCAGTGCGTGTTGCCAGTGATGACTTACGGATCAGAGACGTGGTCCTTCACTGCTGGCCGTATGAGGACGCTCAAGGTCGCTCAGCGAGCTATGGAGAGGGCTATGCTCGGAGTTTCTCTGCGTGATAGACTCAGAAATGAGGATATCCGCAGTAAAACCAGATTGACCGACATAGCCCAACGGATTAGTAAGCTGAAGTGGCAATGGGCCGGCCATATAGCTCGAAGAACCGATAACCGATGGGGAAGAAAGGTTCTCGAGTGGCAGCCTCGTACCGGTAGGCGTAGTGTAGGGCGACCCCCCACTAGATGGAGTGACGACCTGGTAAGATATGCAGGAAGTCGATGGATGCAGGTGGCTCAGGACCGTGCTTTGTGGCATTACTTGGGGGAGGCCTATGTTCAGCAGTGGACTTGTGAAGGGCTGTGATGATGATGATGATTATATGGGGTGGTCTGGTGACCGACTGCTCTTAGTACTGTAGCAAAATGACTAGTCCTTATTAGGGACTTGAAAAGGAATATTATGGTGGCGTGTATGCCGCTTCACGCGAAATTGTACCGAGGTAAACTTGGACTCGCTAACCGATGTGTCCGAGACATTAGTGCCGGTGGTAAGCGGGTCTGTTGTAGCAAAACGGCTTTCCTGTGGACATCGCACACCCATACCGTTTGTGAGCGACGTCGTAGCGTATAGCGATACGTCGTTTATCTTTTGGAGTGGGATGATGAGTGTTTTTGGTATCACTTTTCAGTGTAACCAGCATACTGAACATGATTAAAACTACTTTTACGGATTTTATCGCGTTTATTTTTTTCTTACTTTTTATTTTTATTTTTAATTCCCGACGTTTCGGGCGCTTTCCAGCACCCATGATCACGGGGGACTGAGATGACTGACGTCCCGATGTCATTGTTAAACCCGGAGTACCTTCAGCTTTTTTAATTATTGTTTATGGTCCGATCTATGCAAAATGAACTGACTATGTCCTGAGGTCTTGCAGTGGTATGCTTGGGTTTAGTTTTAATTTTATTGATTATAGGATCCCAAGCAGGTGGTAGTACCCAGCCTCCTTCTCTATTGAAATTAGGATGTTTTTTAATTTCAATAGCCTCACGTATCATCCTTGGTAGGAATCGGTGTTCTTTCGCGAGGATTTGTGGTCTATCAAATCTGATGTAATGGTTGGGGCCGTCTAGGATATGATCACAAACTGCAGACTTCCCGGAAAATAAACGCGATAAAATCCGTAAAAGTAGTTTTAATCATGTGCAATGTTCGCGTAAATATAAGAAATCATCAGCATACTGAACTTAATGTCTTAGTGCATTAGCGCTATGATACGTGGAGTTTTGTTCATAGGCATCTTAGTAGTGTGCTACTATGATACGTTGGTGCAGTTTTTAGTTAAGAACATCTTAATGTCGGTGGTGAGCGAGTTTGTTGTAGCAATACGGCTTTCCCATGGACATCGCACACCCATAACGTTTGTGGGCGACGTCGTAGAGCATAGCAATGCGTCGTCTATCTTTCGTATTGGGATGATAAGTGTGTTTGGTAGCACTTTAAAGTGTAACAGGCATACTCAACTTCATGTCTTAGTGCATTAGCGCTATGACACGTTGAGTTTTGTTCATTGGCGTCTTAGTAGCGTGCTACTATGATACGTTGGTGATATTTTTTATATAACAACAATACAAACTTTGTTATTAAAGTCGATAGGGGTCATGTGGGTGTGTTGTGAGAGGGTGCCACCCGTATGATAGTTGCATTGATGCTTACTGCTAGGTACTTGCGGTATTGCG
This sequence comes from Parnassius apollo, assembly GCA_907164705.1. NCBI lineage: Eukaryota > Metazoa > Arthropoda > Insecta > Lepidoptera > Papilionidae > Parnassius > Parnassius apollo. The sequence goes on along the minus strand of CAJQZP010001370.1, from coordinate 906,183 downwards.
TCATGTGATGATTTTGCGGTATGCTGCGCCTGATTCGACGCATTCTTGTGATTCTGGTAATGGAGGTATACAATTAACAACATCTTAGCCGCTCATTTGCTTCTTGTAACCACAGTTGCAAAAACAGAATTCTTAACTTTGCTCTTTGCAACTGTGGTTGCAAAGCGTCGAAGTTCTTTTAATTGAATTTACACCGTATTTAAAACACACAGAGTCTGACTATTACGTATTAAAACCAAAAAAAAATTTAAAAATCAAAGATTTGGATCAAAATTACCAACCTCTTGGACGAAAAATATTGAAACTTTGTTAGTTAAACTTTAGCGAGTGAAATGACGCTTGAGTGGATTTAACGAGGTGATAAATTATGCCGTGAGTATTGATTTTTTTTATTTTTGCCAGTATTTATATACCAAATTAATGTCTTTTTAGTGTTTTCTTGTACTAAAGTAATATTTTTACAAATGGTGTATGAAAAATGTGATAAAGTCAACTTTTAAAAATACTCAGAATGACGCGAATCTAAACATAATTTTCTATAGCTTACACTATCGTAATTATGTTGTATTCTTTAAATACAAAATAATCGTAGTGGTATTTTAATATAATTATTCAATTTAAGTAATAAAGTTTTATAAATTGTTCATCATATTATAATATAAGTTTTTATGTAATAATAGCCTAGATTGTAAATAACAAATAGCGATCATTTGCGCAATCCGTGAATTCTTCGTCAGGTTTCACTTAATATTTTACTATATATTTAAATATAAATCGTTTTTAATATAGATAAATATATCAAGTAATTCATTAAGTTTAAGGATATTTAGGAAATAAATGTTTATTATTATTATTATTATTATTATATAATAAATGATTATACACGTATCGATCTTATTTTTTTGATAAACCCGTTGTTTTACAAAAAGTCGCTAAAATGGCTTGTACTTGTGATTTCAAAACTTCTAAAATATTATTGTAATCATATTTTGATAGAATAACATACGTATTTCCTTTTCTTATTCAATAGCTATTCACAAAATTTAAAATATTTGAAGTGCTCCTCTCGAGTAAGTTATAAATTAAGTTTAATTGACGGCGGGTTGAAAGTGAGAAACACAGTCCCGATTACTTGCAAACTAAGCAACGCTTTTTTTGTTGCAAGCAATTGAGCGGTTAGTGCCGTGGTAAGATGTCTTTCTCTATATCTAGTTTTTAGGGTGTTGTTGGTGACTTTTGTTAAATTTTCTGTTTACCTAGATGGAGTGTGTTAATACTTGTATTTTTTAATTAAAATAACTTTGTACAAGTATAGGGATCATGTGGGTGTGTTGGGGCGCCACCCTATGATATTTGCATTGATGCTTTTGCTTCTTGCGTTTCTGTGATGGATCTGGGGGTGTGCTGCGCCTAATTCGACGCACTCTTGTGGTTCTGGTCGAAGGAGGTATGCGGGTGGTTTTTTTATAGGATAGGGTGACAAACGAGCACACAGTCCACCTGATGATAAGTGGTTGCTGTGGCCCATAGACATCTACATCTATCCTCGATTATGAATCAAAATGCAGATGCGTTGTAACCCGTGAGGACTAAGATGGAATGCCTCGTTTCCAGTAAAATGGGTCTCCGTTTCTCTACACTCGCCATACGAAATACAGAAGCATTAACCCGTTCGCTCGACAGTGGTACAAAGCTACTATTTCACGCTGGTATTCTGTGAGAGCGTGGTCCTTCCCCGGTCGAGCCGACCGATTCGTGCTACAACTATACATCTAATATAACTGCAGCATGGGTCTACCGCGTATAATGTGGTGATGTCTGCTGGGTTATATGGGGGACCTTGGGATGGTGTAAGCTCGACGATAGTCGTATTGATGCTTGTTGCGTTCTGCAGCATTGCGTCTCTGCGATGGATGTTTGGTGGGACGCTATTCTCAATGGCGCTATCTGCGTCTTGGTTTGACTCACACCTAAGAAGCTTTGCCCAAGTCGGGTCCCTTCATTACGGGGCTGCAGACTGTCTGCCCTCCACGATGTTTTACATAACAACATAATAATATATATCTGTAACTTTCCACCTTTGAATGGTTGTAGGCAACTTGTTGGTGGGTGAGGCAAACATGATCGAAAATGCATTTACTCAACGTGAGTGACACAAAACTTTTCTGATGGTGAATTATTACTAACACTTTATAACTTTATAGCCTTTTGGCTATATCTGCCGTTGTATTAGTTGGTGGAGCATATGTGTCGACCTCATGCGGTGGTAGCTAGCAGGAGGATCTGAGGAGACTCTCAAGGTTGCGGCCGAAAGCCGCACAACGTGGGACCCCATTACCTTGAGGTGAGCGGTAGACTCATGACACGCTCATCGGCTAGTAGCGGCGCTGATTATGCAATTGGTGGTGACGCCATACATTTATATCACGTCTGCAGGAGCGGCGGTCTGGCAGGTGGTGGCGCTCACGGAGGGTTTAGGGTCAGTATGCCTATTTGCCTAAACCGTGTGACGTACATTTACTCTGGCTGGATTCGTTCGTAATTTGTATGGCGTTTATACGCATTGACACGCGCGACTACGGTCCATTTTTGTGCTTACGCACTAACAAAGGGCTAAGCCTCTTTAACTGGTTCGCCAGTTATTTCGCTGTGGACTACGGTCCAGTTCCCGAATTAGTGTTCCCTACGTGGGAGTGCATCAAAATGTTTGGCGCTCACCGCGCACGGTGAGTGTGGAGCCGTGTGCCTCCCTACATTTTTTTTAAATAAATGTAGGAGAGCGAAGCCCTTATATCGGGTATTTTGTATAATTATATTTTGAGCCTTTTTCAAGCGGGAAGGGATAATTAATAATAAATTATTAAAGTTAACCTGATGCAAGTGGAATAGGGACGTTTTATATTCTTAATATTTTTCGAGCCCTGTCTTCGTGAATGGGTTCACTTAGCTTATACGGCACTAACAACAGCTTTCCATTACTCTAGTGAATATTCATTCTTCCAAAAGACACCTAAAAGAACTAAGTTACATAACAAACACAACGTAAATAAGGGTCCTCACTAAGACGACCACGCCAAAAATATTACAAACAGCCTATTATTAAACCTTTTGAAGGATCATTTAGAAAGATCAAAAGATATCTTATTTATTTATCTTGGTCACATACATATATATATATATATATATATATATATATATATATATATATATATATATATATATAGAGGGGGGGAGATCTTTACGATATGAACTTTTTTTATGTATAATTCTAAACAAAATTTTGTAAAATAAATATGAATGACATTTATTCCAATATATTTCTATGGACAGTTTACCTGCCTGAGATATTAACACCTACTAGGTAATAACACATCGAACCCTTTCCCGGCTAGAGGTCGAGGTGTGCAAAATTACATTTCCTGAGTTATAAACAACCTTATTGGTGTAGACTACTTTGGACCCACTTGATTAATACTTGGGCATCACTTTATTAACTTAACCCTCTTCTAACTACTTGTTAATGCTTTTCTCAGATCACTAAATTTATTAAAATTGATTATTTAACTAATAATGAAGAAACTTAGAGTAGCAGTCCCAGTGAACTATTTATTTAGATGTATTATATATGATACAATCAATAAGTACAAGTATGTTAAATCAAGGATTCTCAAAAAGATGACATAGATTAGTAATTCACTTATACTTATACATTACTTGTCTTTAAACATAGTCTCTGTTTTGATTTGTCGAATAGAAGGAGGAAACGTATTTCCAGTTACATGTACAGAAAGTAAACGCAAAAATTAATGAGCTATAAAGGATGGAAATTTAGGGACAGATACAAGGTGTATTAAAAGGTTTATTCTTTTATTTTATAAAAAAAATGTAACTTTCGCACTAGGATATTCTCTTGAATTGTGGAGGCAGTTTACTAATATAAATTGCACAAGGACAAATATCCAGACCGGAAACAATTACTTGTAGTCCATATAAACACTTGCTTCCGTGCGGAACGAGTTTAAGAACGATAAATCAATTATGGAGTATGAAAGGCAGTTTGAGTTGTGTAAAACTTACTTGCGAAATCAGATTGGGAGTCGCTTGATCTGCTTTTTGAAGAGACGTGCTAAGACTTCTTATGTTCGAAACTATACCGGACAAAAGGGTTTTGCAAGTGCTTAAGTTTGCTTGATTGCTCCTCTGTGGCACCAAAAAACAACCATCAGCGAGAGAAAATTTAGTCGACTCGGGTAAAAAATTCAATGTCGTTTATTATAATATGCCCACCCTAATAAAACGTTATTTTCAATTTCTGAATAAGCAAATTTATCAATTAAACTGTTGATATATAACTGTGTAACTTACTTTTTGGCTAGAATGTTACTTGCATTTATAGTTAGCCAACGGAATCTAGACCAATAACCAATTCTTTCTCAGTTATCTTAGATCATTTATCCTCAGATACCCCAAAAGGACGATAAGATTGCAAATCATCTGCATATTGGTGTAAGCTAAAGTATATTATTTTCTTTGTTGAGTTGATAAAAGCGATGTAAGGTAAAGTAAAGTAAATTATTTTTGTAGTATTTTAAATCACTTCTTATACTTAGTTATGAGTCAGTAAACAGGCTACAGTAGTAAACTAAATATTGCAGAATCACCAAGATTCAAGCAGATTTGATATGATGTCGCTAAATGAAAGTCTCGAATTACGCTATTACTCCTAGCAAAGGTTCGTATAATCGCCTGAGATGATTTTTTCGTTTCCTTTAAAGTAGACGCCAACGTACACACCGTAAGGCTTTCTCCGGTACCTACCACTTCGAGTACATTGTCGTACAAAAAAAAACGTACTACCAACGAGCAATATGCACTGCCGATGGTTTGATCGTGGTCGTTAAAACGAAGTTTTACAGTTAAAATTTTTATTATATATTGTTACGAGCTTGAGGTTCGTGACAATAAAAATTGCCGATAAAATTACCTAAATTAACACTTTAATTTACTTTACGCAAATTAAAACTAAAAACACTAATAATTAAACACACTAATTCACTTAATTCCGCTCCGAAGCTTCGCTTGTGTCGCTGAGTTCAACTCTACCACGATCGCATCTTGCAGCGCCTATATATTTAAATTAGCAAAGAAATATCCAGAATGTTCAAGTAAACACGCGCAAGGTACCGAGCGTTCGAGTTTCGACTAGGCGCTGTCGGTTGAAACATTTGTGATGTCATTTTCTCAATGCTCCCCTCGCTCTCGTTCCTGAAACTAGATGGCGCTAGTTGACTTATTCACGCAACACTGCCCCCTCCTAAGACATTCTCGTCCCGAGCATTATCGGTCCCATAATAACGCGCCAAGCGATCCACATGGACAATCTTAGAGGTCCCCTTTGCGCCTTTCTGTATCGGCTCCGCAATGTCAAGGGCTGTCCTACCCCGTGGTGCACCAACATTGTACAATTTCGGTGCTCCTCTATTACGTGTCTGAGGTCCCCGCACGGCCGCACAACTTGTACATGTACGACACCAATTCTCGACATCGTCACGATAATGGACCCAGTAAAACTGTTCTCGGACCTTCAGTAGAGTTCGTTTAACTCCCAGATGGACTCTTGAACGACCATTATGGCACAGCTGTAGAACATTCGGCACTTTAGCTTTAGGGACAACCATTTGCAAACGACAGCTGTCTCTTCGACCATTGTCCCATTTACGGCACAGGACTCCATCCTGAATCAGCAAGCTGTCCCATTGGGCCCAATAGCTTTTCGTAGTTGAACTCATCGCTGAGACGTCCCTCCACTTAGGCTTGGTAGCACGGGCCTTCATCCATCCCAGAATCGGCTTGATGTCCGGATCTTCCTGCTGTGCATGTCGTAGGCTGTCCTTCCACCCGTTGCTGAGGTGGTCTGTCCTGAGCATCCTCACGGATACCACTTCCTTACTCTCTTGCCTACTACAATGGTTGCAATCTTCAGGACAAGGTCTTCTTGTCAATGCATCTGCGTTGCCGTGAGATTTCCCGCTGCAGTGTCTGATAGTAAAGTCGTATTCCTGCTGCTGCTGGGCGGTGCTGTTAGCCGCACTTCCTTTCTGAGACCGTTCACCTTCCCTTCCTAGGGTGTGCTCCGGGCAGCTGGACCGAAGATGGCCACTTTCCTCACAGCCATAGCACCTAGGGCTGTATCTTCTATTGTGGTCGCGAACCGTAACTGCTGCAACCTCCCTAGCGTGAGGTGAACGACGATCCTGTCGCCGCCAGGCAGTGCCGTTAGCTGCACTACCCTCCTGATATCGTTCACTTTCCCTTTTTAGGGTTCGCTTAGGGCAGCTGGATCGAAGATGGCCCTTTTCCCCACAGCCATAGCACCTTGGGCTGTATCCTTTGTTGCGGTCGCGAACTGTAGCTGCTGCAACCTCCCTGACGCGATGGGAACGATGATCCTGCCGCACGGCTACCACTTCCAGTGCATGGGCCAAGGCGTCCTTAAGCGTCTCGTGGTGCCCGAGCCTCACAGCAGCTCTGACTTCCAGGTCGCGGATGCCGTCGATAAATGTCTGCACCAGGTTCCCTTCAATGAGCGCAGGTACAGACCGGTATGCTTTTCGCACCAGCTTCTCCACTTCTAGAGCCCACTGCTGCAGGTTTTCGTTGATGCGCTGCACACGATCTTTAAGCTGCGCACGAAAGACGTGTTCCAGGTGAGCGTCGCCATATCTCGCCTCCAATGCCTCAAGGAGTTGCTCATAAGTCACTTCCTCACCGAGAGCTTCCAGAACTGTTAAGGCCTGGTCGCGCAGGCCTAGTGTGAGAGCAGTCATGGCCTGGCTTTTATTCCAGCCGTTCGCCTTCATAACAGCCTCGAACTGGATTTTGTAGGCTGACCAGGAAGAAGTCCCGTCGAATGGTGGCACCTTGAACCCACGTAGCGAAGGTGTTGTAGCTACTACGGGAGCTGTAGCTCCATCTCCAAGTTTGAGTTCGTCAAGTGATTTCCTCATGTCAGCCATTACGTTGTCAACCCGATTGTTCACTTGGTCAATTCGGGTTTCATGTTCTTCGATTCGTGTTTCAGCTTCCGACAGGCGGTTGTCATGTTGAGCAACCCTATCCTTCACCTCCCTTATCTCTTTCCCAAAGGTAGCGTGAAGGTCCTTCATGAGGAGCATCTGCTCTTCCGACCGACGAGCCTGTTCCGCCTGCTGATCTTCCAACCGACGGGCCTGTTCCTCCTGTCGGCGGAGCTGTTCCTCTTGTCCGCTCTGCAGCTGCTCTTTTAACTGACGGACCTGTTCCTCCTGTCGGCGAGCCTGCTCTGCCTGTCCGCCCCGCAGCTGCTCTTCCAACCGACGGACCTGTTCCTCCTGTCGGCGAGCCTGTTCCTGCAGCATCACCATCAGGGCGCCTAAATCAGGTGCTGCAGATGCAGGAGCTACTGACGAACCGGCCTCCGTTGCCGGCGGCTGGCCCTCCGACGTCTGCGGCGTTGCACCACCAAATCTTCTCTGGTCCGTCTCATGCTGGCGTTGACTGCGGGTACGAACACCCTCCGTTTCCTCCTTAGGTAAAATCGGCATGATTTTATCCCACTTCTGACACCAATTGTTACGAGCTTGAGGTTCGTGACAATAAAAATTGCCGATAAAATTACCTAAATTAACATTTTAATTTACTTTACGCAAATTAAAACTAAAAACACTAATAATTAAACACACTAATTCACTTAATTCCGCTCCGAAGCTTCGCTTATGTCGCTGAGTTCAACTCTACCACGATCGCATCTTGCAGCGCCTATATATTTAAATTAGCAAAGAAATATCCAGAATGTTCAAGTAAATACGCGCAAGGTACCGAGCGTTCGAGTTTCGACTAGACGCTGTCGGTTGAAACATTTGTGATGTCATTTTCTCAATGCTCCCCTCGCTCTCGTTCCTGACACTAGATGGCGCTAGTTGACTTATTCACGCAACAATATTATTATTGGCGATCCGCCCCGGCGTTGCACGGGTGATTTCTGGATATCGACAACAGCGCCACCTGCCGGCTACAATCGTATATTCAAACCATTTAGGATTCAAATACACAAAATTATTCAGGTCAAGTTTTATACCTATAGGAGCTAATAAACGCCCCTGCAACCTTTTTTTTTTTTTTGCATGGGGAAATGCCTACGCATACCCGCCTCGCGGGGGCAAGGACGGGTTATGTCGGACTCGCACCGACTAAAACCCCATGGTGTTCCACCTTTGTCGCATATTGGCAGGGCTACGGGAACGCTTTCGCACACATCCGCGGCCCTACTAGCGCCTGCCGCCCCATGGCAGCACCTCCTCGGGAGAGGAAAATTCCTCCCCGTTCTCCTTCCCAGGTAAGGCGCACCAGAACACATGGCGCGCCTTCCTCCACGGCCTCCAACTACGTCGTGCAACAGACGCCCCCGCGTCCGATGCACAAAGGCCATGGGGCCAGGAAAAACGAGCACTTAGAAGTACTAGCCTTCCTGACCCCAGCGGCGGATCTGGTCTATGGCTCCGCCGCCAACCAAGATTCGGCTGCGGAGGGTAGGGAGAGCGGCGCCTCGCAATACCGACAATCCTCTCCCCCCGCAGCCCCACCACCACCGCATCAACGGTGCGGCCCCGTTTGAGTCGCGAAGGATAGGGCGAGTGGCGCATCGCCATACCAACACTCCTCTTCCTCCGCGACTCCACCTCGGCTGCAGCGGTAGAGGGTGCGCGAGTCCCCACTCGCTGCAGTCCACCAGCTCACATCCGAAGTGGGCTCCCCCAGCCCACTCGGAGCGGCCACCTCAGGCTGGCCCTTCACCTCGGGCCAGCCACGTGGGTTCCTCTTTGTTCACCGTGGGAGACCAAGCCACGGCTACTAAGCCCCCCCGCCACGACAAGGCGGGAACCCGTTCGGGGGGGGGGGGGGGCCTGCAACCTTGCGGATAGAATTTTGTAAAATCCTTTCTTAGCTGAACTCTTTACATATATTGCGACATTTGTTGTAGGGAGGATATGTTTTGATTTTCTTTTTGTTTTTTTTTTAAACGACTACAACTTCTACAACTACAACTACAACAAAAACAACACTAGGATGTTCTCCTGTATCGTGGAGGCAGTTTACATACATAAATTTCACAAGGACAAACACCCAGACCCGGAGCAATTACTTGTGGGCCATAAACATACTTGTTCCGTGCGGGATAAGAGCCCGCGGCCCTCAGCGCTATAATGAGAATGAGTGCTCACCTTCGACAACGAATCTGCATTTTGAATCTTAATCTAGGGTAAATATAGATACTTATGAGCCACAGTACTCACCATCAGGTGAATTTATGCTCGCTTGTTACCCATATGCTATATTAAAAAAATTAGGGTGATAAACGTGCACACTGTCGGCTTTATGGTAAATGGATGCTGTGACAGGTTTTCACAAAATACAGATTTTCGACAAATATGGTTTAAAAAATAAATAATATTGAAGTAGGGGTTCCCAAAAGAAAATATTCGACCATATGCAGCAAATACTTTGAAGATAAATGTTTATTTTTCATAGAGGTGCCCACTGTGTAGTGTTGGTTTCAGAATATACACTACCCCCATATCATCCTATGGGTGTCGTAATAGTCGACAGAGGGAACAAATCAGGAGATAGGCGGTAGCAGCTTCTCATTAACGAACAAAAAAAACTGCGGTTGCAAACGCGCTTGTCAATCGTGGTTAGCGCGTTCAATCTATTAGGAGGCCTATACTCAGCAGTGGACTTTAATATTGTCACGAGATGGAGGTTCGTGACAATAAAAATTGCCGATAAAATTACCTAAATTAACACTTTAATTTTCTTTACACAAAGGGGAACGGCAGATTTAGTACCGCATACTTTTTTCGTTGTTTTGTTATAGAATTAATACCAGATATTAGGGCAACTAAGCCATTAATTTTAATGTAAGTTTCATATTTTTAGAACTTGGGATTAGTTAATAATATCAATAAAAAGGTTTTAATAAATAAAATATAATAAAATATAAGCATAAACTAAACGCAATGAGGGCTATCGCGTATGAATTCGCCGCTACAGGCGTCAGGCGCTACCGCTAGTGTAGAGTGAGGTATGATACCTCACTCTACACTAGCGAACCTCAAAGTGACATTTGACATATCGGATACCTCAGGTATCCGATATGTCAAATGTCACTTTGAGGTAGGTTTAAACGTGGTAGAGCCATGCTGCAGTTATATTACTAGTATAGTTGTAGCACGAATGGGTCGGCTCGACCGGGGAAGGACCACGCTCTCACAGAATACCAGCGTGAAATAGTAGCTTAATGATGCTGTGTTTCGTATGGTGAGTGTAGAGAACCGGAGACCCTTTTTGCTGAAAATGAGGCATTCCATCTCAGTCCTCACGGGTGACAACGCATCTGCATTTTGATTTGTAATGGAAGATAGATGTAGATGTCTATGAGCCGCAGCAACCACTTACCATCAGGTGGACTGTGTGCTCGTTTGTCAGCCTATTCTATATAAAAAAAAAGAACTGAAACGACGTTAGACGATGCACGGCTTTCAACGCCACACCTCCCGTGCCCGTCGGAGTGGGGAGCGTGAGGTTTTTTTCGTTACGGAATTTCTGGATTCGGTCCCCGCGCTCAAGGCCCGCGATAGAAGCTATGCAATAGCTTAAAATTGTAACACTAGTTCATAATATTATGTATTAGTCTATGGTCTATGTAGATAATCTTAAAAATTAAAACTGGTTATAACTTTTATCTTCCAAGTTCTAAAAATCTAAGAATTTACAAAGGGTTTGTCTATCCTACTATCCGCCAATTAAAACCAAAAATATCCCAAAACACGAAATTTTATTAGCGGTACGAAACTCCCATACAAGCCTGCCATTCCCCTTTAAACTTAAAACACTAATAATTAATCACACTGATTCACTTTATTCCGCTCCGAAGCTTCGCTTGTCTCGCCAAATTCAATACTGCCCCGATCACATCTTGCAGCGCCTATATATACAAATTAGCAATGAAGCATCCGGAATATTCAAGTAAATGCGCGCAAAGTGACGAGTGTTCGAGTGTAGATTTTCTAGAAACTCAGTTCCTCGGATGGCGCTGTCGGTTGAAAGATTTGTGATATCATTTTCTGCTATGCTCCCCTCGCTCCCGTTCCTGACACTAGATGGCGCTAGTGTATCGTCGAATTGAGCGCGTAACACTGCCCCCTCCTAAGACATGCTCGTCCCGAGCATTATCAGCCCCATAATAACGCGCCAAGCGATCCACATGGACAATCTTAGAGGTCCCCTTTGCGCCTTTCTGTAACGGCTCCGCAATGTCAAGGGATGTCCTATCCCGTGGTGCACCAACATTGCACAATTTTGATGCTCCTCTACTCCGTGTCTGAGGTCCCCTCACAGCCGCACAACTTGTACATGTACGACACCAATCCTCGACATCGTCACGATAATGGACCCAGTAAAACTGTTCTCCGACCTTCAGTAGAGTTCGTTTAACTCCCAGATGGACTCTTGAACGACCATTATGGCACAGCTGTAGAACATTCGGCACTTTAGCTTTAGGGACAACCATTTGCAGACGACAGCTGTCTCCTCGACCTTTGTCCCATTTACGGCACAGGACTCCATCCTGAAGCAGCAAGCTGTCCCATTGGGCCCAATAGCTTTTCGTGGTTGAACTCATCGCTGAGACGTCCCTCCACTTAGGCTTGGTAGCACGGGCCTTCACCCATCCCAGAATCGGCTTGATGTCCGGATCTTCCTGCTGTGCATGTCGTAGGCTGTCCTTCCACCCGTTGCTGAGGTGGTCTGTCCTGAGCATCCTCACGGATACCACTTCCTTACTCTCTTGCCTACTACAATGGTTGCAATCTTCAGGAAAAGGTCTTCTTGACAATGCATCTGCGTTGCCGTGAGATTTCCCGCTGCAGTGTCTGATAGTAAAGTCGTATTCCCGCTGCTGCTGGGCGGTGCTGTTAGCCGCACTTCCTTTCTGAGACCGTTTACCGTCCCTTCCTAGGGTGTGCTTAGGGCAGCTGGACCGAAGATGGCCCCTTTCCCCACAGCCATAGCACCTAGGGCTGTATCCTTTATTGTGGTCGCGAACCGTAACTGCTGCAACCTCCCTAGCGTGAGGTGAACGACGATCCTGTCGCCACCAGGCAGTGCCGTTAGCTGCACTACCCTCCTGATATCGTTCACTTTCCCTTTCTAGGGTTCGCTTAGGGCAGCTGGATCGAAGATGGCCCTTTTCCCCACAGCCATAGCACTTAGGGCCGTATCCTTTGCTGCGGTCACGGACTGCAGCTGCTGCGACCTCTACGACGCGATGGGAACGATGATCTTATATGTATTGATACCAAAACTAGTCCGATACAAACAGTACTACCAATGGGACTACCTGTATGTATGATACGGCAAATAATGTATGCACGCTTTTCGACATTTACGTATAGTATAGCTAATGATAGTCTTAGTAATAATGTGAGATAAATGTGAATGTTTGGGCAATATTTGTCTTTTGTCAGGTAGTGTTAAATTTATGTATATGTATACGTTTTTAATGACTATTTGTGCCAATAAAACAAAAAAATTATGGCACGCAATCTTTCAAGATTATATTCATAACTTGATTAGGAGTATTCCAATGAGACTGAAAGCACTTCAAAGAGCAAGAAGGGCAGCAGTTAGTTCTTATTTTATCTCACGTTAATAAAAAAATGTTAATACATAAAATTACTATTTCCAGTAATATGTTGCTGTTTTTCTTAATTTGTATTTTGATCGTTTGTGTTTTCGAGGTTTGTTATTTTGAATTAACGAATAATAAACAAATTCGTACCGAGCCGTGTAGTGGTGGTGTAAGAATATCCACTAACCCATATATTCCAGTGGGTATCGTAAGAGTCGACAGAGGGAAACATATCAGAATGGGAATGGGTGGCTGCGTTTTTCTAATAACGACTGAAAACAAAATAAAAACTGCAGTTGCTAACCCGCTTGCCAAGCGGGCTTCTATTAAGGAGGTTTATATTCATTAGTGGACTTTAATAGGTTGTAACGGTAAGCAAAATTCAAGTTTATATGTTTAAGTGTCACAAATATTCATGATTCAACAAACTTGAGGTATAATTAAAACAAGATTGTACATTAAGTGCGTATTGAGTATCAGTATGACGAAAGTCAAGGTAGCTCAGATTGCTATTGAAAGGGCTATGCTTGGAGATTATATCTCTGATTTTATGAGTTAAACAACAAAGCTGAATTGGCAATTGGCGATCTTATGCTCAAAGAACTTACATTCGACTGGTCGAATGATCTTCTCTTCGAGATGACTTGCCAGAAGAGAAAATTGATGGAAGCATTTCGTTTTGAGCCGTAGCTTTGTGACATTACTTGACGGTGGTCTATTTTCAGTGGTGGACTTGTAATGAGCTGAAATAATGACAACGAAAATGATGATACTAATCGTCAACATAAAAAAATATTATGTTCTCCTCCTTCTTCATCAGCTCATAAAGAATAGCATAAGGAGCCCTTGTTCAGCTGTGGCACGACTTCTCCGATTGTGGAAAGCACCATCACTGGTTTCAAAAACGAAATACTCATATAAACCTTTAACAAATATAATATCAATCATCCACGGAATTTGTACGAGTTTTAGACTTTTTGATTATTCCACGAAAATAATTTTATACTAGCCTTACAATAAATTCATACGAAATTTTTAACTGCATATTTGCAGCTTTTCATCGTAGATAACGATATTAGTGCGCTCGCCCATTAGTCTTAAAATGAATTTAACTTATCCAATCATAGTTGGCCGTGTTGACCACTTTACTGTATGTGCAATTTCATACTCCAATAACCACTGATATTGCAAACTGTTTGACGCGGTTAACGAAAGGTTAGACTATGACAAATATTTTGAACACTATTCTTTCTTCAAATGTATTAGTAAGTAAGTTTGTTGCGTAAGTTTGATATAAAATTTTGTGAGAATATTTTAGTTGTCATGAAAGTCATTATTTAACGAGATATATTATAAAAATCAGTACATTACTGACCTTTCGATAGAAATTCATGGAACTGAAATCCTATTATTGCTGGCCATTACTATGTTGAGGCTAACATTCACAAGTTATGAAAAGGGCTATGTTCATTTGCATAATAAAATTTGTAACGATGAATTTGGACTCAGATTAGGGGGCCTTAGTTACTCTTGCTCTGAAATCAAATGTCATGGAATCGAAATACTGAAATATCAATGAGCTGGCCACATATTGTTTCGAAAAACAGACCACCTATCGGGAAGGAACGTCTTGGAGTAAAAGACTAAGGAGACCCGAAGTGTACTAAATCATGTACGCCATATGGATCATCATCATCATCATTGGATGAAGTGAAAATGCCCGTGAAAAAACGAGAAAATGAAGTGAAATTTTAATACAACAGCGATATACTATACAAAATTGCATTTCTTTTTAAGATAATAAACGAAAATGAAATAAACTGGCAAAAAATGAAAGCAATAGAATAAATAAAAGTAGATTAGAAAAAATAAAAAGTAAAAACTTTTTATTGAAAAAACTGTTGAATGTCGATATTCATATTTCAACTCTTAGCCCACCGTGCGACTATCGCAATGTCTGCGTCATCGAGCGAATGCACCAAACGTTAACGGAACGGAAACGTCAATACAAATAAATGAAGCAAATATTGCTTTAAATTTAACGCGATTTATCGTGAGAAGCTAAACTTGAACGCTAAACGTTATTAAATTTCAATGCCATTGAACGGCGTTAAAGTTGGCGTAAATGTTCCTTGAAGACTTTTTATATTTGTTAAAAATGATTCTGTAAAAATCCATTAGGCTTTCTAATTCTATGATAGTTGTTTTAAAAGGTAATAACTGGATAATTCGTCGCAACGCATCATTTTGCGATGTACGATTCTTACAACTTTTGAGTCTCGGATCCCACAAACATGGCTTTGTTTGCAGAACCTCAAGAAACGTAATAACTTTTTTATCATTTCACTGCACTATAGCCATATGTGCGACCCTGTTGCGCTCATCGTGCATAGTGAGACAAACGTAGTGTGGCAGCTTCAACGCGTTATTTCGTGCGTTAATCTTTTTGATGTACCGCCACTTGAGTTTTCGCCAAACAGCAAACGGCATTGTTAATGCCATTGTAAAATAACGCTTTAAGTTGTGGTCACACCTCATTAGCCCTTTCAAATTAATTCAAACACGATCGTTCTATCTAGTGCCATCACTGAGATCTTATATTCACCTTCGAATTGCACCATCAGAAAGGTGAGATCATAATGGTAACTACGTCTTTACCAGCCCTTGCAAAAAAGATCAAAGGTGATCGTTCTATCTAGTACCGGCACTGAGATCCTATACCTATACCCACCTTCAAATTGCACCATCAGAAATCATTATAGTCACCTAGGTCTTTGTCAGCACTTTCAAATGAGTTCAAATACGATCATCTCATCTAATGTCGTCACTGAGATCCTATACTCAACTTCGGAGTCCACCAGCATCAGGTAGGTGAGATCATCACAGGCACCTTGGTTTTTAAATGAGTATAATAACGATAGCTCTACGTAGTGACATAGCTGAGATCTTTTACCCAGATATTAAGTCCGCCATCAGGAATGTGAGATTATCACAGTTAGCTGGGTCTTTATGAGCCCTTTCAAATGAGTCCAAACACAGTGGTTCTGTGTAGTGCCGTCACTGAGATCCTAAACTTATCTTCAGATTCCAACATAGAATAGAATAGAATAGAATATTCATTTATTAATTAGATACCGGGAATCGGAGTATTAATTCACTTCATTTATATTTTGTTTCATGATATTTATCACTCGGGTACTTTATAAATATGTGCCCCCCATTTGTTTGGGTATTATTTTACACTTTCATTACATTTATTTCACTTTCTTGGTACATTAACTTTTTTGCTATCATACTATCAAGGTAATAGTGTACATTTGGTTGTGCGCACAACGTTGAGGTCTACGTTTAAGTCATTTTTAAATGACCCCAACAATTGTCACAGAGGAAAACTAAGTTCGCACCATGATCCAACCAAGGATGTGACCTTAATGTACAATTATAAAGTGTAACAAAGTTAAGAATTCTCTGGTCCTCAAGAGTACTAATATGAGTAAACTCGGTCACATCACTTGTACTGAAGGTATTGTTTCCTAGTACCCGTTACTTCCTATTTTATCATCCAATCATGGAAACATACCCTGCTCGAGTACTATATGCTTTACCAGTGATGGACTTTTCCGTATCTCTCCACTACCTATTTATTAAGGCCAACTTTTGTTTTATTTCCATATATTATGATGGTGGACAATATTCCTATACAATTAATAATAAATTCTCATTTCCCATATTAAAACTCATTACGTCTTTAACCGTCAAAGTTAAAAAATTAATCGGTTATTAGTTTTCCAAACTCTCAGCTGATCAGGTTGATTCTATGTGGATATGCTAATCACCGACAATTTTCTTTACCTATGTCACTCAAACCTACAACATTAACAATACTTTTCATTTATAACTATGTAATCCGTTACTTATTCATAAATTTACATACATTTTTTACAAATTTACGTCATATAGTCTCAAATGATATTTAAGTATATCATTTATTATCTCTCTATTCTATTCTATATTCTATTCTATTCAATACACGTAATATACGTAGGATCGCTAAGATCCTTTATCAATCTTCTGAGCCAATTCTAAGGAAGGTGACATCATTACAGTCAACTTATTCTTCATCCTCCGTCAAACAAAATTCTCTAAATATATAAAATAATTAAAAACCTAAATAGCATAGAAATAATGTAAGTAGCTACTAATAAAGTAGGTACTTACCAGTAATCAAAACGAACTGAAGCCAGCGGATTACGGTGCGCCCGGAAAACTCCGTGGAGTTGCATCAGTAAAAAACTTCAACATAAGATTTCCCACTCATGATTAATTTTTGGATGTACGTCAGTTCAACTGAGATATTTCGATTGACAGTACGCCCTAAAAAATCCGTGGTTTGTCGTCAGTTGAAAATTTCAACTTAAGATTTCATACTCATGGTCAGTTTTTGGATGTGCATCAGTTCAACGGATCATTTTAACTGACCGTGTGTGGGGACTATAACGCTATCAGATCTCGATTGCCCAGGATTTATAAATTAATAAAGCCTATTGTTCCGCTTAGGTCCTCCAGTGATTCTGCCATAAGGACTATATCGTCGGGAAATCGAAGGTGAGTGATGTACTCGCCTTTGATGTTAATACCGTATCCTATCCAGTCCAGTAGCTTGAAAACGTCTTCCAATGCAGCGGTAAAGAGTTTCGGGGATATAACGTCACCTTGTCTTATACCTCTCTGCAGTTGGGTAGGTTTCGTACTCGGATAGCTACCGTAGCTCTACCGCACAAATATTTCAGTACTTTGATATACCAACAGTCAACTTGGCACCGCTGAAGGAACTGTAGCACCGCAAACATTTCGACGGAATCAAAGGCTTTCTCATAGTCCACATACGCGAGGCAAAGTGGCAGATTGTACTATTCGGTCTTCTGTTATATCTGCGGCAGTCCACTGCTGGACTTTGTCCTCTCACTAGGCCATGCGAAGATCGTCGCAATCTATAATTCTCTAAACAGGTGTTTGATTATTTGAGAAAATAGATTCGTCGTCGATTCGTTTTTATTGCAAGTATACATCTTAATATTCAGGGGTAACAACGCTTCTGTATTTTGATTCTCATTAGAAGATGAATGTTGATGACTGTGGGCCACAGTATACTATTCATCAGGTGGGTTCATCAACGAGCCCACTCGTTTGTCAACCTAATGCTATAAAAAATTAAAATTCCATTGGCAACTCACAAATAACTTCAATTTTATATTAATATATAATTTAAAAAAAATGTGACAGGTGACAACTATGTTTATTTTCTCTACATATTTTAATAAAAATAATTATAGATTTTAATTATAAAATGTGAGTGCACAAATGAAACGTTTATTGTTGTCATAGATTTAAATAGTATAACAGTGGTTTATATAATATGTGAAATTAACTACGAGACATAAAAATATTTCAAGATTGTGACATATGCCAAATGTAACAAAACAATTCGCAACAAAGGATTTCTGAAATATAATATATTTGATTGACTGATGAAGAGCTATCGTATCGCAAAGCCATATAAAAGTTTGTCGGGATATTTTTCATATTTGCGCATGGGAATTTTGTTGTTGTTCCCACCACAGTGCCTGTTCAGTATTTGAAAAGTTCTAGTCCGCGTGTGATAACTTCAAGACACGGTCCCTAAGGCCGCCATCGTTTGTTCTAGCGATGCCATACGTCGCTGGATCTCTTACACTGCAGCTTCCAACTGCGGGACCGTCCTGTGATACACCTACGTAATGACATAATATGCGTTTTGTTATCAAAATAAGCAGCCGTCATATTTTGACTTTGACTTTTTTATATTTTCAATATAAATTTTAAGTTACTTTATTGTGTTTTTTAATTTGTTTTAGGTTATTCTTTTTTGTTATTGTATTAACTGTTGTAAATGCAATCCGTGACCCAATCTAGTGATGGATCTAGAGCTGCAACAAGTCATTCAAATCTTTAAAAGGCCTCAACGTACACACTTCAAAAACACACAGGAAATGTATTAGCCAAAACAGTTCACCTTTAGACATACACCCCATTATTCCAAGTACGCCTACTTTTGCAGCCGACTTTCCAACTCCTTTCCACACATATCTTAGCCATTTGAAAAATAGTATACCGACAGTTAAAAGAATCCCTCGAGGAGCTCGAATAACCGTTGCTACACATTTGTCACAATTAATCCAGAAATGTTACATAAGCAATTGTATTCAAGACTCGCAGAACCTATTTGAGAGCTGGCAGCTACCTCGGACAAAGAATTAGTCCAGCTATTCAATGGGGAAACGCTACCAGTATCTTCGGAACCTTGCCTAAAGGACCTGCTTTTCATTAATATATTTTAGCTTTTATTTTAAGGTTTGTAGTATTAGATTTGAATTTATAATGTTGTTCTGTATGTTGTATGTTAAATGTGAAAAGAGACTTTTATATTCATTGGGTAGAATGTGATGATATTTAAAACAAACTTAAAATTATTAAAAAATAAACAGACGCTTTCGTATTAAATGGCCACTAAGTAAACTAAAAATAGAAAAGTCCTAAAATTTTCTTTAGTTTAATAGCGGACAAGGTGCATCTAATTTATAGTGTAGTTTAAGCTTAATAGCTGTAAGTGTACATCACTTGACTTAAGAACTTGGCTCCTAACGGTGACATCTCCATGGAGTGGAATTCTTAATTACGCTACGATTGAAATATTAATGGTTATTGTCTTTCTTATGGAAGGTTATTTAAATCGGGATTTAATTTAGTATTAATAAGTAGTAGATTTTAAACATTAGTATTTATTTAAAAGTGAATTTAAAACTTATACATTCAAATATATAATAATTTAATAATTTATGGAATTGCTAATCATCACTTGTGAATTTAGCAATTTCATTGGAATGGAGCTGGGGACGGATAAGTGTGCGGTCCTCCATGTTGAAAGGGGAAGGGTTGCTAACTCTGAGGGCATAGACTTATCTATGCCCGTGAACTTAAGAACCCTTTCCGAGGCTGAAACATACCGATACCTGGGTAGATCACAAAACATCGGTATCGATGAGACTGGTATGAAACAGTCAGTTTGCGACGTGTTTTATGCACACTTGACCAAAGCTTAACAGACTTTTTGTCCGGTGTGAATAAGGCACACGCATATAACGGCTGGGTAATGCCTGTCCTCATGTAAACCTTTGGCATACTCAGGTGGAGTCAGACTGAACTTAACGCCCTGGATAGAGAAGTCCGCACTACCATGACGTCCCATAGGATGCATCATCCGAGATCGTCGGACCGTATGGAAGGAGAAGGAGCTCCACGGGAGGTACTACAGGGCTCTACCTGAGCCTCATGTAGATACAGCAGCCTCCCTCAACTGGCTACGTTTCGGTGACCTCTTCGGGGAAACCGAGGGTTTTGTCTGCGCAATACAGGATCAGGTTATTAAGACCAACAACTATCGGAGATACATTTTAAAGGATGGCAGTGTCGACGTCTGTCGAGCTTGTCGCCATCCCGGGGAGTTACTTAGGCATGTCATCTCCGGTTGTTCGGCGCTTTCTAACTCTGAGTACTTCAACCTAGTAGCCAGAATTCTACACCAGGAGCTCGCTCTGAAATACGGTCTCGTGGACCAAAAATTGCCGTATTACAAGTACTTGCAAGAAGGTGCCGCGCCAGGCTCTACTGGAACCGAGCCATCATCACAGACAGGAATATTCTTGCGAATATTCCTGATATTGTGCTGATGGACCGGGCACAGTCAAGGATATTTTTGATCGACTTTACCATTTCGTATGACGAGAATCTCGTGAAAGCCGAAACAGATAAACGGACAAAATATCTGGACCTGGCTCACGAGATGACCGACATTTGGGGTGGTATGCTGACCGAAATTATTCCTGTAGACGTCTCTGCGAATGGGCTAATCCCAGTCAGCCTCTCGGGTCATCTGAGGCGACTGGGACTCCGTGAAGGACCGCTCCGGGCTCAAATGCAAAAGGCGGTGCTCCTCGATACCGCCCGCATCGTCCGCCGGTTTCTTTCCCTTTCCCCCTAACCCTAGGCCGTTTGGTCTCCCCAGTCGAGGGCGTCCATCTGGTTGGGCATTTATTTATTTATGTGTTTTTGTATTTATTTTATGTTATTGATATTTATGTATATTTATCTTTTCATCTTCGTTTATAATTATATATTTATAGAACTCAACCAGATGAGAAAACTATATTGATATCCCACAATAATAATAACATGAAACACACACACATGGCCTCACCATGAAACGGGGCCGGGTTTGGGCGTCTCCCGCTAAACGAAGCCCTAAAAATGGATGATGGAAATAAATAGAACGCGCAAAAGGCCGCTGCCTGGAGGTCGCCAGGGCGCGTCTGGAGCTGGCGCTAGACGCGACAGCATGTGAACCGTCAGCCAAGCCGTCAGGAGGTGCTGCATGACCACCCAGCAGCCGCTCGCATCCATCATCCCCACCAGCTGGCTTGGTGTCGGCAGGGTTTTCGCGGGCCCAGCAATCGGCACCCGCCACTGGTGGAGTACGCCGCATGCGTTGGATAACCCAAATGATCATCAACGCATTGCGGGCGTATTTCAGGACGAAAGGGGGAGAAACTGGAGGTTTTGCGTATCGGGCAAGGATGCATCGACTTTTTGCTGAGCTAGAGCCATCTTTAACCTTCACCGAGCAAAACCTGGCAGACCGGTATATCTTGCGCTCAAATACATTTGATGTCACCGAACTCGAATGACTACGACGTGAGACTGTTCCTTTATGGGGTGAAAATGCTGCGGCTGAGGATGCGGCGCCACAAATTGCTGAGCAAACGGCAAATGTGAATGCCGCCGTAAATTTTTGTTGTTGTGTGTGTTGCCATTTGTGGTTGATTCAAACGATGAAGGAACTGTCGCCCGGGAACTGGAACTAGAGCAAATGAGGAGTACATTGAAAGAGGCGATTGTGGAAACGCGCAGTACGCCTCTCGAAAATCGACCGCGACTTCCCCGCTTATCCCTAAGCAAGCAGAATCGGGTTGTCGTGAGTGCTCTGAAACCAATGCTGGTTACCTATTTGGAAGCCAGCCGGGACCTTTGCGAGACGAACTCAATTATTTTTGGCGCCGCACTGGCAGTCTGCCGTATTATAGGCGCCAAATTTTCCACGGCTGGACGCGCTACTGGACAAAGTAGTGCTATCCCATCCTGGAGAATAAGAATTGAAGAACGTATCGCAAAGTCTAGGGTCCTCATCGGCAGACTGATATGCTTCAGGTCAGGCAATACCAGGCCAAGGATTGTGCGCACCGTCAGGATGGCGTTTGCTGGGACAAATGTTAGTTTGTCCCAGCCGGATATAATGCAAAAACTGACAGAGCGCATAGACGACCTGAAGCAAAGAATCGCTGCTTGGGGAAAGGGGATTTGGCTATATACCGAGAGGTCGACACGGTTCAACCAGAATCTTCTCTTCCAGAGTGATCACAAGAGGCTCTTTAAATCATTGGAGGGACCAATAGTAAGTGGAACGGGCCCAGCACCAAATCAGGCAGACACGGTCGCATTCTGACGCAGCCTGTGGTCAGAGCCCGTAAAACACAACGAGGGCCCTTGGACGGAAGTTGTGGCGAGTCAGTGTGCGGGTATTACGCCCATGGACCCCGTCATCATAACGCCGGATGACGTAGCTGAGGCGGTCCGTAGGGCTCCGAACTGGAAAAGTCTTGGGCTTGACGGGCTGCATCACTACTGGCTGAAGGGGTACATGGTGTGTTACGCTGTGCTCGCCCGAAAGTTTCAAGAGGCTCTCAACCAGAAGTCGCTCCCAAGCCTCTTCACTACTGGGATCACTCATTTGGATCCTAAAGATCAGGGTGCCACAGACCCGAGCAAATAACGCCCCATCACTTGTCTACCGACAATAGCGAAAGGAGCATGCTCTTTTCTGAAAGGTCCCCAGGTCGTATCGGCCCGGAAAAATCGCTGGTGGTAAACTATTCCACAGAGAGGTTGTACGCGGAAGAAAACTCCTCTTAAAACGTACAGTGGTGGACCGCCAAGCATCCAGATGATGTGGATGGTATCGAGACGTTTACCGCGTAGTGCGTTCACGAAATTTGGCGGCTGGGATTAATCCGAACAATTCCTCAGAGCACTCTCCATGGTATATGCGAAAGAAAATGCAAAGAGATGCAACATCAAACACTCGGTCGTCGAAGATTCGAGCCGCTCTACGCTGGATGCGGCCAAGTGGAAGGAGCTGGTACTGGAGCCCCAGCCCAGAGATGGGAACAGTATTCCATGTGCGGCCGAATCTGCGCCTTGTAAAGTTGCAGGCGGTGTGCCGGCATGAAATACTGTCCCGCTCTGCTGAGCACGCCAAGCTTTTTTAGAGGCCAATTTGGCCTTCTCTTCCAAGTGATCACGAAATTGTACGTCACTCGATATGTCGACGCCGAGGATTCCGATACTGGCTAAGGCAACAAGGGGAGTGCCTTGAAACTGAAGAGATACGACAAAGGGGTTCTTTTTAGCGGTTAATGCGCAATCGTGTGTCTTCTGGGGGTTAAACTGGACTAGATTTAGTCGCCCCCAATCCGAGACTCTGTTCAGCAAAGACTCGACTTCAGACACAATTTTGTCCCGGCACTCGGAGACGTTTTCCCGAGAAATATTGGCTCGGCCGGTGTAAAGAGCATCACCAGTGCTGTCATCCGCATAGCAATGAATGTTAGGGTTGCAGAAGAAACAGCGTTGGCGATAGCACGCAGCCTTGTGGAATACCAGCATTAATAGGCTTGCAATCGGAGCTTGCACCGTCTACAACGACCTTAGTTAGTTATAGTACTTACTTGTGAGGATTATGAAATAATTTCTTGCTGTACATTTACTATTAATTAATATTATTAATTTAAGTAATTACTTTGAAACTCCTCTTATGTGGCTCACAATATAAGCACAACAAAATTTAAATAAATAAAGTGTTTATTTATTTAAATTTTGTTGTGCTTATATTGTGAGCCTCATTCCCTGACTATAAACGATATACTTAAATATCATACGAGACTATATGACATAAATTTGTAAAAGATATAGGTGTGTAAATTTATGAATAAGTAACAGATTACATAATTATTAATATATATTATATATAGGGGGATAAGTCGCTCGCGTCGCGTAGGCTATGACAAGATATGAAATTAGCTTAATTTTTAAAAACTTGACAGTGCTCGATTGTCACCCTTCCTATTATGACACCTATTCCTAGGCCCACCCTACACGTGTCCCCCGAGTGGTGCTAAATGAGCGACAAGCCGATACCACAGACTCGGCTCCACGCCGTGGTAGCGGCGTAAAACATACTACCCAATATTTTCGCACCATGAGGAACTATATAAAAGAAATGGCCCCGAGTTCCCGGCGCCTCTTTAAGGGGCAGGGGTGCGAAGAATCTCCGGGAGGAAAACCGGCGACGAGATTCGCCACCCGTCACGTTCTGTCTCCCGGAGAGGCGAAAAGTGGATTGCAGAGGCCCGTCTTGCTACGTTGAATGTATGTGGGGCACTGAATGATAAAATGGGTGAAGAATGCGACATGATGTATGATAGATGAATAGATGTGTTATGTGCAAATGAGACGAAAAGGAAGGGGAAGGATGTCACTACACAGGGCATGTATACCGCATACTGGTCTGGTGTAGACGAGATCAAGCGGGCATGCCAGGGGGTAGGTATCATCGTTTCGGAAAGAATGGACCAATGTGTGAAAGAGTATGAATGTGTAAGCTCAAGACTGCTATAGATACGAATGAAAGTGGGCTTAAAGAAGTTGTTTGTGTTAGGGGTCTACGCCCCAGACATGTCTAAGCCCACTTATATCCGAGAGCAGTTTTGGGAAATGGTAAGGATGGTGTTAATGAAGTGTAAGGGAAATGAAAATATTATTATGCTAGGAGATTTTAATGGAAGGGTTGGGTTGAGGAGGCTTGGTTATGAAAGGATATTGGGAACGTTTGGTGATGAAATTATAAATGAGAATGGTGAAAGTCTCCTCGCCGTATGTATGGAAAAGAATCTTTTGTGACGAACACTTGCTTTCGCCACAAGAGGATTCACATGTATACTTGGGAAAGAGGTGAGATAGAAGCATCATAGATTTCATAATTGTGGATGAAAGATTGAGGGGCGCAGTGGTAGATACAAGGGTTTACCGGGGTTCTAACGTAGGAACGGATCATTATTTGGTTTTATGCCGAATTAATGGTCTATTCAGGCGTTGGCGCTAGGCTCGTGTCTACTACTGCGTTACAGCGTATTAGAACATAAAGGTTACAAGATGAAGGTGAGAGAAACAAGTTCAAATGTAGACTGAAAGAAAATATAAGTGGTTTGGATGGATTATGTATGAAGAAGTTAGACTTGGAGAATGTATGGCAAAATGTAAAAAAAAGGTTTAGTGGATGCAGCTACCGAAGTATGTGGTGTTAGTAACAGGAAGAATGAAAGTAAAAATAATACGTTATGGTGGGATGATGAGATACGTATGGAAGTTGAAGGAAAGAAGAGAGCATGGCTAGATTTACTAGCAACAAAGGCTGTTAATTCTAGCGGTACGAATGATGATATTGAAAGAAAAAAGGCATTTTTAAACATCTTAATAAGGGAGTAAAAGAAGTAGTTGAAAGAAAAAGGAAAGAAAGAATGGATAAGAATAATAGAAGAATATCGGGTAACTTCCAGGCAAATATTAAAATATTCTGGAAACTTGTAAGAACTACCAGGGGACATTCAAAACAGCCTATGATGAGTGTTATAAAAGACGAGAATGGCTATATTTTGAAAGATGAAGTTTTGAGTTTAAAGAGATGGAAGGAATATTTTGAAAGCGTGTTTATGAGTGAGGAGACAACGTGTGTACTAAGTGAAGTAGAAACTCCGAAAGAAGAGGAAAGAGGTAGCGAGATAAGTATAGATGAAATAATGAAAGCAATGAAAAGCATGAAAGCAGGTAAGGCTGCCGGATATGATAGAGTTACACATAAGTAGTGGCAGGCCTGCTGCACACCTTGTTTAATTTCTGCGGGGAACTGAAGCGGGTACCGGTAGACTGGTGCAAAGCCGTGATAGTCCCAGTATATAAAGGAAAAGGGTCGCAGCGGGACTGTAAAAACTACCGTGGCATCAGCCTTCTTAGCATTGTGGGAAAACTGTATGCTAAGGTACTGATTGAAAGGGTCATGAAAGAAACTGATGGAAAAATTTGGGATGTACAAGCGGGATTCAGAAAGGGAATGGGATGTACAGATCAAGTCTTTTCCATGCGCATGATCGCGGAGAAGTTTTTGGCCAAAAACCAAAAGGTTTTTTGTGCGTTAATGGACTTAGGAAAGGCCTATGACAGAGTGGATAGGGATGTGCTATGGCAAACACTGAACTCATTTGGGTTGAGCGCTGGCTTGATACAGGCATTGGAGTCTCTTTATAGGGACTCTAGTGCTTGTGTTAGGATCAACGGGGTCTACTCAGACTGGTTTGACATCCATAAAGGTGTCAGACATGGCTGTGTGGCTTCCTCGTGGCAGTTGAACCTATTTGTGGACAGTTGTTTGCAAAATTTGAAAGTTGAAGAATGCGGATTAAGAATGGGTGAGTTAACCGTCAAATGCCTTTTGTACGTCGATGATCAAGTTATCCTTGCGTCGTCGGCGGCCGAGTTGCAAATGATGGTTACATTAATGAACAGATCATTAAAAGAAAGGGGTATGAAAGTGAACGCAAGTAAGGTGAAGGTTATGGTTTTTGAAAGAGAAGAAAGTAAAACGATTTGTGAAATAAGAATAGAAGGGGAGTTGTTCGAGCAAGTAGATGAGTTTGTATATTTGGGCTGCGTATTTAGCAGGGATGAGAGATATGATAAGGATATAGAACGACGAGTGAATGCGGGAAATAGAGTAAATGGGGCCCTGCACTCTATTGTGAAGAGTCAAAATGTGTCAAAAAAGGCACGTATGGCAATTCACAATGCTGTGTTGGTCCCTACTTTAACGGATGGTAGTGAAAGCTGGGTGCAGCAGAAGAAGCACGAGAGTAGAATTAACGCAGTAGGAATGCGGTCCTTAAGGAGTATGTTAGGGCTGAATCTGAATGACAGGGTAAGAAATTGTGTAATAAGAGTAGAGTGTGGTTTGCAAGATGATGCTGTGACCAGGATTAATAAAGGAATGCTTCGGTGGTTTGGTCATGTGGAAAGAATGAATGAGGAAGGAGTGACAAAGAAAATTTATGTTGCAGAAGTGAATGACAGAGTCAGAAAGGGACGTCCTAGGCAAAAATTTATCGACCAAATTGGCGATTTATTGAAAACGGGCCAAATTAGGAGTACCCTTAGCCGACGAGCATGTATGCGTAGGTGTATGAATGTGAAGGCGGCGAGAGAGGTGTGTCAGGATCGTGCCAAATGGAAGTCTGTAGTCTCTGCCTACCCCTCTGGGTGACAGGCGTGAGTGTTTATGTTATGTTATAAATAAAAGTATTGATAATGTTGTAGGTTAGAGTGACATAGGTAAAGAAAATTGTCGGCGATTAGCATATCCACATACAATAAGCCTGATCAGCTGAGAGTTTGGAAAACTAATAACCGATTAATTTTTAAGGTTGACGGTTAAAGACGTAATGAGTTTAAATAAGGGAAACTTTAACATTTATATATCATTAGTTTCTGAAAAAGTGGTAGATTATATCTAACCTATGCTATGTGGATCGTGAAAATAACGATTAATCAAATATAAAGGTATAAATTAATAAAATATAAAGTATGTAATTTTAATAATAAATGTGAAAAATATATAAAGGAAGAGTGCTTAATGCGAGTATATCAATAAGTTACTTATTAAGTGACAAAATAAAATATCTAAGTATGTTACAGCAATGTGTCGACCAAAATAATATACCATTTTCACCTAATTATGTCAAATACGTATGTTGTATGTATGCATAATACTTCGTACTAATTTTAATGTGACTGAGGAATTATTATGTGCATATGATGTTTGGCCAGTCGTCCTACCCAAGCCAAGACGAATTTCATATATTATACGGAATGAGAACGTAAGATTTTATTAGGAATTAATTAAATACGATGTAATAAAATTGTTTTATTTTTATTTATTTTTTTCGGTAGGAGGTGTAGTATAATGTACCCCCACCTCAATATATGTTAGTGTTAAGGTAGAATAAGGAGCAGTCTAATTAAAGTTTTAGTGACAATAACACGTCTCTTTCTTATTAACACCTTTTCAAATATTACATCATATTTTCTTAGTCCTAAGGGGTAGCAACGCATCTGCATTTTGATTCTTAAACGAAAATAGGTGTAGACGTCCATTTGCCACAGTATGTACTAACCATGACATTGTATTGTGTATTCGTTTGTCACACTTATTCTATAAAAAGAGAATTTTGCCCTAGTTGGCAGTAATTACTTGGCATGGTGTTTGGTAACAAAGAAACAAGATACGAGTACATGCATTTAAAGATTTTTTTTGCTGAATAAAGTGAGAAATAAGCTATAGCATTTTGTATTATATAGCATTTTGTGATTAGTAATAACTATAACCCACGCGCCTGCAACTAATATTACACAAAGAAAGCCAAAGATGCCATTTAACATGGACCACGCATATCGCTGAGGTTAGTCGCAAGGTCTACTTTACTTTGCATTCGCTTAAATGTCTACAAAATTTCTTACACCTTAAATCTAAAATATCACTCGTGCTTACTCTTATCCTACCTCTCATTGATTATGCGGATGCCTATTATTTGGATGCTACAGAGGAGCTTCTTAAAAAACTTGAGCGCTTGCAAAATCAGTGTATCTGTTTTATATTTGGGCTCAAGAAATTTGACAGTATATTAGTTTCGTAAGCAACTCAAGTGGCTCCCAATTCGACTTCGAAGGAACACTCGATTGTTATGTCTCCTCTATAACATTTTGCACAACCCTTCCTCTCCCACATACCTCAGAAGCCGATTTTCCTTCACCCATCCTCCGGACAAACCATGCAGATCCCTTGTTAAAACTCTTCTTGACTTTCCCGTCTATAATTCCGGTTTTTACTCCCACTCCTTTTCAGTTCATGCGGTAAGATAATGGAACTCACTACCGTCAAATATAAGAAATTCCGAAATTTGGTTGGTATTCAAGAAAAGTCTTAGAGATAACTACTTTGCATCCTGTTAATTTATATATATTATTCTATTATATTAGTTTTAGTTTATATATATCATATGTAACTATCGTATTTATTATTATTATTATTATTTATTGATTTATTTTATTTTTATTTATTGTTTTACTTTATATAATTTACGTAACATAGTGTATATTATTTATTTTTTAGTAGTACTAATGTATTTTTTTTATAGAAAAGGGGGCAAACGAGCATGCGACTCACCTGATGTTAAGTGACTACGGCCGCCCATGATCAAACGCAACACCAGGGGAATTGCAGGTGCGTTGCCGGCCCTTTAGAAAGGAGTAAGCTCTTTTCTTGAAGGTCCCCAGGTCGTATGGGTCCGGAAAAATCGCTGGTGGTAAACTATTCCACAGAGAGGTTGTACGCGGAAGAAAACTCCTCCTGAAACGTACAGTGGTGGACCGCCAAGCATCCAGATGGTGTGGATGGTATCGGGACGTTTGCCGCGAAGTGCGTTCACGAAATTTGGCGGCTGGGATTAATCCGAACAATTCCTCAGAGCACTCTCCATGGTATATGCGAAAGAAAATGCAAAGAGATGCAACATCTCTTCGCAGTGACAGTGAATCGAGCCGATCGGAAAGCACTCGGTTGTCAACGATTCGAGCCGCTCTGCGCTGGATGCGGTCAAGTGGAAGGAGCTGGTACTGGGGAGCCCCAGCCCAGAGATGGGAACAGTATTCCATGTGCGGCTGAACCTGCGCCTTGTAAAGTTGCAGACGGTGTGCCGGCATGAA
Organism: Parnassius apollo; assembly: GCA_907164705.1. Classification (NCBI taxonomy): domain Eukaryota; kingdom Metazoa; phylum Arthropoda; class Insecta; order Lepidoptera; family Papilionidae; genus Parnassius; species Parnassius apollo. The sequence goes on along the minus strand of CAJQZP010001370.1, from coordinate 876,440 downwards.
TTACTGTCCCGCTCTGCTGAGCACGTCAAGCTTTTTTAGAGGCCAATGCCTCTTCCAAGTGACCACGAAACTGCACGTCACTCGATATGTCGACGCCGAGGATTCCGATACTGGCTGAGGCAACGAGGGGAGAGCCTTGAAACTGAGGAGATACGACAAAGGGGTTCTTTTTAGCGGTTAACGCGCAAACTTGTGTCTTCTGGGGGTTAAAATGGACTAGATTTAATCGCCCCCATGTATGCACTAAGTTTTCAATTTCAATATAATTTCCTTTATGGGTCTACTGGAAGATATTTCAGCTAATTTGGAGTAAGTAGAACCTTTGTACGAAATTACTATAAGACTGCTTCTGTATCTTAATGTGTGTACATAAAATAAATTAAAAAAAAGATGCTTTGTTACCTTCTTATAATACTAGCTCACTTTACTTTTTACTTTATTATTACCTTTGATCTTTTTCTTTACTTTCAAAGTAAAATTAGATTAGAGTTATAAAATGATCTTAGTTAATAACTTATATTTCGATGTTACATCTAAAACCTATATTACGTGTATTTATTATCATTAGTTATGATAATTTCTGAATTGATTAAGCACGGAAAATATTAAATGGAAAATTTAAAATGATGTGCAAACAAAAGTTAAACAATTCACTGATTAAGGCGTAGATTTGGACATGCAAGGAAAGAAAAGTCACCAATAAATTTTAATTTGTCAGATTATCTAAAAGCCAATACCGACAAACACCAAATAACTCGAATTGGGTTCAACAATTCACCTCTTAAGCGCGGCGAATATAGTAAATAACCGTATTAAAGAAAAGGCCGCCACCATTCCAAAAAACTCGAAAAAAAAGACCGAAAGGAGAAATCCCACATAACCTTGCCTAGTATTCCTTTAAATTTAAACTAACTTATATGCCTAATAAATCTGAACCAAGCAATCGTTTATTTTCTAATTTAAAGTAAAGCAGTAGGTACTCTCAAACATTTTTGAAGATTAAAGTGAACACAGACTGTTTTCAAAGCATTGCAACTACGATACTAATCTCAGTGCAAGCAATTCTGCTTCGAAAGCATTGTTTGTCTTATTTACTTTTGTTCCAGTTTTCAGCGCCAGTTTTAATTAACGCTGTAACTATCCCCTAGCATTTTAACTTAAGAATAACGTGGTCGGCTTTGGCACAGGTTTTTTTTATCAACTGTTCTCCGTGACTTAGTCTGTGTGGAATTTATTACGATTGGTTTTCATGGGTTTTAACTTTTTTGCGCAGAATCCTAATTCTTTTTCTGAAATAAAAGTTACTTCGGGTTACTTCTTACAGCATCAGCTATCTGTTAATGAAAATCCCGTCAAAATAGGTCTAGCCATTTCGAAGATAAGCCGGAACAAACAGACAGATGGATAGACATACAGACAGGCAGAAATTTCAAAAATTGTGTTTTTGTTATAAATACCGTATATACTTTCATATGCATTTAGTAAAAAGATGTTTTGACATCACAAACAGATACTAAAAATTTATTTATTTGTGTAGATTTTTACAAATTTTTTATTTATTTGAAGTATTGTTTCGAAAATATGTTTACTCTATACTAAATCTAACAAAATCTAAAACTCAGTTTTATTTAAGGTATGTAAGTCATAAATTTAGACAACTTTCACAATGTATCAAAATAAAACGTGATAGACGGCAAAATAAACTCGTCATCGGCGAGGAATAAGTAAGCTCGTTACAACTGCGGTCGTTGTTTGGTTACGTTCCTAACAATCCAGTGTCGTCGTTTGCAAACAGACACAATGTGACTTGAATGTATGATAAAGTTATTATGATCGCTTGAATGAATTACTTGAATTCTATTTCAGTCTTGCAATTAAATTAGAAGTTTATACTTAATAGCTTTTTAAAAATATTATTTTTTAATTGTTTATATGAAACATCTATGGACGTGCCTTGTCAGTAAAACCGACCCTTATACAGTGACTGCAAACATCATGACTCTCTCACAAGCCGTCATGCCCCCCTACGCCATCGCTCTCGACTCCCTTGTATGTGCGTGCGTGTAAATACTTCGTTGCTTCTTTGTTTGGTCATAAAATACAATAACGTAGATTAAGGCAGAGATTACAGAATTTAATTTGGCACGATCCTCACACACCTCTCTCACCTCGTTTTGCATGTTTACCTACGCATATATGCTCGTCAGTTAAGCTACTTTTAATCTGGCTTATCTTCAATTGGTCTCGCCAATTATTTATTCGATAAACTTTCGTTTAGGGCATCTCTTCTCGACTCAAACGACTCAAACGTTCAATTCTGCAACATAGATTTACTTTTACACTCTTTTCTCACTCATTCTTTCTACATGAATAAACTACCGGAACATACGAGTACCAAGATGAAGGAAGCTTCATCTTGGTCACAACATTATCTTCAAAACCACACTTTTCTCTTATCACACAATTTCTCACATCGTCATTCAGAATCAGCCCTAACGTACTATTCAATGACCGCATTTCTACAACACTAATTCCACTCTCATGCTTCTTCTGTCACACCCTACTTTTTATGCCATACATTAAGGTATTGTCTAACACAATACTGTGAATAATTTCCACACGTGCCTTATTTGGCACATTCTCGGTTTGAGTTTAGTACTGCGTGTAGTTTCCTATTCGACTATAGTATACCTCACTTATTCACCGCTTGCATGTATACTTTGTATTTCTTTTTAATGTTACTGTTTTACAAAGGACATTGTTGTTTTATTTGTTCACCATATCTCTCTATTATTTTTACATTCAATATAAATTCTGCTGTCAACTATAATGTGTCACATCTACCGCGCGTCCTGTGATAGCCAACTTTTTAAAAATATTATTCTCAGTTTATAAACACGAGGTAAATACGTAAAGTGCGACGGTTATTTCATTTGTAAAACCACGCTATTATGTAATATTTAGTACTTTCTTAATGTATTTGTAATACTTTCTATTCATTATAAAAGATCAAATGAAAATATGTGTATTTGACTTCAAATATGACCATTCGTTAATAATTTGAAGTAACTGGTTAGAAATACTGAAGTTTTTTTTAATTTCACGTCTTGAATATTGAACTAAAACTAAATTTAAACTCAAATTCAAAAGTTGGTTTATTTAAAATATTTAGCAGTGTGAAATAATGCAATCATTCTTTAAAAATAAATGAAATTAGAAACAAGTAAACATTCTTAAAATTCCTTTTTTATCAGCATTTATTTTTGTCACTAGTACGCGCGTATATTATAGGAGAAATTAAATCTTATTTGCGTTCCTCTGAATTGGTTGATGAGTGCATAATTTATACTATAATAATTTCTTATTCTGCCTATAAAATGTATCAAGACAAATTTTGGTCTATCATTATTCCTTAATATTTAATGGCCGATACTTTCTCTATCGATGGAAAAGAAAAGTAGTATAATTTACGTTATTCTTTTGTGTATTTTTATACTAAGTCTCGTTCAGGCTTGGGTCATCATCATCATCATCATCATTACAGCCCTTCACAAGTCCACTGCTGAACGTAGGCCTCCCCCAAGTAACGCCACAAAGCACGGTCCTGATTGATTTGTCCTGGTCCACCTGCATCCATCGACTTCATGCATGTCTTACCAGGTCATCACTCCATCTAGTGGGGGGTCCCCCTACACTACGCCTACCGGTACGAGGCTGCCACTCGAGAACCCTTCTTCCCCATCGGCTATCGGTTCTTCGAGCTATATGGCCGGCCCATTTCCACTTCATCTTACTAATCCGTAGGGCTATATTGGTCACTCTGGTTTTACTGCGGATATCCTCATTTCTGAGTCTATCACGCAGAGAAACTGAAACCGAGCATAGCCCTCTCCATAGCTCGCTGAGCGACCTTGAGCGTCCTCATACGGCCAGCAGTGAAGGACTACGTCTCAGATCAGTAAGTAATCACTGGCAACACGCACTGGTTGTACACTAGTTTTCAGAGATTGAGGTATACCTGACGAGAAGATGTGTCGTAATTTCCCGAACGCTGCCCAGCCGAGTTGAATCCGTCGATTGACCTCTCGGTCGAAGTTGGACTTACCTATTCGGACTATTTGTCCTAGGTAAGCATACTCGTCAACAACTTCGAGCATAGTGCTCCCAACAACTACCGGCATAGGTGTGACATGGACATTAAACATGATCTTTGTTTTGTCCATGTTCATCTTAAGACCTATCCGTTGGGAGACACTATTGAGGTCATTGAGCATAGTGCTAAGGTCCTCCAGCGATTCTGCCATAAGGAATATATCGTCGGCAAATCAAAGGTGAGTGTTGTACTCGCCATTGATGTTATTACCGTATCCTTTCCAGTCCAGTAGCTTGAAAACGTCTTCCAACGCAGCAGTGAAGAGTTTCGGGGATATAACGTCACCCTGTCTTACACCTCTCTGCAGTTGGATAGGTTCAAACTCTGGTTCTGAACTCGGATAGCCATTGTAGCCCTACTGTACAAACACTTCAGCACTTCGATGTATAGATAAGGCTTGGTTCGCTTATTAATAATAAAATACAGTTTGTTTTTGGCCATAATGTATGAATATCTGTTCTAGGTCAGAAGTTTATGTCAGTTAATTTCAGTTTATCATGTTGGTATCACATTTTACAAAGAGTAAAAAGCTGGTGTAACGCCGTACTTTTGCATTACTCCAATTTTATATAAAAGACTAAAGTGACAAACGGAGCTACATTACACCTTATAGTAAGTGACTAATACAGTCCGTAGATTACACCTTTTTTGTGTTTCAGATTGAAAAGTAAATGAGTCACTATAATTATAGACTGTGAGAGATTTTATCAAAGTTCTTATGGGTGACGACACATCTGCAGCTATTTACCAGTAGAAATTATACTCCTTTGTTGCTATATTATTTTCTTCTCCCTTTAATTTCTTTTAGAGCTATTATTGGGGTCATTTACCGATTTTAATGGGGTGGTTTCGTTTTTGGGGTTCCGGTTATAAATTTTGTAGGGGCTAGGAAGTGACAAGTATAAAATAAAAGTGATCATCAAAGATTATAAGTAAATTCGCTTGTCATTCCCTGTGTAAAAATAAATGAAATTCATTTTATCCGTACCAAAATTAACCATCGAAAATCTGATGCCATAATTACTTTTAGGGTATAGTATTCTTTGACGTAAATACAAAACCCTGTAAGGTCAGATTAGTGTGACCTATTTCGCAATGTGTTAAAGCTTAAACATGTGTCGATTTTGGCAGTGAAATGAGAAAACTTTATTCGGAGTCATAAATGGCGCAATGCGCTAGCCCTTTCCAGGCTGTTAAAACTTACGAAATATTTACATTAATTATGTATGTGATGAAAATGTGACGGAGTTTTATTAATCAATTGTTTTTAATCTTTGATATGTTTTTATCTATCTATCTAAAAAATTTAATCAATGGTTTTACTGTCTACCAACTATTAATTTGTTTCTCAACTTTATAGATATAACAACATCAATAAGCAATGACTAAATTATTAGGAATGATTTATCATCTAAATTATAATAAATGTGACTAAATAATTTATATTCACATATTTACTTTAAACCGGCCTGAGTACGGTAGAAAATAAGTACAACTACTGTATGGTGGGTCAAAATGACGCGAATTTTTAAATGTATGTATTTGCTGAAATTTAAGGAAATTACAAAAATTTTCAATTTTATGGGATAAATGATTCTTAAACTATAAAAATTTGGTAAAAAATATTTTTATATAGGATAGGGTGACAAACGAGCACACACAGGGAGCACCTGATGGTAAGTAGTTGCTGCGGCCCATAGACATCTACATCTATCCTCGATTACGAATCAAAATGCAGATGCGTTGTCACCCGTGAGGACTAAGATGGAATGCCTCGTTTCCATTAAAAAGTCTCCGGTCTATACACTCACCATACGAAACATAGCAGCGTTAAGCTACTATTACACGCTGGTATTCTGTGAGAGCGTGGTCCACTCGTTTCGACCATTTCGTGCTACAACTATATTACTAATATAACTGCTGTATGGCTCTACTATGTATAGACTAATGTGTTATGTTTAGAAATTTTATGTATTTTCCAAGGCTATAAAAATCTTTAGAAAAAATCTTAAACTTTTTAATAGCTTGCTTTACAATATTCTTATTTCAAGCTTAAGAATTGTACACATAAAATAATGTTAACTACAAAAACAGAATATTATTAAGTAATATTACCATTTATTTACAAAACATTTAAAAATTTACAATATTATATACCATAATTTAAAATAACTGAAACTAGAACCTTAAATGACACAGTCTTACTATCCGTGGTATCGTGCCGTAGATGAATAGCTATTCTTAGCGCTTGAGCAGGAAAATAACCAGCTCTCTTCAGCCGCAGCGACGACCAATGGCGGATACAGTTCCTTTAGTAGCTTAAACGCAACTAGACACCACGTACAGGTATTCTGTACAGTAAATGGCACAAATATGTAATCATCTCGCAGATACTCATATATACCTCACTTAGTTCAGCTGCCTCTGATGCTACTTGGCTCCGAACAAGGTGCCCCTGCGATGAAAGGCTTCCAGAGTGTCACACAGCTTGCTGATCCGTCCGAAACATACTTGGATTTTCCCATCAGTTTGAAACCACCAAACCAGAGCCTTCATCGTAAGCATAGTAGACGCAAGCAAGTGAGATGAGCAGTAGGAAAAAAGCTGGCATATTATCCTTAATATTTTTTTGATATATGTAATGTCAGCTTAAACCTAGAAATATTATATCATAATATGCTTGTTTGAATTTTAAGATATCAAAATTGTTGATTAATTTATTTAATCAGAAGTGGCCATCAAAAATATAATCACTGTCTGAAGGACAAAAGGCATCTCAATTAAGCTTGATTTTGTGCAAATAATAACACAAACAATACCGCTTATATCTTTTACACATGAGTGATTTTCACTCAGCTAACCATGTTTCTGATTTTTTTAACAAACAAATAATGATTTTAATTGTTTTGATTGTAATGTTATTTAAATGACAATATTTTGGTTTCAGAATATTTAGGCATTACAAAAGTCGACCAAGCAAAAAAATATTACTTCAAATGCTTTTATTATTATTTGAGCATGTTCTTCTGTAATCTCTTACATATATGTACAAAAATAATTAAGATATTAAAAAAAATCATTTGGAATGAGGTGAGAAATTAAAAGTAAATGGGTACGAAGAATTGAGAGTGCAGTCACCTCACTTAGTCAGTCATTATACGTCTCCTAATCAGTGTCGTGATTTTCTCCGACGCGGTAATTATTTTAGTACAATTAAAAAGCCTATGTTACAAAAAATCTGTCGTTAAATAGTCGTTTAGGATGGACATACTAAAGAATCATCTATTATCACCTATTAACTTCTGAATATAGGCCATATAGTGCCTCATATGAGGAATTCGCCACAGTTGTTATACTTAGCAGGCGGGTTGAAAACCGCAGTCTCTTATTACTTTCAGTTATTATCAGAAAGATGTTACTGCCATCTTTCGTTTGATATTCCTAAGTCACGGTAATTCTTGCGGAAATCACGAGATAATTTTCTTTCGCCACCACTATATATTGGATAAAAGAAAGGGACAAGTTCACTTGATTTACTAAACAAGATATCACATATTTAACTTTAACTGTTACTTTTTTATTAATACAGAAGTGTGTAAACATTTGTTGAGATAACATAGTATCATTCCTTGTCTGTGGGATTGATATTTAGAAGAAACGGCATGCCTGTCTCAGACACGCAAGTTTTTATATCATGTGCTTATAGTAAAAAAGTCTGAAATCTAGCTTATAACAAAAAGCCGAAACGCATTTTAAAGTTACTACAAAATATCCTTCTGGCATCCACCATTTCAACCCGTGAGTGTCATAAGAGACGATTATAGCAAGTAATAAAATTGTTATATGTCAACATTAATCGTTGTCGACGGGGAATAAAGCTAGGTTGCTCTACAGCCCTATAAGAAAAGAGAGCAGATATGTGCCCTACTGTGGGACGTCTATAAGTTCTTAATTTACTATTACTTAAGAAAAATAACAATAAAACAGCATAGTTTCTTTCGTGGTATCAGAGTAATTTTGAAATTTTCCATTTTGATATGGAAGTGGACTAATATATATATATATATATATATATATATATATATATATATATATATATATATATATATATATATATATATATATATATATATATATATATATTCCTCGATCAATTACGGCCACGGCGACCTCTTCAACTCCGATACTGTTATTGGTGTGCTCGTGCATGGCTAACGTAACCGATCTTGTTTATAAGGGAATTACAGAAATTATAGTTAAATCACACAAGGTTGGCGTGTTTTGAGTTCATCACGTCGGTAATCCAATTCAAAGCAGCCATTCTCCTTAAACATTTTGACCTTGGCTTTCACCAAAGACCTCCACTCCGGTCGTCGAGCGGCTGCTTACTCCTACTCTAAAGGCTCAATGTCACATTTCTTCATGTGGCGCTTAAGTACATCTTTGTACCTGAGAATTTGTCCGCCATGCTTACGCTTGCACTCCTCAAGTTCATAGAAAAATGCACTTTGCCGTACGCTGGTCTGACATTTGCGATAAGTGTCCATACCAACGGAATCGTCGCTTCAAAAGGTGTGCCTCATTCTCCATGGTATGGGCCCTACGCAGCACTTCCGTATTTCGAGTGCGATCAGACCAACGGATGTTGAGAATTTTGCGCAGACATTGCAAGTGGAAGTAATTCAGCATCCGTATATGACGGCGGTAAATTGTCCATGACTGAAGATTACAACATGTAAGACAGCACTACCGCCTTATAAATGTCAATTTTAGTTGCCAGTTTAGGTCATGTGAACCAAAGACAGTTTACCGAATACCGCAGCAGCGGCACCGATCAGACTGTTGATTTCAGCATCAAGGTCACACTTTAATGTTATCGTGTTCCCTAGATAAGGAAATGTATAGATCTGCTTAAGTATATCATCACCGAGTTTGATGGCCAGTGTCTCTTGACAGTAGATATCTAAAGACATCACTTCCGTCTTTTTTACACTTATCTTCAAACCAAAACTACGGCACGACTCATGAAAGGTGGTCACGAGCTGTTGCAGGTAAGCTGAGGAATCGGTCACAAAACATAGATCATCTGCGAAGACGATCTCTGTAATAAGTGCGTAAGACACTTTCGTACGGGCCTTAAGTCTGTCTAAGCTGAAAATATTGCCATCATTGCGGAAACGAATGTGGATTCCTTCAGGGGTCAATTTTCCGCAGCACAAAAAAAAAATTTTTTTGATTTTTTTGTTTTCGTGTTTTTTCAGCGCGCTTTTTTGATAATTTACCCGGTACAGAATCAACACCAACCGCGTGTTTATTTTGCTGTTGTTTAATGGCAAGGGCAATTTCATCAGGCGAGACTGGATCATAGTGCTCGAGGGCGAAATATTGTTGAGGTAGGCAGCGCACATGGTCTATGTAAACAAAATGATCCACGTTAAGGAGGGTGTTGAAATGCTCTGCCCATCGCTCGAGTATTTCCTCCCTGCTTTTAAATAGCGCTTCACCACTAGTAGAATTCAGTGGAATTTTCGCCATAGAGAACGTTCCGAGTAGATGTCGCACCTCAGCATAAAACTCACCAAGCTGGTTGGTATCAGCAAGCCACTGCATCTGACGAGCCTTCTCCTGCCACCACTTATATTTCGCTTGTCGTGCGAGTTTACGCAGCTCAATATTACTATGACGCAACTCCATAAAACCTCCACTCTGATAAGTTCTACTGTACTTTAGGAGCCTACGGTGTTTATGTATAGCGACCGTAAGTACCCCATCCTTCTAATCAAACTAGTCCTCAAATTTTCGGACTCTCAAACCTAGAGAAGATATAGCAGTGTTGAGAATATGAGAAGATAGAGACTCCCAGACAGTATTGATCTCACCTGATTTTAGGTCGAGGAGCTGCAGAGCAGTGCTCATGGTTTCGGTTATTGCCTGTTATTATCTTGGAGTCATTCAAGTATCAGACGTATCTGTTTAGATCTTTACGATCTACAAGGACGTGGAAGATGAAGATTTAATATAATGATAACAAGCTTGTGATCAGTCTTGTAAGCAATAGTTGGCCGCTGTTGTTCATTTTACCAACACCATGTCTGCCCAGAATTTTAGGCCAGGTATCATAATCTCGTTCTACTTGGTTATTGAAGTCGCCCAAGAGAAAGATTTGACGGACACGATCTACGCACTGCGTCAAGTTTTCGTAGAATTTGTCCTTAATTTCATCAGACTTGTCTAGCGTAAGGGCATAGACACTGATGACATTCAGATAGTATTCACGTTCCATGTAAATACGCAATGTGGTAATGCGGTCCGAGACGTGTACAAGGTATTCTTGTCGTTGAGCAGCAAGATAGTTCTTGACAGCAAAGCCTACAGCAGCTCTTTCCAAAAGAAAGTATACCCGCCGCCGTGTTCTACCAGCTCTCCTTCATCGGGGAGGTATGTTTCGCCGAGTGCAGCCACATTAATTTTATAGCGACTTAGTTCCAAAGCTATAATGGCAGTTTTCTGCTCAGGGCAGGCATTTTCTTCGCAGTTAAGAAGTGTACGCACATTCCACGCGCCAATGTCATTAATTTTGATAAATTAAAGTTTTCATTATTTTTCTGTAGCGTAGACCGCAGATTTGTGTTGCTGAGGCAGCCACGGTGAATACCATCCTAAAGGATTAGAAAGAGCATTTGTTTACCTTTCTAGCACCCTCCCCGGATGAGCGAGGAAAGCAGTGCCTCCCTAAATAGGGCTGCTTTGTCACCTTGGGTGCTGCTGAATCCGCTCTGTTACCCCAATGCGGAGTAGAAACGACCACGATGTACACTACACCTTCAAGACCGCCTACGTGCAGGAGTCAAACAAAACTCAACGAGCATATCTACCTTCTCCCATCGCCGTAGGACATTGGTTTAGATCGGAGTCCTAACTGAAAGCAGGTCAATTGCGCAGGAGATATTAACGTGCATGAGTGTACGCGTGGACACAGGTACACGTACTCGTCTTTGTCCCTCTGCACCCAGTGAAACGGAGACCATTACGACTTGAGAGGGACTCGGAAAGATGGAGCAGGAGGTATATCAGTGAAAAAGGTAAAAATTGGACTAAAATATAACGAAGGAACGGAGATATATGATATTAGTTTATTAGTTTTCCCCCAAATTTGATAATCCAAATTATAACTTAAAAATGACGAGAGACCTGTGAGCAAATTAAAATTTGAGCATTGTAGTTCTTTTTAACACTGACCTATCTCATTGCGAATATTTCAGTTAGTGTTTTTAATATGGACAAAATTAATAAAAGTCGGAGATTGCATATCATATTTTAAAAAGTAAAGCTTCTTATAAAACAACAAACATAGAGACCTAATTACAAAAGTTTCACCGATAGCACTTTACGAAGTATTGAAAAATGAATGCAGATATTCGATCTTCACTTCAGAACAACGTAATTTGAACTTAAACGGAGTACACCGCAGGGAAGAGATTAAAAATAAGTAATGCTAGACAGCTTTAAAGTAAAGTTAAGATAAGCTTTTTGAACTTAGCTTGCAGTTGAAACTTCTGAGAAAGAGTATGCAAGTTAAAGATAAATTATTTTGACGGTAATATTGAAAAATATCGTTATAAAATAATTTCTTCTCATTTTTTCCAACTATGTTCTTGAGTACATGATTATTTTTTGCTGCGTAATGGTTATGACGCATAAATATATAAAATTATTGAACAAAACTATAATTTATGGATTTTATCGCGTTTAATTGCTTTAATTTATTTTTACTATCACGACGTTTCGGGTGTTTTTGGTCCGATTTACGCAAAAGGAGCTTATAGTATCATGAAGTCTTGCAGTGGTATTCTTGGGTTTGGGTTTAATTTTATTAATTATAGGTGCTCAAGCAGATGGCAGCACCCATCCATCTTCTCTAGTGAAATTTGGATGTTTTTTTTTAATTTCAATAACCTCGCGTATAAACTATAAGAAGAAGAAGCTCGCGTATAAGAACACTGATTTCTACCAAGGATGCTTGGTAGAAATCGGTGTTCTTTTGCGAGGATTTGTAGTTCATCAAAGCGAATGTATTGGTGGCGACGATCATGAACATGTTCGTAGACTGCAGACATCTCGGAGCTTCGGTGCTTCACGTCAGCTATATGTTCCTTCACGCGGGTTTTTATAGATCTTTTTATTTGACTTATGTAAGAGAGACCACATTCACAATATAGCTTGTATACACCTGCATCCTGTAGGTATAATAAATAAATATTACATTTGATGGGTGGTAAAAAGTGCCGATTGAATTACAAAAATTTAAATTTCAATTACCGAACACCAATTACAACATAAAACACAGTAATAATTAATCGCTCTGAACACTTTAGTTTGCTGTTATATCGCTTAGATGTATGCGCTTTTATCAGAAATTCAATATTGACTCGGTCGCGGTCTTTATAGGTCTTATATGGGTCCTCTTCTACTTAAACATCTAGAATGTTGGAGCACGTACTGGTCAGGACTGACTAGGTGTAGAAATTTCTAGAATGAAATTTTCTAGAAATCTCTCCTAGTTTTGCTACTCGATACTAGACGGCGCTAATGGCATTAATTATTGCACGCAACACTGCCCCCTCCTTGGAAATGCTCGACCCGAGCATTATTGGCCCCATAATAACGCACCAGCGGATCCACATGGACGAACTTAGGAGTACCTACTGCACCTTTCTGTATCCGGTATATAACATCATTGAATCACTAGCCCGAGTGTCTGAAGTGCTCATAAAATATCATTAATTTTTTTCTGCAAGTCATTTGCATAATCGGTTATACTGCGCGGGACATCAGGTGATGTACTGGTGATCAGGTCCGCAGGCATCTATAATTCTCTTCCAAAGTTTGCGAAAGCTGATATCACCGATGTACTTATATCGGTCGTATGTGCTTATCCCAATCTCATCGCCGATTTTCTACAACTTTTGCTAGGTACTTCTCCAATTTCTTGTTAAATCGTTTTACCATTCTGTGGTGTGTGGTTGGTAAGAAGTTGTTATTGTTTTATGAGTATCCATAACTCGGCAAGTATCCTGGAATATTTGATACTCAAAATTCCTTCCTCGATCGCTCTGAATCTCTAAATGTACTCCAAAACGACAGAAGACTTCATGAACTAGTTTATCTGCAACTGCTGAAGCTTACTGATTTGGAATTGCGAAAAATTTTGGCCATTTAGTGAAGTAATCCATCACAACCATGAAATATTTGTCACCACTTTCACTTTTTGGAAACGGCCACGCAACGTCTATCCTCTCCCATGGTGCACAAATATTGTAAAATTTCCATGCACCTCTACTATAAGATTCAGGTCCTTTCACAGCCGCACAACTTGTACATTTGCGTCACCAGTTCTCATCATGTTCTCGACAGTGTAACCAGTAAAACCGTTCTCGGATCTTCAGTAGAGATCGCTTATCTCACAGATGGGCTCCTGAATAATCATTATGAAACAACTGTAGAACATCCGGTACTTTAGCTTTAGGGGCAACCATTTGCAAATGACAGCTGTCTCCCTGACCATTTTTCCATTTACGGCACCGGGTTTCATCCTGAATCAGCAAGCTGTCCCATTGGGGACAATAGCTTTTTCGTGGTCGAACTCATCACTGGGACGTCGCCCACTTGGGCCTGGGAACACTGGCATCATCATCCATTCCAGAATAGGCTTGATGTCTGAGTTCTCTTGCTGTGCATGATATAGGCTGTTCTTCCACTAGTTGCTGAGGCAGTCTGTCTTAAGCATACTCACAGATAACTCTTATTTACCCTTTTGCCTACGGAAATGCTTGCAATATTCAGGAAAATTTCTTCTTGACAACGCATCTGCGTTGCCATTTGATTTTCTGCTGCGATGTTCCATCACAAATTCATATTCCTGCTGCTGCTGAGCGGTGCTATTAACCGCACTGCCCTCTCGAGATCAATAACATTTACTTTCTAAAAATTGCTTAGGGCAGCTGGATCGAAGATGGCCCATTTTTCCACAGATGTAGCACTTAGGGCTTTATCTTTTATGGCGATCGCGAGCTGTAGCTGTTGCTACCTCCCTGACGCAAAGGCAACATTGATCCTGCCAATCGGCTTCCACATCAAGTGCACGGGCCAAGGCCTCCTTGAGCGTCTCGTGGTTCTCGAGCCTCACAGCAGCTCTAACTTCAAGGTCATAGATGCCGTCTATGAATGTCTGTACCAGGTTTTTTTATAGAAGAAGGGGCAAACGAGCATGCGGCTCATCTGATGTTAAGTGACTACTGCCGCCCATGATCAACCGTAACACCAGGAGAATCGCAGGTGCATTGCCGGCCCTTTCCGTCGGTCCGTATGCGGAAAAATCGCCGGTGGTAAACTATTCCACAGAGCGGTCGTACGCGGAAAAAATCTCCTAGTGAAACGTACAATGGTGGACCGCCAAGCATCCAGATGGTGTGTATGGTATCGGGAGGTTTGCCGTGTAGTGCCTTCACGAAATTTAGCAGCTGGAATTATTTTGAACAATTCTTCGAAGCACTCCCCATGGTATATGCGAAATAAAATGCAAAGAGATGCAATATCTTTTCGCAGCGCCAGTGAATCGAGCCGATCGTAAAGCACTCGGTTGTCGACGATTCAAGCCGCTCTGCGCTGGATGCGGTCAAGTAAAAGGAGCTAGTACTGGGGAGCTCCAGTCCAGAGATGAGAAAATTATTCCATGTGCGGCCGAATCTGTGCCTTTTAAAGTTGCAGGTGGTGTGCCGGCATGAAATACTGTCCCGCTCTGCTAAGCACGCCAAGTTTTTTAGAGGCTAACTTGGCCTTCTCTTCCAAGTGACCACGAAACTGCACCTCTCTCGATATGTCGACCCTGAGGATTCCGATACAGGCTAAGGCAACAAGCGGAGTGTCTTGAAACTGAGGAGATACGACAAAGGTGTTAACTCAGAAAAGAGCTGTTAATGTATACTAATAAGAATATGAACTAAAACTTTTATCATAATATGACAATTTAAACTTACTTTGCCGAAACACTAAAATATAATATTTATGGTAATTTTTTATAGTTATATCCAGTGTTTGATTACTATCCCACGTGATATAAATGGATTTAGTATTGATTTATCTAATCATTTTAAATTTTGAAGTAATTTAAAATTGAAGTTGGAATTAAAATTGAAACTAATTTAATTTTGTTTAACATGTGAATTTTTTTTCATTAAAATATAATATTATTTAAAAATCAACTATATCTGATAATTTTTCGAAATTGATATTTTGAATAAAACCTCTAGATTTCGTTACCTATTCTGTACTAATCAGTTTGAAAATTCATCCAATCGTGTATATCTTGTGGTGACCATTTCGCTTCACAAAGTATCCAATTTCACACTTCAATGGTGGTTGATATTGCTGAACATTTGATCTTGGGGAACATGAATCTCACAAATATTTTATGCAGATAGTAATATAGATTTTAGTTTGTTATCCTAGAAAACAGTCACACAAATTAAATTTTTCGATTTTACGACATGCTTTTTCGAAATTTTAAGACATTTTACTTGTGTCTATATTAAGAAAACAATGTTCAGGATTTTTGATAAAGCTTATGATAAACAAAGTAATTAATCTTAATTTATCACATTTCTTCTGTTATAACTACGTGGCTTCTATCAATAATGTCGTTGATGCAAATAAAATAATATAATAATAATATAATGGTTTATTTCACCAAATAAGCTAGTAATAACGGGGCAAACTGATCATCTGGCACTGAGTTTGGCACTTGTGGTCGCCAGTGCATTAAATCAAATCTTATATATTTTTAAACTTAGGAAAGTCTTTATCATATGTCGTTATCCGTATTTATCTAACTTGTCATCCGTAATGATAATGGTATAAACACAAAAATATTTTAGGGCTGCATTTTATTGATTTTAAAAGGTCACTTTTTTCGTAAGATTGCACTGTTCGTCTTAAAGATGTTTGAATGGGAATCAGCTCATTTGAGCACCGTAAGTTGTTGATACGCAGAATTTGATAGATATATGAAATTAGTCAAGGTCAGCCCTCAACTTTGATCACCAAGAAAAATGTAGCTACTATCAGGTGACTAATTCTAGTAAACCATCGCATCGCTTATGATAAGATTTGAACACATTTGGGTTATACCCATCCCGTCTAAATAAATAAAATATTCATCAACGTTTAAATAAGCTTTTAAAGTAGCTGTTAAATTATGATCATGGACGTTCAAACGTATATGATATTGTGAAGGGATATAAAACATATATATATATGTATATATATATATATATATATTTTTTTTTTTTCCTTTTATATTATATATATATATATATATATATATATATATATATATATATATATATATATATATATATATATATATATCCAGTCTTTTTTATGACTGTTTGTTATTCGAAGGCGACACCAAAAAAAACAGAGATGAAAAATAAGCACGAAGAAATAAGTTTTTTTAAATGTAATAGAGTATACTTCTAGTATGACTTACTTATACTTAGCATTCTTATAGAACGTGTCGTGCCGTTAGGTTCTTTTGAGGTGATGCATGAGTTAAGATCGTGCCAACACCCGGTCCTCATTATTTTGAAGCAACCAAGCAGTCAGTTTCTTCAAACCAAAAAATATAGAAAAAAAACGGACTCATGCAATTTTAGAAAGCTTGGTATATTTAACACCTATTAACTTTGTTGAATGTTGTAAGTTCGTTAAAAACACCAAATCTATATGCTCCTGTAAATACTGTCAAAAGAAATAAAAAGAACGAACTCATAATAAATTGAACATTAAATTCTCAAAACTAAACTCATATACAACAGGTCCTCATAATATGGTAACTAAAATATATAATAATATTCCAAATATCCTGAAAAATATATACAAAACAAAAGTCTTTTAAAACTCTTATAAAAAATTAAGTCATTCTTAACTAAAAAAAAAGTCATAATATACGTGAATAATTTAGCGAATAAATAGTCAATATATGTGCATTATTTATAGAAAATAATGTATTAGAATAGTAATGTTAAGTAGTATGTTAGTTTATATTATGTAGATCTTTACCTACAAAACGTTTTATATAAAATAAGTTAACGTATTTTTTGCTTTATTTTTTTGTCGCAAAGTCTGTTAAGTAAGGCTGAATAAGGATGGAAAACTTACAACCCCAGCCCTTATTACTTGTATACTGTCAGTTGTGCATTATGAGGTCGCGCGTTGTCGTGCAGGAGCAGCGATTGACCAACGCCGGTTGGAGACATGCGAGCTTCTACGTCATTATGTTTGGTTTTTTACTGTACTTATCTGCAGTAATGTTCATCCTGTCAGTAAGATGCTGTAATGAACCACACCGGCGCTAGACCACCAAACAGTGACAACCAATTACCTAGGGGAAGCTTTCGTTTAGAGCATTGTTTAAGTGATGAACCAGGATCCAACTAATTTGCAGAGTGCTTGCCATCGTTAAACGGAATCCATTTTTGTCGCAGGTAACAATGCAGTTTCAAATTCATTGGTTTGTTTGCATATTGAGCAATGCAAGGCACATTTCAAAGCGTATTCGCGCTGGCGATCATTGAGTTCGACGGTCAATGTGGCGCAAATGGATCAATATTATTTTGATGCTAACGTCGAAAGCTGCTGCTAATTCAGCCGTAGATTTAGTATCATCAGCTTCTAAAATCTCCTTTAATTCGTCATTGTCGATCAAAATATCTAACTTTGTAATGGATTGTCCTATCGAAAATAAGCTTTTGACATCTGAAAGAGCCTTACTGAACTTAGATCTTCTGTAAGATTAGACCGAATCTTTACGGTATATTCTGAGAAAACCTCAATATTTTGAGTTTTTTAAATTTTCAAAAGTATTTCTTTTAGAATTACTTTGACAGTCTTGTTTTGATCAATTCTATAATCCAAACAATTGGAAAATCTAACTCTCATCTCGCAAGCACCTCAGGTTGTTTTTAATGGAAATTTTATCCTTGTTAGTGAAAAAGTCAAGGACTTGGGAATTTATATTGACAGCAACCTATCATGGGGTCCTCAAATACAGGAATTTAGTCGTAAACTTTTTGCAGCTGCCCGATCGTTGAACAGATTAAGGAACTTTCTACTTACTGCCACTAAAATTGCGCTTGCTCAATTTCTTCTTCTCCCAATTGTGGACTATGCAGATGTCAGCTATCTTGATCTCACTGAGAAGCAACTTTGTAAACTTGAGCGTCTTCAAAACTTTTGTTTAAGATTCATATTTGGTTTGCGCAAATATGATCTCGTATCTTGTTTTCGTAATAAGCTCAAATGGCTTCCTATCCATCTTCGCCGGAATGCTCATATTCTGTCACTTCTTTACAATGACCTCTTTAATCCCTCCTATCCTTCTTTTCTTAAGGATCATTTTGAATTCCTTCACTATTCCCATTCGAAAGTTTTGAGATCATCAGAGAATTTTACATTAAAAATTCCTGCCCATAATAGCAAATTTATAGACAGGTTGTTATCGCTGAGTTCGTGATTATGAGTATAATTCGTATTTTTTGTATTTATTTGTTGTTTATTTCTAATTATATTATATAAAAATATGGATATATTTATAAATATTGTTTCTGCATCACCAAACCACACAATTTACTACTTTTTGCGCTCCTGTCCATCGAAAGGTTGTCTGGAAGAAATCGCTTTTAGCGATAAGACCGCCCATTGTGACATTATTTTTTTTCTTCTTCTTTCACTTATGTATTGAATTGGTGTACAATTAAGAATTATCTATCTATCTATTTATCTATCTATCTATCTATCTATCTATCTATCTATCTATCTATCTAATCAGCTTATTTACTAAAAAGCGACGTCGATTGCCGTGAACTGCATCAAATATCGGATTCTATTGGACTAAGAATTTCATATTGTTAAATTTATTTTACTATTTTTACTACGGGGCAATACTGTTACGCACCAAAGTCGACGGCACTAGCGCCATCTAGTATCAAATTGAAGAACTAAACTTTCTAGAAGCTCTATACTCGATCTTTCTGCGCTTGGTCGGTTGGCGCGCGTATTTACTCGAATATTCTGGAATATTCTGGATGTTTTCGTGGAAGAGCCCTATATAAAGGCGCTGCAATACGCGTTCGGGAAGTATTGAAGTTGGCGAGACACGCGAAGCTTCGGAGCGGAATAAAGTGAATCAGTGTGATTAATTATTAGTGTTTTTTAACTTTAATTATTGTAAAGTGAATTAAAGTGTTAATTTTGGTAATTCTATCGGCAATTTTTATTGTCACGAACCTCAAGCTCGTAACAATACTATGAACAAGTTAGTCTGTGGCAGTAACGCATTGCATGTGTTGAAAAATTTTGTGGTGTGAACTGTGAAGTATGAATTACCAATTTCAATATATAATAAAATGGAACATCTTGCAATTGTTATTTGCTATATTTCCATAACACTCAACAGGTTATGGGCCCAGGAAACTTGTAACAATAGTAACTTGCAGTAAAATTCGGTATAAGTAAACTCGGTACAAATACATATAACCTCCACATGGATCTCACTAGTTTAAAAATGAATATGGAACACTTTGTCGGAAATAACTTCCACCAGTAGAAATTTCAAATAAAATGTGCATTAAAAGCAAAAGGCATTGATATCTTTAAACCAAAATCGGAGAAATAAGACAAAGAATGGTTATAATTGACGGCGTGGCCATGTTAATAATTACGTCAGCAATGAAGTAAAAGCAAATCACACTGATTGAAAATTGTGACAAGTGCAGCAAAAATTATGGAAAATCGGAATCTATCTACGAACAAAAACAATAAAGTGATGATTCATGAACGATTTTATCAATATAAAATGAGTCTTTCTGACGCAATGGCTTAACATATTTTTACGAACTTAAGTTTCCTGACAATAAAAACTGCCGATCGTATTACCAAAATTGACACTTTGATTGCTGAACACCAATTAAAGCTTAAATCACACTAATAATAAATCACACTTAACTCTTTAGTTCACTTTATTTCGCTCCGAAAGCTTCGCTCGTATCGCCAATTTAATACTGCCATGGTCGCGACCCAACGGTTTTATATAGGCATTTTCCACCAAAATATCCAGAATCTTCTAGCAAATACCGGTCCCGACCGAATAGATGTAGAAAGTTAGAGTGTGGACTTTTCTAGAAAGCTTAATTCTTCTATTCGATACTAGATGGTGCTGTTGGCGGAAAGTTCAGGCATGGAATTTTTTTGCAAGCTCTCCTCGCTCTGCTCCCCGACACTAGATGGGACTAGGGGCATCAATGGCTTGCAACACCACCCCCTCCTAAGACATGCTCGTCCCGAGCATTATCTGCCCTATAGTAACGCGCCAGTCGATTCATATGGATGATCTTAGTAGTACTTCTTGCACCTTTCTGTATCTGGTAGGTTACGTCGTTGATCCTGGTCACAATCCAGTACGGGCCGTCTCATTTAGCTTGATGCTTAGAAGATTTACCTTTACTGCGGACTGCATTGTGAATCCACACAAGTGAACCTTCGTCAAACCCCTGTTTGTTTATTTTGCGGTCGTACCGGGTTTTCATCTTTTTAGACATTTGTTGGCCCGATTGTCTGACGTGCTCATAAAATGTCATTCATTTTTTCCGCAAGTCATTTGCATAATTGGTTATACTGCGCGGGATATCAGGTAGTATTCTGGTGATTAGGTCTGAAGGCAGCCGTTATTCTCTTACAAATTTTGCGAAAACTGGTGTCATTAATGTATTTTCGTGAATAGTGCTTCAATATGACAACAAAAACAGATGTATGTGCTTGTCCAATCTCGTTGTCGATTTTCCACAACTTTTACTAGGTACCTTTTCAACTTCTGATTGAATTGTCCTACCAGAAGTCGTTCTTGTTTTATGAGTACTCATAACTCGGCAAGTTTCCTGGAATATTTGAGATTCAAAATTCCTTCCCTGATCGCTGTGAATCTCTAAAGATACTCCAAAACGATAGAAGACTTCGTGAACTAGTTTATCTGCAACTGTTGAAGCTTCTTGGTTTGGAATAGCGAAGACTTACGGCCACTTAGTGAAGTTATTCAACACAACCATGAAATACTTGTTACCATTTTCACTTTACGGAAACGGCCCCGCCACGTCAATGGCTCTTCCACGGCGCAACAACATTATACAATTTCCATACACCTCTATTACGAGTATGAGGTCCCTTTAGAGCCGCATAGCTTGTACATTTGCGACAACAGTCATCGACATCGTTTCGACAGTAGAAACAGTAGAACCGTTCTGGTATCTTTAGTAGAGTTCATTTAACTCCCAGATGGCCTCCTGAACAATCATTATGGTACAGGTGTAGAACATCCGGTACTTTAGCTTTAGGGCGAACCATTTGCAAATGACAACTGCCTCCCCGACCATTTTTCCATTTACGGCACAGGACTCCATCCTGTATCAGCAAGCTTTCCCATTGGGGACAATAGCTTTTCGTAATCGAACTCATCGCTGGGACGTCGCCACACTTGGGCCTGGGAACACTGGCCTTCATCCATTCCAAAATCGGCTTGATGTCCGAATCTTGCTGCTGTGCATGTTGTAAGTTTATTCCACTCGTTGCTGAGATGGTCTCCCTAAGAATCCTCACAGATACCACTTCCTTACCCTCTTGCCTAGTACAATGCTTGCACTCGTCAGGACAGGGTCTTCTTGACAATCTGCGTTGCCATGAGATTTCTCGCTTCGATGATCGATTACAAAGTCGTATTCCTGCACTAGTTCAATCCACTTCGCAACTTGTTCTTTTATAACTGCAATATTTTTTATATTTTTATTTATTTTTAATATTTTGTAACTGCAATAGCCATTATAGTGCAGCATGGTCAGTTCGTAAGTTAAATTTCCGCCCCAGAATATATTTGCTAAAAAGCTGCAACGACTTTACCAGTTCGCGTCTTGTAACACGATGAAACACGAACACGACGGTCCCTGAGCTTCTGGAATGTGATATCGCAACTTTCATTCCAACAGAAATGCCGTTTCTCCTCGGTTAGCTTGTGTAGATGTTTTGCTACATCTGCAAAGTTCTTAACAAATAGCCGATAATAGGGGCATAAATCCAAAAATGCTCGTGACGTCAGTAGTTCTGACCAAGGTTCGAGCCACTTTCCATGGAAGGTCATTGTTTACCTTTTTCACGAGTACACAACCGTGAGTTTGCCCAAGGTTTCGAGGAGGACTAACCGGCACAATCGTTTCCGATCTCGGCGGAAAAACAATCTCCTTAATGCTGTACACGTTCTCTATTAACGCCCCTTCTACAAAAAGTTCCTCCTGTACACATTTCAGAACACCTTGCGTAACATCGATCTCACAACAATTATTCCTTATAAAGTCTATGCCCAGGGTGCAGTCGTCCATTATATTAGCCACGATGATTGCTGTCCATGATGCAGGTAGATCATGTTGCCTAGCTTCAACTCCAGTTCCTTCTCTCCACCGACGAGTATGCACTTACCGGTGGCTGTTACCAAATTAATACGTTCTTGGTTGTATGCGGAGTCCCCAAGGAACTATCTTATAAGTTGGGAACTGACAACCGTGCAAAAGGCTCCAGTGTCTATGGTCAGTTTACACGGCATTTCATTTATCTCGCCCTTGATGATTAGGCAGGCATCTTGGGTTTATGACATTGAAATCCTTGGGTCTCTTTTAACATCAGCCAGCACCCGCCCCGTAGTCCTGGCTTTTCCTCGTGTCCCTGCTGCTGCTGGGCGGTGCTGCTAGCCGCACTACTCTCTCAAGGTCGATCACCTTCTCTTTGTACAGTTCGCTTAGGGCAGTTGGATCGATTATGACCCCTTTCCCGCTGTATCCTTTAGCGAACTGTAGCTGCCGCATCCTCCATGACGCGATGGGAGTGAAGATCGTGCCGCATGGCTTCCACCTCCAGTGCATGGTCCAAGGCGTCCTTAAGCGTCCCGTTGTGCCCGAGCCTTACAGTAGCTCTGACTTCAAGGTCGCGGATGCTGTCGATGAATGTCTGCACCAGGTTCCCTCCAATGAGCGCAGGTATAGACTGGTATGGTTTTTGAACCATCTTCTCCACCTCAAGGGTCCACTGCTGCAGGTTTTTGTTGCTGCGTTGCACGGGATCTTTAAACTGCGCACGAAAGACTTGTTCTAGGTGAGCGTCGCCATATCTTGCCTCCAATGCCTCAATGAGCTGCTCGTAAGTCACTTTATTACCGAGAGCTTCCAACACAGTTGAGGCTTGGTCGTGCAGGCCTAGGGTGAGTGCAATCATGGTCTGACTTTTGTTCCAGCCGTTCGCCTTCTGAGAGCCTCGAACATGATTTTGTAGGCTGACCAGGAAGAAGTCCCGTCGAACGGCGGCACTTTGAATCCACGTAGCGAAGGTGTTTTAGTTACTACGGGAGCTGTAATTCCATCCCCAAGTTTGAGGTCATCCAGCGTTTTCTTCCCGTCAGGCATCACGTTATCAACCCAATTGTTGACTTGATTGATTCGCGTTTCAGCTTCTAACAGGCGGTTGTCATGTTGAGCAACCCTGTCCTTCACCTCCCTTATTTAAGAGTCTAATAGTTGGCCCTCCAACGTCTGCGACGTTGCATCACCAAATCTTCTCTGGTCCGTCTCCTGCTGGCGTTGGCTTAGGGTACGGAAACCCTCCTTGTCATCCTTTGGTATAATCGGCATGATTTTATCCCACTTCTGACCCCAATTGTTACGAGCTTAAGGTTCGTGACAATAGAAACTGCCAATTGAATTACCAAAATTGACACTTTAATTACTGAATACCAATTAAAGCTTAAATCACATTAAAATTAATCACACTTAACACTTAGTTACTTTATTTCGCTCCGAAAGCTTCGCTCGTATCGCCAATTCAATACTGCCACTGTCGCGCCCTAAACGGCTTTATATAGGCCTTTTCCACCGGAGCATCTGGAATGTTCCAGCAAATACCGGTCCCGACTGACTTGATGAAGAAAATTCGAGTGTAGACTTTTCTAGAAAGCTTAATTCTTCTATTCGATACTAGATGGCGTAGTGAGTAGAAAGTTTAGGCATGGAATTATCTAGAAAGCTCTGCTCACTCGACACAAGTTGGCGCTAGGGGCATCAATTATGAATTAAAAAAATATTAAAAAGTTGATGGATTGGCACAGCAAATGAATGAAACTGTCGAAAGTATTAGGGAAACAGAAATTATTACTAAAATTCTCAGCACAATACCATCTAAGTATTGCTTGCAGGCGTGGATGTCATTAAATCTAAAGCAACAAACCATACACAACTTCACTGCTAGATTGCTTGATGAGGATGATTTCCTCATCAAGCAATCTATTTATCATCTGAAGAGCGAAATGAGATAGCTCTTGTAACACAAAAGGAAATACCAGTCAAAAATACTACAGAAGGCCATAGCTTTATTCGTTACAACTGTGACAAACGTGGACACTTTGCTCGACAATGTAAGACACAAAATAAAACCTATTTCATTGAAAACCATAGTAACATGTTCAATTCGGATTCGAAATTATGACACATCTTCTCGGCAGGCTTACCTCAAAACTTGAAAACCAGATTGTACAACCAGTACATCTTGCCACCCCCACCCACCACCCACTAAATGGAGTGATGACCTGGTATACATTCATATACTGCATTTCATGCAGAATGTGTAAGTATTGTAAATAGCTCAATTGATGACATCTGGCTATTAGACAGTGGGGCATTTCAGCTCATTTGACATTTAGGAAAGAATGTTTTAATGATCTACAACAATTCAATGATGGTACCTATAGATGTGTAAAATTAAGTAATCAACCTGATCTTAAAGTTTGTGGAATTGGAACGGTAGTAATTAAGAAATGCATAAAGGGACAGTGGGAGGATAATATATTAGAAGAAGTTCTTTTTGTGCCAGAATTAAGAAAAAAACTTATTCTCAGAAGGGGCCAACAATAATTTTTTTACTTACAAGAACAGAAGTTTAGTTTCGAGTGCAACTCAAATTTAAAACAACTTATTTGAAATTAACTTTAAAATTGTATTATGTGTTTATTGTAATACTCTACAAAATTCAGAAAACATGACAAAACTGTGGCATGAGAGACTTGGTCGATTAAATATGAATGAAATAAAAAATAAGATTAAAAGTGGATTATTACAATGTACTGATGATCAATTTGTCTGTGAAGCATATATTTATGGAAAGCAAAGCCGTTTTTCATTTCAATCATCACACCGAGCCCAATTAATTATTTAGGGGGATTTGGTATACGGTGATGTTTGTGGCCCAATAAGTGAGTTTTCAATACAAGGTATGAAATTTTTTATTCTATTTAAAGATGCAGCCTCAAGTTTTCTGAATTTTTATCTTATAAGACACAAAAGTGAAGCATTAGACCATTTTAAGTCATATAATGCCTTAAAAATGAATAAGCTTGGCCATAATGTCTAATCTAATTTATCATCAGAACAGCAAACTTGCCATTATCAAAATGATATCTTTATATTCTGATAATGGCAAGAAGTATGTCAATAATAATTTTAAAGAGTACATGTCTCGTAATGGAATAATTCATGAATGCACATTTCCTTACACCACGCACTATTATGGAAAGTGCACGGACAATGATTCATGGAAAGAATTAACCTCTAAATTTGTGGGCTGAGGCTGTAAACTGTGCAGTGTATATAATTAATCGAACTACTCCAGTCAAACTCCAAATAAATCACCATTTGAAAGGAGACAATCAATTTTTCTATGGATAATCGGACCACTACAAATTTTAAAGATTCTCAATGAAATGCATGTCGATTTATTCCTTATTATCCACAGACTACAATAATTTAGTTTTACTGCACCTAAACGGAGTCCTGAGAAATTAGCAAATAAAATGTGAATCTAACAATAACCTAAAAACAAACTGGAAGTGATTTTCTAGTAGTATTCATCGGTATTATAAGTTAAAAGAGTGCACACTTGAATAATAGTATATATAAAACTAAGCTGTAGGTATATTCAGAATTTATAAATATTTTAAAATCGATGTAAAACCTTTCACTAGTTCCGGCAAAACATAGTGCCTGTCTGTGCAGAAATGTCGCACGGATTCTATTTTTGACATGTATTGATTGATTGTGAGTGTAAATTCTAAATACCAAGATGGCTAAGGGATATTTATATTTATGATATTACCAACACACAGTATGAAATATGTTTTAAACTTGTTGTATTACAAAACACAAAATATTATGTAGGTAACTCTATTTATTATTGAAAATCATAATTTATTTAAGTATTCTACTAACAGTAGTAGGTACAGAAACAGAAATCTTTTATTCAATTTAGATTATAAATAATTCTTATTGAAAGTCACTTTTTTTAATTTACCACTGGTTCGGAAAAAACCTCTGACTTTAAGAAAACCAGCAAAATACCCAGTGGGTCTTGTACAAAAGCCAGCTTAAAATTATCTATGACATACATAATTAACAACACAGAACAAATTAGAAATAGCTTGGTAGCGATCACCTTACCCACGGGTTATTGTCATCCATACATTACTTTATACTATAATAACCCCTTTTATACAAACTTAGTTTATTATTTTTTAACTTTGATGATTGACTGACATATATAGACAGGAGCAGTGTCAAGACTTTGTTTTAATATGTTTTGGTTGATTAGTAAGAAGTATACATCACAATAAAATGACTAGGAATTAACATGCTTATCTATGTTATTATACAGTGATAAATAGTGAAGAAGTAAGATGTTTTAAACTATTTGTTTACAGGATTACGAAAACACAGGCTTAATTTAGATATATTTATTACTAGCGATGCGCCTCAGCTGCAGCACTGGTGATTTATGGATCTTGATAACAGTGCCATCTACCGGGTCCAAATGTAAATATAAGCCATCTAAAGATCCATCCAAATACACAAAAATATTTTCATTGAAATTGGTTCGATGGTTTCTTACGTTTTGTCTATAACGGACATAGGTAGAAACATTTTAGTGTTAGATATATTTCTGAAGGTTTTTTGAAAATAACTTGATGGTAACATGTACATTTATGATATTGTAAGCAATCAAAAGGGCATTTTAAATTATAAGAGATATGATATAAGACTGTTGTCTTCAATATACATACACATTTTGTCTCTGCAAGCTTTCAACCTGTAAGGCATACAGATTTCTAAGCGATCCACCTGAAAATAAGTTAATGAAAATTGTAAAGGTGTCTTAACTAAATAATAATTCTTATCAATATAATATTTTTTCTATATTATATAGGAATTAAAATGACATTTTTAATAATAAGAGATATGAGATAAGACTATGCCTTCAATGTCAAATATCTGCCTGTTCATATGTTACGTAATAAAGAAATTATTATAAATTATACAGCATTAATCAGCTCCAGCTGATCAAATCCAGAAGCAGTAGTTATTGATTAACATCAATGATATTCAACTATGTAAAATTTGTCTCACATTTTATTTTCACTGGTTTCACGTATATAGGAGACAAAGATACTATTGTTATATTAAGTATATCTGATTCTAGATTACAAAATAATATTCCTTTCTGCAGAGTGAACAACACATCTGTCTAAGCCTAATAGATACAACCATTACACTTTTTTACGCAAACTATTATTACTAAACTTTATATTTGCTTCTAGTACAAATAATTACTGCATTTTTTACACATGAATATATGTACTTACTATTTATATTGCCTATCTACTATGGCTGGTATAAATATAGGATCCGTGTCTGGATTAATAAAAAAGCCATTTAGTAGTAATCAATTTGCTGAATACATAAGGTACCTATTTGTACACAAATGCAGTTATATGAATTGTTATTTAAAACCCTTTTTAAGTCCCTCGACCTAAAGGTTCTAATTTTCTTTTAACATTATAATAACTTATTTTGTGCATTTATTCTATTTATTATTTAATTTAGATTTTACTGATAACATAAACTTTATACTTTGTCACTTTTAACAAACTAATAGGGTTCTAAGACCTGTTTGTTATTTGTATTTAATTTAGGTAAAATCTACAAACTTAATAATAGATTTTCACAACCTAGAATAGGTGTAAATTAATAAACTATTATATTTATTAACCTAAACTCGTCAGTTTTATTTGCGAATTTTACCACAAAAAATAAAAAGAGAATAACATACGTACTGTGTCAATTAATATTTGGCTAACATTCCAGTACTGCTTTTAAATAAATACTTCATTTTGTTCTTAGTTCTTATCATAATGATGCGACTCCAACCATGTTTTATTTCAAGTATTGTGTTATATAATATAAGTGAATTTGTCCAACTCGATAATCGACAGAAAATAAAATTTACCGAGTTAACTTGGCGCATCGTATAGATTCAGAGGGTGCTATATAGATATTACTTCACTAATTTACTTGCATATATTATAATAAGTCGCTGCGGGTGAAATCACAAGTTGCATCCAAATCCAAACTTGCATCTGGCATGTTGTAAACAAACCGGAACTTAGTTTGATTTATAATTTTAATTTCATGTTGCCAAATATGACTTATTTATAAAGGTTCAAAGCTGACCTTGATAAGTCCTTAAAAATAATAGACTCATACAAAAGAATAAACACATTTGATAGGAAAAGTATGACGCCTACACCAAGACGCAAAAGAAAATATTCACAAAACAAGATCTTTGAAAGTCCAGCACAAATAACAAACCCAGGAACAGATGGTCAAAATATAAATAATTCCCCAATTTCCAAAACAAATCGACCTTTAGATGAATTAGAACAAAATGCAATAAATAATGACAACTTTAATATTATGACAATACCGTCTGAAAAACCCATGAACTTGCCTGCCTGTTGTACTACATTTTCAAATAAAAATTTGCAAAAGGATATTCAACAAAAAACAGAAATAAACTGTGATACTCCTCTTCTGTATGCAAGTAAAGAGCAAGTAAATTCCCATGAAAAGGGTAATAAAGTAGGAAAACGAAAAATTGTTATTGTAGCGGACGAACAAGGTTATAAAATAAGAGAAACACTGCAGAATTTGGTGGTTATGAGTTTATAGTAACTTGTTACCTGAAGTATGGAGCCCCTTTAAAAGAGGTGTTAGCGCCTGCAGAATCTGAGTTAAGCAAATTGAACAGCAATAACTTTGTAATAATTCTTGGAAGAATTAATGATAAAAATCCTCAGGAACTATTGTTTTTCCTTAGACAATTTTTAAACAATGCGAGCAAACCCAATATTTTAGTATCAGAAATACCACGTAGCAAATATCTTAATGAAAGAAAATCAAATTATATAATTAAATTTATATGCTCTGAATTTAAGTATGTTAATTTTATTGATATGAATTATTCTGTCATGATAGCTAGGCGCAAATATTTTCCTCTATATATAAGCCAGTTACTTCTACAAGAAATATTACGTGTGGATTATAAATTCAAATATGAGATATACTGTAAAAGCTTAAATGACATACCGGAACATAAGCAGACCTTTACTAAAAATAGTACCCAAACTGACATGTTTGTCGACTTTGTAAAATGTAATAACTTTTCTGACAGTAGCACCCAAACTGACATGGTAATTGAAACACCTTCTCAAATTAATTCTACCAACTTTTTTCTTGTATAACCAAATAAGTATACTTCATCAAAATATGAATGGACACATAAACGAGTGTGACTTATTAACTACATCTTTAGAATCTATAGAAAGTGTAAAAGATGTTAAAGTTTTATGCATTACCGAACACAATATGTCTAGTATTGATTTATATATCTTAAACATTCCAAATTATTCATTGGGTTCAGTGTTTAGTCGTAGAAATCGTCGCGGTGGATCTTGTATTCTGGTACATAACTCACAAAAGTTTATACCAATCAGTAACATAAAAAAATATTCAATTGAAGGTGTAATCGAATATTCAGGAATACAACATATACACAATTACCTGAACATAAACTATATCAGTCTGGCTCGGTGCCTCGTCGCGTGCGCACGAAGCCCGCTCGCAGCAGCGGTTGCGCGTAGTGTAGTATACGTTTCCAACGATGACTTCAACAACTGTTAAGTGTGCAAATTGCAACGTAGTTATCTCTGAAGTACTGGCCTTTATTCAAAATAAAATACAGGTCATGGATGAAGAAAGTATACGACGTATATGTAGCAGTTCTTTTTCGGTTGAAGAAGTGGCAGAGGCGAAAAAGCTGCTGTTTGAGTCCATCTCGACTTCAGCACGAAGAGTTATCAGGAAAGGCGAAGGCAAATTAGTAAGGGACTTGGAGGACATCATATGTCTTTTTAAGGAAACATACCCAGACATTACCCCTATATTTGTGGCAAGAAATTTAAATAAACTACCTCCCGTTACTTTTGATTATGAGGATGCTTCAAAAATTTTAAGATATATGAATGTACTACAACGTGATTTGAAGTTATTAGAAGATACGTATGTGCCTAAACATGAGTTTACTCAACTCAAAATTGAGTTGGATAATCTGAAAAGTACATCGGCAGTAAATAACTTCAATATTAGCCGACGACAGAGAGGCACTTGTTTGCTGAATGACTCTGATATCGATAGTGGCCCTATGGGTCTACATTTTACCGAACATGGAGAATCCCCTGATAAGGAGAAGAAAACATCTTCGAATAGCTCGAAAGTGGTGGTAGACCTGCAAAAGACTGAGAATCGATTATCGGAAACCGTCACGGTAGCTTGTGAAAGCAATTAGTCACCCTCGTAGCCGTTGACGCCCGTACTAACGGTATCGGGGCGCTCGGGTGATGTAGGCGATAAGCTGAGTGCGACAGCTACGAAACATAATCCGATGCAACAAACGTCTATTGCTGAGGAAAATGTAAAAACGGGAAATGAATGGATTACGGTGTCAAATAAAAAGAAAAAGAAGTCAAATCGATATGGCAATAAAATGGGATTGGCAAGTCAAGTGTCGAATTTCAAATCGGCGGATATAAAAGTGCCTATATTCATTTCAAATGTGCACAAAGATACTAAGGCAGAGTCCATAAGTGAGTATGTATACAAACAGACGAATTAGAAAATATCTCTTATTAAAATATCTCAGCGCAAAGAAAGGGGTTATAATGCGTTTAAAATGTTCGTCCCAAGGCATAAACTATACATGTTCCTCAACGAGCAACTGTGGCCTGAAGGAATAATATTCCGACGATTTGTTGATTTCAATTCTCACGGAAATCAACGTACCGAGGCTAATAAACCAAGATCATAATGGACAGAAATGATAAAGCCATATCTTGTAACCGTTTTGTTACATATAATTGTAAATCTGTAAAAAGAGCGGTCGAGGGGGTCCGTCAGCTATGTAAAACAGCTGACATAATAGCTCTTCAAGAGACGTGGCTGCTGCCGCATGACCTGTCGCGTATCTTGAGAATATTGATGCTGATTTTGGAAGCACCGGGACGTCTGCTGTGGACACGACGACTGGAGTATTGGAGGGGCGACCCTATGGGGGGGGGTTGCGCTGCTGTGGAGAAAAAGAGTGTTCCTCTGTGTATCCGTAACACCGTGTTCAAGTGCTCGTATTTGTGCCATTAAAGTTGATCTCGGTAATCAAAAGCTAATAGTGTGCAGTGTGTATATGCCCGTTGATTGCACTGAAAACTTAAGAGATTTTACAGACTGCTTAAGCTATTTAAATGCTATAGTAGAAGAAAGTGAATGTGAGACAGTGTTCCTATTGGGGGACTATAATACTCACCCAGGGCGGCCGTTTTATGAAGAACTGAAAAACTTTTGCACGGAACAGGACTGGTT
Source organism: Parnassius apollo (assembly GCA_907164705.1). Taxonomy (NCBI): domain Eukaryota; kingdom Metazoa; phylum Arthropoda; class Insecta; order Lepidoptera; family Papilionidae; genus Parnassius; species Parnassius apollo. Next base: position 844,349 of record CAJQZP010001370.1, on the reverse strand, counting down.
TTGTGCCGACGTGAGTACCCTAGACTGTAATTCATTTACATACGTCAGTGACGCGCATGGAACTGGGAGGTGGTTAGATCACTGTATAGTCACTGAGTCAGCGTATAAGTTAATAAATAACACGAAGAATTTATATGATGTGTACTGGTCTGACCACTTCCCACTCTTGATTGAATGTAGGTTGAACTATGTTATACCTAAGGTTGTTCCGAAAATAATCGCGTGCAATAAAATAAAATAACTGCAGAAATGATGAAGAAATAACTCATTATACGGAATTATGTAACAACAACCTTAAGTCAATACATTTTCCATCAGAATTTATAAAATGTAGCTATGGTTTTTGTGCCGATATGAGTCATAGGAGTGTCATAGACAATTTATATAAAAACATAGTGTCTGTTTTATCATGTGCTGCAATCAAATCTCACCAAGGATATATGTGTAAAAAGAAAAACGTGTGCTAATAATGTGGAATAAGTATGTCGGTGAGGCACACAGGGAGGCTAGGTCCAAATTTATGATGTGGGTATGGTATGGTCGACCGAGGCAGGGTTTTGTCTATGATGAGATGGTTAACAGCCGCCGTGTTTTCAAGAGTAGATTGAAGTGGTGCCATAACCACCAAAATCAACTAAAAATGGATATATTGGCTACTTATCATTCAAAACAAGATTTTAAGAAGTTTTGGAAATCCACGAATAAGCTCAACGATGGACCTAGTCTTCCTGAAGCAGTAAATGGGGTTAGTGACATGAAGCAAATTGCAGATCTCTTCAGGGATCATTTTATGGTCACGTCACCCTTAGGGCCGTCGTCACACCCCGTGTCCAATGCTGAAACCAAGCGTGAACTCAAAATGGTAGCAAGTGACAAAATGATAGCACGAGTTATTAGAACTATGGTTGCAGGTAAGTCACCCGGTCACGATGGTCTCAGTATTGAGCACTTTAAATATGCATTTGTGCACTTACCTAGAGTTTTGGCACTATTATTTAATGTTTGTGTCTCGCATACCTACTTGCCTACCGACTTAATGAGGACTTCAGTTGTCCCCATTGTAAAACAACCGTACTGGTGACGTATCAGAGAGATCGAACTATAGACCAATATCCTTGGCAACGACAATAGCCAAGATATTTGACAGTATGCTTAACTCTATTCTAGAAAATCACTGTATGCTACATTATGGCCAGCACGGCTTCTCGCGTGGTCTATCAACAGAAACGGAAATAATGAATTTAAAGCATACTGTCAAATACTACACGGACAGGCGCACCCCAGTGTATGCCTGTTTCCCAGATCTGAGTAAAGCTTTCGATCTTGTCTCGTACGATATCTTATGGCGTAAGTTAGAAGGCGTAGGTTTACCTTGTGGCTACACCAATTTGCTCAAGTATTGGTATAGTAACCAAGTGAACTATGTGAGATGGGTGAATGAGTATTCTGAGCCGTACAGGATGGAGTGCGGGGTTAGGCAAGGGGGGCTGACATCACCGAGGCTTTTCAACCTGTATATGGACGCACTGATTCGAGAGCTCAGCAGCATGCGTGTCGGCTGCCATATCGGCAAGGTGTGTGTGAACAATATCAGCTACGCGGACGATATGGTTCTGCTGGCACCCTCAATTAGTGCGATGAGAGCTCTACTCGGTGTTTGTGAAAAATTCGCTGTCTCACATGGTTTACTATACAATACCGAAAAGTCGCATTTCATGGTAATTAAGGCTGGCAGTAAATGTCCTAGTGTGGTACCACCTATAAAGCTTTATAATGAACCGCTAGAAAGGGTCTATAGTTTTAAATATCTTGGACATATTGTGACTGACAGCCTTAAAGACGATGAAGACATTGAAAGAGAACGTAGGGCACTGTCGGTCAGGATATGTTGGTGCATAGATTTGGTCGCTGCACTGACGCTGTCAAGATTACGCTTTTCAAAACATATTGTGCGTCATTTTATTCTTGCAGTCTATGGACCAACTACATCAAACAGACTTATAGTGCCCTACGTACTCAATACAACAAGGCATTCAGGGCACTTTTGCGGCTCCCGCGCTACTGTAGCGCGTCTGCGATGTTTGCACTGGCGGGTGTGGATAGTGTTGATGCAATAATACGAAAAAAAAACCGCATCTTTGCTAAACAGAGTGCGCGGCAGCGGCCACAATGTACTGAGTGAGATTGCTAACAGTGGGGACTGTCCACTGTTAAAAAAAAATGATCTCCAGGACCATGTCCTGCTTAATAATTAAATATTAAAATAAAAAATAAAAATGTATAAATTATATTACTGACATAGATGTAAGTTTTTCTCTACTAACAATTCGTATGGATTTCAAGTTGTCCGAAATAAACAATTTTTATTTTTATTTTTTATTTTTATTTATTTATTTATTATATATATTCTGCATTTACAGACCCCCAGGGTAAGTTCCGAAGACATCAATAAATTTTCCGCAACATTTACTTCTTTATTAAATCATTTTTGCCTTGGAAAAAATAAAGTAATACTCTGTGGCGATTTTAATATTAATACTCTGAAAAAAAAAGTAAGGAAACTATTGAGTTAAGTGAAATTCTGTCTGCGTATAACCTGAAAATAGGAATAAAAGAGCCCACTAGATCGGTAAGTGCCACATGTATTGACAATTTCATGTATAATGTTCTTGACTGTAAAACAAGAATTTTGGAACTTGCGTTGTCTGATCAAACATTGGTACATTAAAACGTGGGACTACTGTAAAGAGAATTTAGATAAATTTAAAGAATGCATTAACGCTCTAAATTTCAATGATGTGTTTAATAGTAATGATCCAAATATTTCGTTTAACATTTTTTGTGATTTTTTCCGTCTTTCATATACATTATGTTTTCCTGTAAAATATATAAAAAAGACACAAAAGTGAAACCGAAATGGATAACGAAAGGTATAAAAAAGTGCTGTAAACGTAAACGTCAGCTTCTTTGACAATATAGGAAAAACCGAACAGAAAATAATAAAAGAAGTTTTATAGACCTTTCATCAAGACTGAGTCGTGTTATCAAATTCACACAAAAGGTTAAAAACGACAATTTCATAAATAATGCTCGTAATAAATGCAAAGCTACTTGGACTATAATTAATAATAGGACAATTAATTTACCAAATCAGGAAATGCAACAAATTACTATCAATAACACTACAATTAAGGATCCCATAAGCATAGCGAATAAATTTAATGAATATTATATTAACCAAATCACCAAATTCGTCCCGCATAGAACACCAATTAATATTTCAAGTGAATCTAAATTTTTATTTATGAAGCCCGCAACACCGAATGAAATAAATAAAATTATTTTAAATTTAATACCTACGAATAGTACGGGTTATGATGATATTTCAACCAAAGTATTAAAATATGTTTCTATCAAATTATCACATGTACTGAGTCATATTATCAATCAATGCATTTATCATGGCCAAATTAAAGTTAACCATAATCAAACCTATTTTTAAGAAAAACTACAGAAATGACATGAGCAGTTATAGACCGATAGCATTAATACCGGGTCTGTCTAAAGTTTTTTTAAAAGTGATTCATGAAAGATTAAATAATTATTTTGAAACAAATAATTTATTTTCAAAAGAGCAGGTAGGTTTCAGAAAGAACAAAACTATAAATATGGCAGTTCTCTCATTTTTAAAGAGTGTTATGGTAAACATGGATAATGAAAATCAAGCCTGCGCCCTTTATATGGACCTAACAAAGGCATTTGACTATGTTGACCACAATATAATGCTAGATAAGCTATTTGCCTATGGAGTCAGGGGGAAATACGCATGATCTTATTAGGAGCTACCTTGGTAGCAGAAAGCAGTCTACACCCATAACGAGATTGTGTCCTCACAAAAAAATTGTATGTGACTATGAATCAGAGTACAAAATCAATAACTTTGGTGTGCCACAAGGCAGTGTATAGGGTCCATTATTATTTATTATATACATAAATGATTTCACGAAAGTAACAAGCAATTTTTATTTGCTGACGACAGTACAATTATATTTACAGGAAAAGAAAAAACACAAATAGAATTGGACATAAACAATACCTTAGACAATATCATTAAATGGTTGACTTTAAATAATTTAAAAATAAATTTGGAAAAAACTAAATTAATGACGTTTCGAAACAGAGTTCACAAATTAACGGACATGAAAATCTACTATACACAAACAAAAATTGAAGAAGTAGAGACCATAAAATTCTTGGGACTAAACATTGATTCTCAACTAAACTGGAAGTCACATACAGAGATGTTGTGTTCGAAACTTAATCAATAGTCATATGCGATCTACATGTTTTCCAAAATTGATACATCCACAGTTTTAACGGCTTACCATGGACATGTTACTCCTCTTTTAATGTATGGTGTTATGTTTTGGGGCAACTCTGTGGGAAAAAAGTTGGTCTTTAGGGCGCAAAAGAGATGCGTTTGGGCTATATGCAGAATGAAACAAACCGAGAGCTGTAGGTCGATATTTCCAAAGATTAAAATATTGACACTACCGTGTATTTATATACTGGATATGGTGCTATTTGTAAGAAATAATAGTAACTTATTTGTTAAAGCAAGAGATACCCTTTCCAAATAAGCTTTATTTATAACAAAACTAAACTTTTAAACAGCAGTGTATTTTGTATGATTCCGAGAGTGTATCATCATTTACCCAACTCTCTGCTTGAAATTTCAAATAATAATTTATTTAAAAAAAAGTGAAGATACTACTTTTATAAAAATCATATTATTCGGTAAGGGAACTTCTTGAAGACAAATTAATAGATGTAGTATTGTAACTGGCTTAGTGGTACTGTGACATTAATTAGACATTTTATGTGACATTATTTTACAAAGTTGACATTGTGTATTAATTAGGTAATCTCACTTGATATTATTTTAATAATTATTTAGACACTGTAATTTGATATGTAATAATTTTAATTTAATCTATAGCATATAATTAAGAATTTTTGCATGGCATGAGCCTAAATTTTGGCGATCAACAATGTAAATTGACCACTGTAACACCATCTGTACCTATATTGCGCAAATAAAGAATAAATAAAAATAAAATAAATAAAATACATATTTTAAAATAGTTTAACTAAAGTAATCGCTACTCTCAACTCTAGTGATAAACTTTTCTGTAAATAGTCAATTTACTCAAAAACTAGTGTACAACTAGAATGACATACATACAATAATTAACCCGAGTGGCTCGAGTTACAAAATTCTACTCGAATAGCATCTTTATCTTACGGCCAATGTAGTATTTGTCTACAATTTAGTGATGAAATCGACTTACTAATTCAAGCAATTTATTGAGACATTATGTAATAAAAATTGATATTAGGTAATATGTTTATAATGTTGTAGCAATTTATGTAATATATAATATAAATTGATCATATATACTTTGTATTTACCTCGTAACGTTAGAGTTAGAGTTTGATATTATTTTATGAAGATTGTCGATACGCATACCAAAAATAATATATAACTACCTATTAAGTGTTGTAATAATAATTGTGTTGTATGGAAGAAGAATTATAAAAATAATTTGCGAGAAATTGACACAGCTTCGTTCAGCTAATTTGGATTGCGTAACTCGAGCTCAAAATCGAGTTACCTGAATTTCAACTCGAGTCGATTTTTTTCTGAGTTATCACGGCACATCTACAAGACAATATTTTTTTAAATATTAAATTACCTTAGCCAATGATCAGAACACGAAAATCAAAACAACTATTTTTTTTTTTTCAGATTTCTTTATTCCGTTTACATTTTCGAAAAATCTATAAGCCATTTACTATTATAATTTGGTGTCTTTTTTTGGTGTAAATACCATTAAGTAACGTTAATATTTCTAGTCGGCCCAAAAATTACTGTCTCCTTTGAATGTCGACAACACCAAATTTAATCTGTCAAATCCCTAGTGGTCTCATGAGACCGCATCTACCCACAGCACTTTAACCAATTATATATTAAATAATAAAAAATATATATATTATGGTGGAGCCACGTGTTTAAGGCTGCCGAAAATCTAGTTCCCCGGTCAAACCTCAAACCTATTACGCGAGATATTAACTAAAGTGGACTGTATATGCGATTGCTTTTACGCTTACGTAAAAGCGACTACTATAGCATGCGGTACAATGCACTCGCTCTTCCCTAAACTAAACTATTACTTGTCGAATCGATGAAAGGAATCCTGCTTGACTAGGAAAAAAAACACAGATTGGAGCGGGTTAAACTATTAGCAAGCAGGTATAATTAAGGAATATTGACTCACCGGGGTTTCTTCTTCCTGTCGATCACTATAGCGGCGACTTCCGGAACCTCCTCTGGACAGACACTTCTGGGGCCCTAGTGGTGCGTCAGGAGAGAAGAGTTGGTTCAACGACGACTGCGGCGGGAGAAGAGGCTCGCGCATCGGTCGCGCGTGTCTTATATATCCTCGGCTCGGGTGATTACGCGATGTTCTAGAATCGTCTTCTTTCCCCTCCCACCCCACCACCCCGATGTGTCGATAGGAGGGTACGAATGATATTGTTTGGAAAGGAAATAATGATTCTACAAGTTCCTACCGTCAAAATAAAAAACGCGAATGGTTTTCCGCGCAACCATCTCCCCCCGCCCTTGAAGGATTTCCTTCAAAAAAAAAAATAACTAAACAACTAGAGCTAAGATCGACTAACAAATAACTAACTAACGCTAAGATTACCTAAATTAAACTACAATTTCAGTCTAGAAAGCTAATTTAAATTATGGAAGAGGCAAGGGGCACAAACGGATAACAGGACGTAGGTAAGACCCAACCGTGGTCTTAACGCGAGCTATCCTAATTACTCCGTCGGAACCGGGAAAGACCTCCTCGACGATTCCTAACGGCCAGTGGAGAGGCGGCGTATTCTCCTTAGTGAGCACAACTACGGTTCCTACAGCTAAAGGCTCTGTCGCTGTGTTCCATTTTTGCCGAGACTGCAAAGTATGCAAGTATTCCATCCTCCATCGTTTCCAAAACGATTGCACTAACCGATCTAATAATTTGTGGCGTGTGGAAATGCTAAGTCTGTTCTCATCCATATCCGCGGCGGGCAGATACCTTAGAGGCGTTAAAGTCAAAAAATGTGCTGGAGTTAGAGCCAGCGGTTCCGAGGGGTCACTAGATAACGTCCGACAAAGTGGGCGGCTATTCATTACGCATTCAATTTGAGCGAGCACCGTACTTAGCTCTTCGAAGGACAAAATTTGATCTCCTATTACTCGGTATAAGTGGCTCTTTAGACTTTTAATATTAGTCTCCCAATTGTCCCCAAAATGACTCGCGGCTGGGACGTTCAGAGACCACTCAATGCGGTTCTCGGCTAGAATGTGAGCGAACTCCGAATTATAATACTTGCTAGCTAAGAGCTCGTGTAGTTCCGATAGAATACGTTTTGCACCGACGTAGTTCGTACCGTTATCCGAATATAATTTACTTACAGGGCCTCTGCGCGATAGAAATCTTTTAAATGCACCCATAAAGCCTGCTGTGCTTAGATCACCAACGAGTTCTATATGCACTGCTCGAGTAGTTAGACATACGAAAATGCAGACGTAAGCCTTTGTGGATCTTATACCACGCCCGCGAGTGAGCGTGACCTTAAACGGACCAGCAAAATCAGACCCGGTGTGCGTGAAGGGCTTTACCGATTGTATCACTCTACAAGATCTAAGTTCCGCCATTTCCGGAAATGACGGCTTGGGGCGTGCCCGAAAGCAAGCTATACATCTGTGCACCCGATTGCGTATTAAACTACGTGCAGAAAGAATCTAATAATTCTGACGCAAGATCGACATCAATAAATCGGGGCCAGCGTGCGAGTTCAATTTATGATGATAATCGACTAATAAGTTCATGATATGGTCTTTACGCGGTAAAACTATAGGGTGCCGTTGATCGAAACTCAATTGCGAGTTGGACAAGCGTCCACCTACCCTTACAATCCCATCCTGTAAAAATGGCTTAAGGCGTTGAAAGGCGCGACTACAAGCTCTATTCGATTGTAATCTTGTAATTTCTTCAGAGAAGTGCGCACGTTGAAGTTCACGTAATACTAGCGACTCGGCATAGTTGTAATCGGATGCTAAGACATACGGACGTCGCGGTAAAAGCTTCGCGAATCGACAAACGTAAATTACGCTACGCAATAATTTCGACCAAGAGGACAAGCGGTTCGCCAGAGCAATGATTGGAGAAACCTCGCTCGAAACGTTCGCCACTAGAGCGTGTCTCTTCTCTTCCGGCGGTTGTGACACTGATGAAGGTTCGAAATCGGTTATTGGCCATTGCGAGGGATCCAAGTAAACCCAAGAAGGTCCATGGAACCAAAGCGGGTGGTCCATTATTTGCATCGGGGTGAGTCCCCGGGATAGACAATCGGCAGGGTTTTCCTTACCGGACACGTGATAAAAGTTCCGCGTTTCTAACTCGTCTTGGATCTTGGCCACTCGGTTCGCGACAAACGTATCCCAACGGTGGGGTGAAGAATGAACCCAACATAAGGCGACGGTGGAGTCGGAAAAGGCAAATATTCTTTCTATGTGAACTCTATCCCTACATGCGCCGATAACTGTGGTAATAAGCTTGGTGAGTACTAATATTGCGCAAAGCTCTAAGCGCGCCAGAGAGACAACCTTACGGGGGGAGACTCTCGACTTAGAACTAATGAGGCTAATCGAATTTCTACCATTATTCTGGACATGGAAATATACAACGCCCCCGTAAGCCTTCTCGCTGGCGTCTGCAAATCCAACAACCGTTATGCTGCTATTTCTATCGACATTTATATGACGCGGTATTTTAATTTCTCTTAGTAAAGGAAGTTCCTCTCTAAAGCGCTGCCACAATCGAACAATGCTGTCAGGCGGCGAGTCATCCCAATCGCATTCAAATAACCAAAGTTGTTTAATCAAAAGCTTAGCGTATAATACCACCGGAGCTACGAAACCCATGACGTCCCATAATCTAGCAACGCATGACAGTATTGTGCGCTTTGTGCATTTCTCTACGGGCGGATTTACCTTAAGGCTAAACACGTCGGACTCTGGTGACCAACACAGACCGAGCACCTTGTGTGTATCGGAATCGTCGAATTCCTTTATCGCCGAAAGACGGTGTGATAGTGGGATTGTATCTAAAACCGGACGCGAATTACTAGTCCACTTCACAAGATCGAATTGACCCGATTTCATGAGCCTTATAACCTCGGCGGTGGTTAGGGTTGCCTCCTCCACGCTATCGACCGAATACACAAAATCATCCATATATAATCCGCTCTCAATTGCCCTCTTAGCTTTAGGATAAGAGGGACCTTCATCGTGAGCGAGCTGTCTCACCGTGCGTAATGCATGAAATGGGCTCGACTTTAAACCAAAACAAACGCGGTTAAATTCTAACACCATTAGAGGTTCCTTTGGGTGGAAACGATATAAAATGCGCTGGAATCTACGGTCGCATTCACGGACCCCTATGCAAAGAAACATTTGGCGAATATCGGCGGATAGTGCTATACTAAACAAACGAAAATTGACTATTATATCAAATAAACTGCCCTGTAAATTTTGCCCACTATAGAGGATATCGTTAAGCGACAGGTGAGTGCTAGTTTTAGCACTAGCGTCGAGCACTACACGTAATTTAGATGTAAGTATGTCCTCTCTAATGACTCCGTGGTGTGGTATAAAATACGACGGTGTGTCTTCGTAGTTATCTAATTTCGAAGCCACAAGTGATATGTAACCTTCTCTTATATATTCGTTAATGACGCGCGTCGTAAGCTTCCTTTAACTGGGGTGAAGCGAGCATCCTACGCTCCAAGCTGTAGAAACGTTTTTCCGCCATTTGACGCGAATCGCCGAGAGATAAAACATCTCCCTTAAAGGGTAGCGCTACACTATATCTACCGTCGCGATCACGAACGGTCGTGCGGACGTAAATTTCCTCGCATATCCTGTCATCTGAACTAGCTATGGGTGGGACGTTCACCTCCTCCATCTCCCAAAATTTGCGGACTAACGACTCGAGCGGTTCGACAGCCATACCACAATAAGAGGCTGCCGAAATACTATCTAGGATGGGGGCGGAGCCAAGGATCACATAGCCCAATACGGTTTCCAGTGCGTAAGGCGCGGTATGCGAGGAGTTGCCCCTGACCTTATTGTTTAACAAAAGATGAGGGAAAAGCGATGCCCCAATGAGCATGTCTATGTTTCCAGGAACGGCGTAAGTGTCGTCTGCTAGAGTCAAATTTTTAAATTCAATCATTGCCGAGGTGTCAACCGAAACGGTTGGCAACCGTTCAGTGACCCTATCTACTACTAGTGCATTTATATCAAAGTTAACGTTACGATCTATCCGAGAATAAAATTTTAAATTTATATATCCCTGTGTCGCTTTACTAGTACCTCCGATGCCTTTAACTACAGGACATGAAAGTGACCTATTTATTACTAAGCCTAAGCGCTGACAACATTGTCGTGTTATAAAGCTATTTTGGGCTCCGCTGTCCAGCAGTGCACGGACGCTTTGTTTGTTTCCACGCGAATCCCTAACCAAAATACGCGCCGTACCCAGTAACACGGTTGAAGGAGGTTGTGCTCCCATATTTGCCAATGAGCACAGAGCGACATCACCAGGTCGACCGCTAGAATCGTTGACCTTAGTAGGGGTGAATTCCTTATTCGCCTTACTTGACGCCGCTATGTTGCTATTTTCAAAATGTAATAGCGTGTGATGTTTCCTGGCGCACTTGCTACATACGGAACTCGAATTGCATTTTGCAACTAAATGCTTATCGCTTAAGCAGTTCAAACATAGGTTGTTTGTTTTTACTAACTTATAACGTTCGCTTGGTGAATATTTACGAAAAGTCGCACAGTTATATAAATTACCGTGTTTATCTTTACATACTATACAAGTATGCTGGAGTGATGTCGGCGTAGCGGTTACGTAAGTTAACGACCCTGCTATTTTAGATGGTTGAGTCTGTCTACGGTCGACGCACCTTTTAATCTCCTGTTTAACGTTCGGTGAGCGCTGCATCACCTTTATTTGATCTCGCACGAACGATGCTAATGAATGAAAGGAAGGCATCTCCGAGCTACGATGCTCCATTTCAAACGCACGCACGGTGTCGGAGTCTAATTTCTTTAATGCTATATGGAGAAACACCACGTCCATGAGGTCATTAAACTTCAAATTCTTAAGTGCAGCCACCGATGCCACAAATTTATCGAGAAACTGCTCTAAGCCGTTGATGTTCGCGGATGATATAGGTTTAAGATCGAATATCTGGTTCAAATATTCGGAAGCTAACATTCTCCTATCTTCATATTTAGTTTTAAGCGTTTCAAATATTAATACGTAATTGTTTGCTGTAGGTGTAAAACCCGAGCAGATCGACTGTGCTCTGCCACTAAGTTTACTAATTAAGTAATATAATTTTTCAGCGTCCGATAACGATGGGTTGTTGTGTATATTGTTTTGAAAACTACTGAAGAAGAAGGGCCACGTCTTAATATCACCACTGAATACCGGAATATCTATTGGCGGTAACCTAATTGAGTCACGAGGGCGTACCTGCATTTCAGGCTTCGCTTCACCTTGAGATTGTAGCAATTTTGCGGTTCTCTTCACGCGACACAACATATCTTCGAATGCCAGCAGCGGTTGGTAGTTCACTATGTATTTCGGGTCGGTTTGTAGTTCCGAATGATTAATTTGATCTAATATTCTTTCGTAATCTGTCCGCAAATTATCTATCGTTTCGATTTCATTTAAAAAAGGCCTCCCCGTACTGCCTCTATATGAATGTTCTTTATATAATCACTTATATTCTGCATACGCGAAAAGAGTATGTCCCTCTTGGCATAAAGCGTTTTAATTTTGATTTCACTTCCACTAACTGCCATTTTAAATTATTATAATAAAGTTATATTAATCACAATTAATCTCACACGCATAAACGACGTAGGATGAATACTCGGCGTGCCGTATTACGTAATCAGATCGAGCGCCCGATGCAGTCAAGGCTACGCGTCGTTTGCTAAACCTAATAATTTTATAAAATTGTGGGGTAAGCGTATCAAACGGTTGCTATCACGCCGTTTCAATTATTTAATAAGCTTTAAATTTAACCAAATACGAGCGCTATTAAATGAATAATTCTGTTTGCGAGTAACAAATCAAAATTTTAATTTAAACGAACACTATTTAAGTCTATTCTATAAATTAGAGTGCGTTATCTAAACAATTAATTTAATAATTCGACCAGAAAATGGTTGGATAACCACTAAACACCAATCCAGATCCGGCTCGAAGGACCATAAAATGGTGGAGCCACGTGTTTAAGGCTGCCGAAAATCTAGTTCCCCGGTCAAACCTCAAACCTATTACGCGAGATATTAACTAAAGTGGACTGTATATGCGATTGCTTTTACGCTTACGTAAAAGCGACTACTATAGCATGCGGTACAATGCACTCGCTCTTCCCTAAACTAAACTATTACTTGTCGAATCGATGAAAGGAATCCTGCTTGACTAGGAAAAAAAACACAGATTGGAGCGGGTTAAACTATTAGCAAGCAGGTATAATTAAGGAATATTGACTCACCGGGGTTTCTTCTTCCTGTCGATCACTATAGCGGCGACTTCCGGAACCTCCTCTGGACAGACACTTCTGGGGCCCTAGTGGTGCGTCAGGAGAGAAGAGTTGGTTCAACGACGACTGCGGCGGGAGAAGAGGCTCGCGCATCGGTCGCGCGTGTCTTATATATCCTCGGCTCGGGTGATTACGCGATGTTCTAGAATCGTCTTCTTTCCCCCTCCCACCCCACCACCCCGATGTGTCGATAGGAGGGTACGAATGATATTGTTTGGAAAGGAAATAATGATTCTACAAGTTCCTACCGTCAAAATAAAAAACGCGAATGGTTTTCCGCGCAACCATATTATATAATAAAAAAAATTATATTTAGAGACGACTTACTTTTACTTTACTTTTTATGAGTGTTTGGTATTGTATTTTATTATAAAATTGATATAAAAGTTTTTGTGTGAATATAATTTATCTTTTGTAAATAATTGTGATATTTACGCTGGTGTCCTGCACTGGGTAAGTACATTTTTTACTACGAAAATACAATTAAAATGTATTTTACTGAAGTAAAAGCACTAAAACAAGTAATTTAACACAATAATAAATAAACAGAAACAAGTATTATATTAAAATTTATAATGAATTTTTTCGATAAATTCAAGTTTAGGTTATTTTTAGCGACGCTGCGTCGCGCGTATTGAGCGGGTAGTGTCAATCATTTTAGCTAAGGTCTGAGAGGTTAAATCATCTCAGAGTATGTGGTTCTTATGGATATGTTTATGTACCTGATGGTTGCAGAAGTAAGTTGGATAAGAAAAGTAATAAAATGATTTTGGTTGGCTATAGCAATGAAAATTATAGGATGAGATTATGATATTTGATGAGAGTTTTGAATCTAAAACCTATAAACAAACTATAATTGAAGTAAAAGATTCTGTATTAGCGCGAAACATTCAAGAGTTGTAATCGATACAACCATTGGCACCTGTATCTACGAGAATGTCAACATCAGAAGGCCAAATAGGCCTTCAAAAATCTTGGCGTGCTCAGTAGACCGGGACAATATTTCATGCCAGCACACCGTCTGCATTTTTAAAAGGCGCAGGTTAAACCTCACGTGAAATGCTGTTCCCATTGTAACGCTCCCCCCCATCTTCATTAATAAATTATAGTTTATTATTTATAATTAGGTAATTCCCCTTTTTAAATAAAATTGTACATATGTGACCTGGATAAATAAAATATGTTTTGATCTTTCTAAAGGTTTCATAATAGGCCATTTGTAATATTTTATTATTACGTTGTGTTTGTTTAGTACATTAGTTCTTTTAGGTGTCTTTTGGAAGAATGAATATTCAATAGAGCAATTGAAAGCTGTATGTAATGCCTTGTAAGCTAAGTGAACCCCGTTCACAAAGACAGGGCTCGAGAAAGGTTAAGAACATAAAACGTCTCTATTCCACTTGTTTTACATTATTAATTTATTATTAATTATCCCTTCCCGCTTGAAAAATTTTGATGCACTCCCCCCGAAGGGAATGCTAACTCAGGAACTGGACTGGATAATCCGCAGCAAAATAACCAGCGAACCAGGAAAAAAGAGCTTGACCCTTTGGTAGTGCATAAGCACAAACATCGACCGAAGTCGCACATGTCAATGCGTGTGAACGCCAAACAGAATACGAACGAATCCAGCCACAGTAAATGTACGTCACACGGTTTAGGTCGTAAACCCTCCGTGAGCGTTACCACCTGCCAGACTGCCGCTCCTGCAGATGTGATGTAAGTGTATGGCATCACCACCAATTGCATGATCAGCACGGCTACTAGCCGCAGAGCGTGTCATGAGTCTACCGCTTACCTCAAGGAAATGGAATCTCACGTTGTGCGGCTTTCGGCCGCAGCCTTGAGAGTCTCCTCAGATCCTCCCTCCAGCTACTACCCGCATGAGGTCGACACATATGCTCCATCAACCAATAAAACAGCAGATATAGCCAAAAGGTAGTTGTAAGGTGTTAGTAATAATTTTCCATCAGAAAGCGTTGTATCACTGACGTTAAGTAAATGCATTTTCGATCATGTTTGTCTCACCCACCAATAAGTTGCCTTCAATCATTCAAAGGTGGGAAAGTTACAGTGATATATTATCACGTTGTGACGTAAAACACCATGAAGTTCAGATAGTCTGCAGCCCCGTAATAAAGGGAACCGACTTGGGCAAAGCTACTTAGGTGTGAGTCAAACCAAGACGCAGAGAGTGCCGTTGAGAATAGCATACCACCAAACAACTATCGAAGAGACGCAATGCTGCAGAACGCAACAAGTATCAATACGACTATTGACGGCTTACATTATCGCAAGGTCCCCCATACATCTCAGCAGACATCACCACCCGCATACCTCCATCGACCAGAACCACAAGAGTGTGTCGAATCAGGCGCAGCACACCCGCAGATCCATCACAAGATGCAATACCGCAAGTAGCAATAAGCATCAATGCAAATATCATACGGATGGCGCTCACTCACAACACACCCACATGGTCCCTATCGACTTTGGTAACAAAATGTGTATTGTTGTTAAGATAATTGATAGAATCAGGCGTTACTTTGCGGAAATCCATTATAATAAAAAAATAAAAATATAAATTTCTTTGCAACTTTCCGCTAAACATATAAAATGATGTGTCTTACCTGGATTGAAGCGCACCTCCCGCCCTCCCTCAATTGCATACACTAACTCCGTCACCACTAGACCAAGCACCACTACTCTCAACACCACTATTCCAGGCAAGACACACCATCGACGATAATACGACACGTGTTTCGCCTCTACACGAGGCATCCTCAGGTAATATAGACTCTACGGCGGCTGACCGCTAAGTGAGCGGCGAGTCGAAACAGTTGCTATTTATACACGCTGACACAATCGCTCCCTACCAAAGTAGCGAGTGACCGCGTCGTGCGATAACAAACCTGCCAACAGTTATTATTATTGTTATGATTATTTTTAAATACTATTATTATTATTGTTTTGAGTGACCGCGCCGTGCGATAACAAATCTGCTATTAATTATTATTATTGTTATGATTAATATTTTAAATACTATTATTATTATTGTTTTATTGATATTATTATAATTATTTATTATTATTAATCTTAAAATTATTATTAAAGATTGGCCTTAAAGATGTTTAACAAAGGTGAATTAGAAACATTTGTTTGTTCATTCAGCAGTGTATAATTACCATTATTACTTTTTAAAATCTCCAACTGCTCCAGCACACACAGTCGCAGCCCCTTAATACAGGTATGTAAGACTTCAAAGGAATGGTCGCTAGCTAGGTTGTGTCCAGTGTCCAAGAGATATTTAGCAAAATGGGATTTATCAGGATTGCAATTTCTGTACGCGGCCATATGTTCTTTATAGCGCGTCCCGAAATTGCGACCAGTCTGACCCACGTAAACGGCGTGGCATTCGTCACAAACAAGTTTATAAACACCCGATTTTTGACTAATATTTAACTTATCTTTACTATTACAAATATTCCAAAGCGAATTGTTTGTTTTGATTGTTTGTTTTGAATGCCACGTTAACGCCGTTTTTCTTAAGACTATTAGCTATTTTTTCCGATATGGGGCCTAAGTAGGTCAAACTACCCACATACCGCCGGACACTTTGAGATCGAACCGCGTACAAAGAATTGCGAACAACATGCTTTTGTTTCTTTTTAATAAGATTATCAACGAGACTTTTTGAAAAACTGTTAGAGACCGCAATTTGATAAATTATATTAAGTTCTTTTAAATAATTTTCTTTATTTAATGGAACAGTGGACAGACGGTTAATGTAACAATAAAAAGCGGATAATTTATGTTGCCATGGATGACACGATGATGCGGGGATGACCGTGTCGGTATGAGTTGGCTTTCGATAAATTTGAAAAACATGTAACGACTCTTTTCTTGTTATTGTTAAATCAAGGAAATTAAGGGAGCCATCTTGTTCCAATTCAAGCTGAAATTTAATTTTTTCGTGGACTCTATTTATTTTATTAAGGAAAACATCCAGTTGTCTCCTTGTGCCTGTCCAGCAAATAATTATGTCGTCTACATATCGATAATAGTATAAGATATTTTGGTTAACAACTATATGTTGTTTTTCGAAATCATCCATGAAAATGTCCGCCATAAGTGGACTTAGAGGGGACCCCATAGCTAACCCTTCTTTTTGTAGATAGAAACGGTTATTAAACCGGAAATAATTTTGTTTCATACAGAGAGAGGTTAAATTAAGAAGATCATTTGTTTCCCCGGGATGCAGACGACGTTTTTTAAAGAGATCTGAGAGTATACGCAAACAGTCAGGGAATGGGACGTTTGTGAAAAGACTATCAACGTCTAAAGACAACAACATAGATTTAGGTGGAATACGAATATCTTTTATTTTGGAAATAGGTTCTAAACTATTTTTAAGGCTGTAAGTGGGGTTGAAACCAGATTTCTCCCGAAGGAATAAGTTTAATTTTTTAGCAAGGAAATAAGCTGATGCACCTATATATGAGACAACTGGACGAATAGGAACATGTTCTTTATGTAATTGAGGTAACCCATATAAAGTGGGTGCTTGAGGATTCATTGGAACAAGATTGCTCCGAGACAAGTTGTGATCGGGAAAAACATATGACGACTTTTGTATACATACTTTAATATCCGAAGTAAACTTTTTGGTTGGATCAGACTCTAACAGCTGAAAGTCGTCACCTTGGATAACATCGTTAACCTTCTGGCTATACCCGCTACTCTCCATAATGACAACAGTATTTCCCTTGTCGGCCTTAGTAACAATAAGGTTATTGTCTTTTATTCTATGTTTTAGTGACATAAAAATGGGGAACTCAGGATTGCAATGGGAAGATGCGGGTGCCTCCTGAATTTCTTTAGCTAACAAACTTTTAACGATGTTATCTTTCCTCCCGATCACAACAGCCACCTCCGCGTCAACGGCTACAGTCTCTAACGATCTTTGGGAGACCGAAGGTGTTAAATTATACTTTAGGCCTTTGTGTAAAAGGGACAACTCATCCGTTGGAAACTGGAAATCGGAAAGATTTTTAACAAAAAAAAAAAACTTAGGAAAATTTTCAATCGAACTCCCTCCGTGACTCAGACAATTTTTAACCAATATTCTAATTATCTTATAAATGTTATTTTTCTTATATTTATATATATATATATATATATATATATATATATATATATATATATATATATATATATATATATATATATATGTATCCAGTGGCGTGCAAATTATATGAATGAGTAATTTGTGCTACAACCGTAATATAGTTGCAGCGTGGCTCAAAAAGCGTTTACTTTTTATTTTCTCTTTATTATTAGGAATATCGCTGTCCATCTCCTAGTCCGTTTCCCTTTTCTGCTTCTTACGAGGGGATGATATATTTTAGTGAATAGTTTTACATCGTCACTACACTTATGTTATCCATTCATTATTTAAAGCCCATAAAATTTCATTTCTGAACGTAGGCCTTCCCCATAGATTACCTCATAGGGGGAGATTTTTTGATAATTGCCACGCTTGGCTTAACAGGAAGATACTGTCAAAGCCTATCTCTTGTTTAAGTTTCCTCCTATTGCCTCTCACTACACCCGCGAGATGATATGCGGTAGGGGACATTTTTACAAAACGCCCTGCAGCACCGCGATGAACCCACAATACTCCATAATGCTTCATAATACTCCCGGAAATGAAAGGAGGCCTGCGCCCAGAAGTGGAACACATAATAATAAAAGTGTCTGCCAGTCAGTAAACAAGTAACATACATACATACAAAGTACATGAAGGAGAAACGTCTTCGTCTTTTATTCAGCTCTTCAATTACTGATTTACTATATTGGATGTCCCAAAAATATCACTTCAGAGTGACATGGAAGGTAGGTTAGACTTAGATCTTAATGAATAGATAAAAAATTGTCTTTGTAAAAGTTTTTGTAGTAGTTTTTGAGATATCGTCAATTTTTTTTAATCAAAAATCTCTACTTTATGATAGTGTTTCTAACGTTGTCATTAGAAATATCTTGAAAGTTTTTGGTTTTAAAATTTTATTTTTTATTTTTCGAACAGTTGTTTCATGCGTTAAAAGTAAATTTGTCCCAAAATCTAGTTTTTAGTTTAGGACATTCAGTATTATAAATAGAATAAAGTCACAGGTGAATTGAATATTTTATTATTGTGATTTATAGCATTCACTTAATTTTGATGTCTATTATTTTGTGATGATGTTTGTGCAAATAGACGATGTAAAAATATAGGATCGTAACATAGTAAAAATTACTACTGCCAACTTCCAAGAACACCATTAATATTGATACCCTCGATACTCTTGAACATGTTGTCTTTCATGAGCTTATTGTTAACAATATCGACAGTATTGAAAGTGTCAGTAGTAGCAGACAATCGATTTTGTTCATTTTTATATAGTCTTGCACAATAAAAGAAATTACTAAACACTCTAAAACCCATTGAATAAAACTATTATTTACGGATTTTATCGCGTTTAATATCTTTAATTTATTTTTATTATTATCCCGACGTTTCGGGTGCTTTACAGCGCCCATGGTCACGGGGGGGACTGAGAAGTTTGACGTCCCAATGTCATAGTTAGTCCGGCTACCTTCAGTTTTTTAATATTAATTTTTGGTCCGATTTACGCAAAACGAGCTTATAGTATCATGAAGTCTTGCAGTGGTATGCTTGGGTTTGGGTTTAATTTTGTTGATTATAGGATCCCAAGCAGATGGTAGCACCCAACCATCTTCTCTATTGAAATTTGGATGTTTTTTAATTTCAATAGCCTCGCGTATCATCCTTGGTAGGAATCGGTGTTCTTTTGCGAGAATTTGTGGTTTATCAAATCTAATGTAATGGTGGGGACGATCTTGAACATGTTCGCAGACTGCAGACTTCCCGGAGCGTCGGTGCTTCACATCAGCTATATGTTCCTTCACGCGGGTTTTTATAGATCTCTTTGTTTGACCTATGTAAGAGAGACCACATTCACAATCTAGCTTGTACACACCTGCATCTTGTAGAGGAATATTACATTTGATGGATGGTAAAAATTGACTAATCTTCTTCAGCGGCTTGTAGTATGTCTTAATGGACGCTCGCTTCAAGATGTAGCCAATCTTGTCCGTGACTCCTCCAACATATGGTAGTAGAGCAGGTGCGCGCTCGACTGTTGCCGGCTTCACTCGTTCACTGTGACGTAGGCGCGGGACCCGAAGCTTGTTGTCTTGCAATACTTGCTTGACGTGCTGAAGCTCCGCGGCCAGGTGTTTTCTGTCACAGATCCCTCGTGCTCTCTGAAACAAAGATTTACCCACGGTAGCTAACTGTGAAGGATGATGGTGAGATTCACCATTTAGATATCGGTTGGTATGGGTCTTTTTCCTATACACAGTGTGACCAATAGTGTTATCAGGATTTCGGATGACTAAAACATCTAGGAAAGCTAAAGAATTATTTGCCTCTAACTCCATTGTGAATTGTATTTTAGAGTTTATGGAGTTAAGGTGGTCTAAAAATGCAGTTACTTTGTCAGATGGTAAAATTGTGAAAGTGTCGTCTACGTACCGCTTGTAGAACCTTGGATTTACAGGAGCAGTAAGAAGGGCTTTCTCCTCAAAGTCCTCCATGAATATGTCGGCGACTATGGGAGACACAGGTGAGCCCATCGCCACACCATCTACTTGCTTGTAGAACTCCTCCTTCCACAATAGATAGCCAGATGTGAGGCAATGTTCAAGTAGTATTGCATATTCTTGAGGCATGTTATTTTCTTCTAGCTTCCTAGTTACAATTGAGATGCAGTCCACAATAGGTAGGCATGTAAATAGTGACTGAACATCAAAACTGACCATAGTTTCATTGTTAGCGAGATGTAGGTCTTTTATCTCACTCACAAAATGGTATGAATCCTTTGTGTGTGCTCTGGTATGTCCTCTCAGTGGTGATAGTATTTTTGCTAAGTATTGTGCCAGCTTATAAGTTGGTGAATCGATCTGGCTCACTATGGGACGTAGTGGAGCGTTTGGTTTGTGTATCTTCGGTAACCCATACAACCTCGGTGGTTTGGCACATGATGGTATTAGCGAATTCACGTCGAGATTTAATTTTTCGGAGTATTTCTTTATTAAATCGCTAGTTGTTTTAAGCGTGTTAGTTGTAGGGTCTGTTTTGACCTTTTTATATGTACTTTCGTCCGATAAAAGTTGTTGTATTTTAAAATTATATTCCGACGTGTCCATTACTACCGTAGCATTTCCTTTATCCGCGCGGAGAATCGTGAGTTCTGGTCTGTTCCGTAAGTTATTTAGCGCTGTAAATTCGTCTTTGGGAAGGTTTGGTTTCGGCACTGAACTGCGACGTAACAAGGACGAAATATCTTGACGTATGGCCTCCAAATCTTCCTTACCGATATTATTCTTAAACAGACAATCCTCAACACTGCAGATAATTTCTTCGTACGGGATTTTTCGCGGAGTTAATGCGAAGTTCATTCCCTTCGCTAATACTTTCATTGTCGGTTCGTCCAGTGTATGTTTTGACAAATTACAGACAGTGCGTTGTTTATAGTTTGTGTCTATGGTCAACGGTTGTTTATTGTTCTGGCGTTGACTTGGATGTTTGGCATTTGATTTGATCGTTAATTTTTGGTATTTTTCTATTTGTTTATTTTTGCATTCATTGTATTTTGATGTTTCTCGTTTGTTTAAAGTTTCGATGCAATTATTAAAATCAAATGTCGTTAAAATTGTCTTTAGTTCACTGGACAAATTGTCTATGGTGTTGTTTATGAAATGTAAATCGAACCGTTTCTGCTGAATCACCGTCCGTAACAACTTTTTACTTGCCTGATTTAAGATCTTAGCGCTTCCTCGAATGTCCTTCTTTGTTGATATTTTGACACACGTAGGAATGAGATTATGGTCTCTGCATCTCTTCAAGAAATTTAAAGATGTTATATATCTTGCGCGCTTGGTTTTAAGATCTTCTAATCGGCGAATTTTATTTGCTATTACCAGTCCGTACTGGTTCACATAATGATTTCTTAAATTTACGCGAACACTACACATTGAATAAAACTATTATTTACGGATTTTATCGCGTTTAATATCTTTAATTTATTTTTATTATTATCCCGACGTTTCGGGTGCTTTACAGCGCCCATGGTCACGGGGGGACTGAGATGTTTGACGTCCCAATGTCATAGTTAGTCCGGCTACCTTCAGTTTTTTAATATTAATTTTTGGTCCGATTTACGCAAAACGAGCTTATAGTATCATGAAGTCTTGCAGTGGTATGCTTGGGTTTGGGTTTAATTTTGTTGATTATAGGATCCCAAGCAGATGGTAGCACCCAACCATCTTCTCTATTGAAATTTGGATGTTTTTTAATTTCAATAGCCTCGCGTGACCATCAAACTATAAACACGGTGTCTGTAATTTGCAAAACATACACTGGACGAACCGACAATGAAAGTATTAGCGAAGGGAATGAACTTCGCATTAACTCCGCGAAAAATCCCGTACGAAGAAATTATCTGCAGTGTTGAGGATTGTCTGTTTAAGAATAATATCGGTAAGGAAGATTTGGAGGCCATACGTCAAGATATTTCGTCCTTGTTACGTCGCAGTTCAGTGCCGAAACCAAACCTTCCCAAAGACGAATTTACAGCGCTAAATAACTTACGGAACAGACCAGAACTCACGATTCTCCGCGCGGATAAAGGAAATGCTACGGTAGTAATGGACGCGTCGGAATATAATTTTAAAATACAACAACTTTTATCGGACGAAAGTACATATAAAAAGGTCAAAACAGACCCTACAACTAACACGCTTAAAACAACTAGCGATTTAATAAAGAAATACTCCGAAAAATTAAATCTCGACGTGAATTCGCTAATACCATCATGTGCCAAACCACCGAGGTTGTATGGGTTACCGAAGATACACAAACCAAACGCTCCACTACGTCCCATAGTGAGCCAGATCGATTCACCAACTTATAAGCTGGCACAATACTTAGCAAAAATACTATCACCACTGAGAGGACATACCAGAGCACACACAAAGGATTCATACCATTTTGTGAGTGAGATAAAAGACCTACATCTCGCTAACAATGAAACTATGGTCAGTTTTGATGTTCAGTCACTATTTACATGCCTACCTATTGTGGACTGCATCTCAATTGTAACTAGGAAGCTAGAAGAAAATAACATGCCTCAAGAATATGCAATACTACTTGAACATTGCCTCACATCTGGCTATCTATTGTGGAAGGAGGAGTTCTACAAGCAAGTAGATGGTGTGGCGATGGGCTCACCTGTGTCTCCCATAGTCGCCGACATATTCATGGAGGACTTTGAGGAGAAAGCCCTTCTTACTGCTCCTGTAAATCCAAGGTTCTACAAGCGGTACGTAGACGACACTTTCACAATTTTACCATCTGACAAAGTAACTGCATTTTTAGACCACCTTAACTCCATAAACTCTAAAATACAATTCACAATGGAGTTAGAGGCAAATAATTCTTTAGCTTTCCTAGATGTTTTAGTCATCCGAAATCCTGATAACACTATTGGTCACACTGTGTATAGGAAAAAGACCCATACCAACCGATATCTAAATGGTGAATCTCACCATCATCCTTCACAGTTAGCTACCGTGGGTAAATCTTTGTTTCAGAGAGCACGAGGGATCTGTGACAGAAAACACCTGGCCGCGGAGCTTCAGCACGTCAAGCAAGTATTGCAAGACAACAAGCTTCGGGTCCCGCGCCTACGTCACAGTGAACGAGTGAAGCCGGCAACAGTCGAGCGCGCACCTGCTCTACTACCATATGTTGGAGGAGTCACGGACAAGATTGGCTACATCTTGAAGCGAGCGTCCATTAAGACATACTACAAGCCGCTGAAGAAGATTAGTCAATTTTTACCATCCATCAAATGTAATATTCCTCTACAAGATGCAGGTGTGTACAAGCTAGATTGTGAATGTGGTCTCTCTTACATAGGTCAAACAAAGAGATCTATAAAAACCCGCGTGAAGGAACATATAGCTGATGTGAAGCACCGACGCTCCGGGAAGTCTGCAGTCTGCGAACATGTTCAAGATCGTCCCCACCATTACATTAGATTTGATAAACCACAAATTCTCGCAAAAGAACACCGATTCCTACCAAGGATGATACGCGAGGCTATTGAAATTAAAAAACATCCAAATTTCAATAGAGAAGATGGTTGGGTGCTACCATCTGCTTGGGATCCTATAATCAACAAAATTAAACCCAAACCCAAGCATACCACTGCAAGACTTCATGATACTATAAGCTCGTTTTGCGTAAATCGGACCAAAAATTAATATTAAAAAACTGAAGGTAGCCGGACTAACTATGACATTGGGACGTCAAACTTCTCAGTCCCCCCCGTGACCATGGGCGCTGTAAAGCACCCGAAACGTCGGGATAATAATAAAAATAAATTAAAGATATTAAACGCGATAAAATCCGTAAATAATAGTTTTATTCAATGTGTAGTGTTCGCGTAAATTTAAAAAACTCTAAAACCCATCACAATTTCACTGCTAAGCATAGGCCTCACCCATAGTTTAGCCAAAAATACGTTTCCAGAGTCAACTGCATCATTAACTACTTGCGTGTTTCATTACGTATCGCTACATCTAATGGACATGGGGATCATCTAAGCTTCGACGTCTGACCAACACATTGCTACTTCAGCTTACTGCTTCACTGCTTTGTCATCGACTATTATTTTTCTGCAAAAACTATTCTCGTTACGAATTTTTTCCACAAAGAAAATTGAGTATAGCCCTTTCCAACAGCGGTCAAAAAGTTAACCGACGACTTCAACTTGCCTGGAATGCGTTAATAAAATTTCGACAATTCTTCTTGTCTTATATTTCTCAGAACCGCAATACGAAAGTGTACAGACAAAATGTCTTGCGTGTGATGACCGACTTATGGAACACTAATTGGCCGTGTGAGGATGTTCAAAATCACTCGGCAGGCAATGCAGAGGCCTATGTATATATATATATATATATATATATATATATATATATATATATATATATATATTGTCGGAGCAAGTACATCATCGGTTGACAAAGCATAAGCTTTGCATTGTCTTTTAATTGATTATAATAATCAACGGTGTATAATTATTAATACTACAATTTAATAAGAGCAATTTATCAGAAACATAACATGTAACTAGCTAGTTCTTTAAAACTCTTTTGGTTTACAAATATCTTTATTGACCACTAATTCCTGGTAAAACAACTATTTATTCCATTATCAACTTTTAACTCAAATATTGTTTTAAATCGTAGAATAAATAATTGTCGATTTGATTATTAATCCTGGTAATTGAAATTGCTTAAGTAACCTAATGAATTCAATAAAAAGTTATTGTTTAGTCAAGTATTGACCAATCAAATCGTCGACCAATCAGAGCACACCTAAGTCGTTATTACGTTTTCCTTATTGAATGAATGCGGGAACAGAATCACTTCAGTTCCAGCGCTCGTCAGTGTAGTTCTATTTTCCTGGTAAAACTTTGCAAGTATTATTTGTGAGTCTCATAATAGGAAGTGTAGAATAAAGTTGTAGTGCAAAATTAAAAGTGTGTAGTATTAGATCTCTTTCATTACAATGGAAACAATATGCGGTAGCTCGACTGAACCCCAGTCAAATGGGGACAGTGGTGCTGCCTCACCATAAAAACAACCACTAGGTTTTCCGCCCCAACAATCATGTAGTTGTGTCCTTCACATTGCGCCGGTGTGTAATTGTGACAGGGACAGACTGCAGTACGGTCAAACTGTAATTACTCTATGCTGAATGTATAGAGCGTTACGCTGTCCTATTATTGATAACAATAAATTGCGCAAGCAAGAGAGCAAGTTGAATATCAGCTCTCACATTTTTACCATTTTTAATAATTAACGCTATCCTGTTATTTCCAACACAATTTTGGCTTATCGTGTTACACCATATTCCGACATATATATTTCGCGATATATTATTGTAATAGTGCGCAAATGGTTCCTTTAGGATTCAAATTAACTCCTGCAAAATATTATTAGGATTGATTTAGATTAACATTAAAATTCATTGTGAGACTGCTGTCACCCGGGGCACCGTGTTTCTCGCACCATAATGTGATTACCAGTACAGTCACCAAACACAGAGTACCAAGCAGCAAGCGAGGTATAAAATAGAATATAAGTCGCGCACATGAGCTAGGAGAATGGAGTGACGGGAGTAAGCTCGACCAACACGTCCCGGATCTACAAAGCTTAAGGCAAGAACTCTAATTGACAAATCAGTTGAGTTGATTCAGTTAGACAACAACGAATTACGTCATTCCACTCGCTGCCTTGCGGTCTTGCCTTTCCACCCTCTCATCCTAGTATTGAACAATCTTGCAGTCAAACAGAAGTAAGAAATCACATCAACTAATTAAAACTAATTAAAGAGTTTTGTAATAACACAAATAAACATCTTTCTTATGAAAATCTTTTTAACTTATTTTTTGCTAATATTACATTTAACGTAATGCTCAAATTTAAGTTATACATGATTATCTGAATTAATTTCTTATTTTCTTTACTCTAACACTTAAAATCATAACAATCCTCATATTTGATTCCAAAGTAATTCGATAGAAACTTCTCTTTCTAAGCAGTAAAGGTACGTAAAATTTCCGTTATAATATAATTAAGTCCCCAGAGGTCGTCGTTTTCACAGGATCTCCGCACAAACTTCATGCATTTGCTACGTAAACATCTCAACTGGCATTAAAACTACCCGTTAGCAAAGTTTATAAGAAAAAGATTTTTTTAAAAGACGGTTATAATAATGTTCACACAAAAACGAATGCTGAATAACTATCATCTTCCAAGTTTTTTCAGCACAAAAGTCCAGCTTTCCTCCGAGGTAAAATACCTAGGTCTTACCTTAGACAGTAAACTTAACTGGAACAAACAAATAGAAAACAAAATCAGCAAAGCTAGTTTAACTTTCTGGCAATGCAGAAACATGATTGGCAAAGGATGGGGTTTGACGCCAAAAATTATACTGTGGCTTTACAAAACTGTAATTCGGCCCATGATCACATATGGCTCTCTGGTATGGTGGACCAAAACCACTGAAGCCACCACTATACGAAAGCTTCAGCTTTACCAGAGATTAGTTTGTATGGCTGCCAAGGGCTGCATAAGGACTACACCAACAGCAGCTTTGGAGGCTATGCTGGAGCTAATACCGCTTCATCTACATATAAAACAAGAAAAAACTTTAGCTGCCATTAAACTCAAGACCCTAAATCTTTTAAGTAAGAGTAGAGTCCCCCATACAGATATAATCGATAGAATTTACTCAAAAATTCCTATCCTACAAGCCAGGTATGATAGGATTCCAAAACAATTTGTATTCTGTAAGAAGTACAGGATACAATTAAAAGAAACTGACCATCTGGAAGGATTGGGTCCAAGAGTGCTCAAAGTTTTCACGGATGGTTCTAAGACAAATGGAGGTGCGGGGTCTGGGGCTTTTTCTGAAGACCCTAATATCCACATATGCACACCGCTGGGTACCCACAACACAGTCTTCGAGACTTAATGCATGGGCACCATCCAAGCGGCCATAGCAATAAGTGCTAGGAAGGTGAAAGACTTCTCCAACAGAATACTGACTGACAGTATGGCGGTACTACAAGCTCTGATTTGCAATGTGAAGAACTCGGGACTGATATACGAGCATGGCACGAAGCACCGGGTGTACGCCGTGGCTGAAGTGATCGCCTTTCCTGATGCAGCGTGTGGTGTTCCTACTACCTCATCTTTGACTGCGACGACGGCGGTGACGACAGCTGCGGCGGCATCTTCTGCTCCTAAGCCCTGTGTTACTACTGCTAGGGCTAGGAAGACGACTAAAAAATGAAGGTGGCGTGTTTTTCTTGTAGTTTAGCTTTTACTCATGTACTCCAGCAGCTCAATACATGTATTTTTTGTAACTTTTGGTTATCAGGTATTAATTTAGAATTCTTTGCCATATATTTCAATGACATCATTTCTAATTGGTTGCACTAGTTTGAAGACTGTTTCTCAAATTATTTTAATTATTCCACATTACAGGTATTTAGATTAATTGTTTATCCTAATTTCTTCTTTTGTGTGTTTTATTTTTATTGTTTACTTTAAGACTGTCAGTTGTTACCTGTAACCATAGATTACTGTTTCAATACTAGACTAGAGTGCTGTAACCACAGAGGCTGACAGAAGCATTCTTAGACGTATACAGAGAATTCTAAGATTCGTTTTTTACTTTTTATATTTTACTAACTTGGCAAAGGCATCTATAACGATACTGCCTAGTCCGACGTTTATAATTTTTTACAATTTATTGGTGTTAGACTACAAGTTTTTTTTTTTGTTTTGTTTTGGGAATTTTAATATTAAACTTATTGTTTTATTTATTTAAGTTGTTGTTGTGTTATATGCTTTCTCTTTCATGCTGCTGGTGGTTGTAATTGTGTGGGTACCGTTTGATCTTGCATTTATATTTTTTATATTTTATTTTTTATTGTATATTAGTATTTATTTGTATATTTAATTAGTTTTTATGTTATCCTCAAATATTTGTAACGATAGTGATTTTTTTCTGTCCTTGTCTTCGGATGATGAGACACTTAGTGATGTTAGTTATCACAGTACAACTGCTTCTCCTTCACTCAACATCACCTTAAATTCTTGTTTCTCAGAATGTGTGAATAATTTCAATGCTATTCATATTAATGTCCAAAGCATTCCGGCTCATTATCCCGACATGCTTGAATTCATTTGAATCCCGAAATATTCATGCCATTTTAGTTTCAGAATCTTGGCTAAAACCCTGTTTGCCTTCTACTTCTTACTCTTTGCCTGGCTTTCATCTAATTAGAAATGACCGCAGTAATAGAGGTGGTGGGGGCGTGGCGATCTATCTAAGATCCTACTTTCCATTTAAAATTGTTAGTTCGTCATGTCAACCGCCTCCTGGTGATTCTGCTGAGCATTAGCTAGTTGAGGTCTCCCTGTCTCAGAATAAAATCCTACTTGGAGTTTTCTACAGTCCCTCTCTTTCTATAAACTATTTTACTTCTTTTGAATCTCTTTTAGAATCACTAGTCCCTACATATAGTCATACTATTTTGATGGGTGACTTTAACACCTGTTTACTTAAAGGCGACAATCGGACAATAAAACTTAAGTCTATAATTGAAGCGTGTAATATGCAAATCCTACCCCTTGCTGCTACTCACAAATTTCCTAACTGTACTCCTTCCCTTCTGGACTTAATTATCGTGTCATCTTCAAACCTAGTTTTCAAGCATGGACAGTGTCCTGCTGATGCATTCTCTTATCACGATTTACTTTTCCTTTCGTATAAACTACGCCCTCCTAAAATCAAACCTAAATTAGTTCTGCGACGTAATTTTGGAGGAATGGATATTGACCAACTTTGCGAAGATGCTCATAATATTGACTGGTCAGTGATTGAGAGAGCACCATGCATTGACGATAAAGTGGAACTTTTCAATTCCCTTCTCACTCAGCTATATGACGTACACGCGCCAATGCATTATGTTAAACTCAAGCACTTACCTGCTCCATGGCTCTCTGATGATCTGAAAAGGCTAATTTTGAAGAAGAATGCGGCATTGTCAAAGCTTAAGAGGAACAAAACAGAGGAAAACCTTAGAAAATACACTAAAATCCGGAATCGCTGCAACACATTGTGTAGAGATGCACAACGACGCCATATTCATTCATCAGTCGAGAACGGCGACTCATCTAGGGTGTGGAAGTTTCTTAAAACAGTTGGAGTTGGTAGAAACTCTCTTAATACTTCACCTCCCAGTGTTGATGTTGAACTATTAAATCAACATTTTTCTAATCCTTCTAACTCTTTTGATAGTGAACATAAACTGCAAACACTTCGTTCTCTTTCTGTAAGTCCGACTCCTAATTATTCTCCGTTCGTTTTTAGTCAATTTACTGTATGTGATGTTAAGAGAATCATATTATCCATCTCCTCAAATGCTGTCGGTAGCGAAAGCATTAGCCGTAATATGATCGTTCCTCTCTTTGATGTTATCACTCCCATTATCACTCATTTGCTTAACGCATGTGTATCTTCCTCTAAATTCCCACAAGCCTGCTTATGTTATACCCCTTCCGAAGAAATCTAATCCCGTCAACCTCACTGATTTCCGTCCCATTTCGATTTTACCTTTCCTTTCTAAAGTCCTTGAAAAACTTATTTGCCAACAGCTGACACTTTTCCTTAATAAGCACAATTTGTTGAATTCTTTACAATCCGGTTTCCGTCCCGGTCATAGTACGGCTACTGCCTTAATTAAAGTTACTGATGACATACGGTGGGGTATGGATAATAAACAACTCACAGTCATGACCTTGCTAGATTTCAGCAATGCGTTCAATACTGTTGATTTCGATATACTGTTGAGTCAGTTGTATTCCCTTAACATATCTCCATCAGTAATTGACTGGTTTCAAAGTTACCTCTGTGGCCGTCGGCAGTGTATTCATGTTGATGAAACTCACTCATCTTGGTGTGATATTACTGCAAGCGTGCCGCAGGGTGGCGTGTTGTCACCTTTACTCTTTTCCATTTTCATTAATTCAATTACTCATAAAATTTCTTCTCTCTACCACATGTATGCGGATGATGTCCAGATTTACACCCAGTCAACTCTTGAGAATTTGCCAAATGCAATCGCTACATTAAACAATGACTTAAATATGATTCATGAGTGGAGTCAATCATATGGCCTAAATGTCAATCCTAAAAAGTCACAGGCTATCATTTTTGGTAGTCAGAGCTTTATCTCAAGAATTGACTGGTTTTCCATACCACCTGTTGTATTCGATGGGGTTGTGATCCCTTACTTTGACAATGTCAAAAATCTTGGTGTTTACCTTGATAGTTCCTTAAATTGGAAACGCCAACTGAATGAGGTAAGTAAGAAAACCTTTGTCGCTCTTAGTTCACTGCGTCGCCTTCGATCATTTCTTCCCATTCCTACAAAAATTATGCTCGCACAGTCTCTTCTCCTTCCGATTCTCGACTATGCCGACGCAAGCTATGTAGACATAACTAAAGACCAGCTAACTAAGCTTGAGAGACTTCAAAATACTAGTATTCGGTTCATATTTGGATTGCGCAAATTTGACTACATTTCCCAATTTCGCTCACGTCTCAAGTGGTTACCTATCCAATTTCGCCGGAACATGCATATTCTTTCTATTCTGTACTGTGTCTTATTTCACCCTTCTACTCCTCCTTATCTTAAGGAGAAATTTAGTTTTGTTGGGCTTCCAGGGGGAACCTTTACGCTCTTCAAGAAAACTCATTTTAAGGGTACCAACTCACAATACATCTTTCTTTAATAAATCTTTTACTGTACAGTCTATTAAGCTCTGGAATGCCCTACTAAGGGCATTCCAGAGCTTAATAGACTGCTAATTACTCTGACTGATAATTAATCTTTCTAAGGGTTTGTTATAGGCTTTTGTTACAGCTATGGTGTGATTATCTTTGTTAGAACCCTTACTTACCAAAGTCGCGCATTCCAATGTGCGTAAAGACCATACACAATACGATCAAATCCATCCACGGTGAATGTACAACATACGGTTTATGCACACGTCGAATAATAGGCACATTAGCCTTGCCGCCGCTCCTGTATTAGTAATATCACTTACATTGGTAGACCGCTGCTACTATGTTAGTAACGTAAGTGGAAGGCACCATCATCGATTGCATGCATGGTCGGCACTGCTTCTATCCGCAGAGCGTATCACGAGTCTACCACTCAACTCAAAGGAGTGGGGTCCCACGATGAGCAGCTTTCGGCTACAGCCGTGAGCGAGTCTCCTCCCTCTACCTACCACCCGCATGAGTTTGACCCGCACCACATGAGGTGTGTAAGGATCGTGCTAAGTGGAAGTCCGTAGTCTCCCTACTCCTCTTGGTGACTAGATTGAGTGCTTATAAATGTATTGTAAAATTATTCTTCTGAATATTGACCTCTCTAATAATTTAGCTTATAGGTGTGACATTTGCCATAATTGCTACGCTTTCCAAGAGAGTTAGCAACCGCAAGTTTAAATTTTTTGAGTAGTTATCATGTAGAAGCCACCGCCCTCCTCCTGTTTCATTTCTCTCTGTCGCCACGTACGACACCCACGATATAATATGAGGTAGATTCTCTTACGCCGCCACTACAGGGCATAGTTAACACTAATATTAATTAAAATAGCAAGAAACGGTCTTGCTTATCAAATAATTTACTAGTAAATTACTTCAAATTTTGTTACAGTGAAATAAACATCCAATTTATGTTTTATGCAATAAAAATATTTTTACTTAGAATGGAGGATTCATTAAATTTTAGAAGGCTACTTACTAAATGAAGCAAAATTATATGATGTATTAATTTATGAATGATCTTCTCAAGAACCCAATTATATATAGATATATTTATTAGTTTTAACTAACTTGTATTGTATATGAATAAAAAAAAGTATAATAATAATAATAATAATGTCCTCCCGACCGAATTTTGGCCACGGCGGCCAGCCTCAACAGAGGCTAGCCATCGGCGCAACACAGGATTATAGTGCCCAAGTGTATGCGCAAGCACAGGTGCACTCTCTCTTCCCTCACTCTCATATTGCGATGGGACGGTAAACCGACACGACCGGAGAGAGATCAGGTGCAGAAACAACGGCTTTACGTGCTTTCCGAGGCACGGGGGTGAGACACCGCCAACTTCCTGACTCCGAGAAACTACTAAGAATTTATTGACAGAAAAACTCAATAATTAATTTTTGGCCCGACCTGGGATTCGAACCCAGGACCTTATGATCAGCAATCGCACTACTACTACCACTAGACCAACGAGGCAGTCAAGAAAAAAGTATATGTCTAAAATGTAAAACAACAATGATTAAGTTCGCAAATATTAAATATATTATAAGAATACGTGTAAGGAGACTTAGCCTAACTTTTGGGATGTGTATTCAGCAGGGATAGGAGATATGAGAAGGAACGAGTGAAAAGTCAGAATGTGTCAAAAAAAGGCACGTATGGTAATTCACAATGCCCGTATTAGTCCCCACTTTTACGTATGGTAGTGAAAGTTGGGTAAAGCAGAAGAAGCACGAGAATAGATTAAATGCAGTAGAAATGCGGTCGCTAAGGAGTCTGTTAGGGCTGAATCTAAGTGACAAGATGAGAAACTGTGTGATAAAAGAAGATTGTGGTTTGCAAGATGATGCGGTGACCAAGATTAAGAAAGGAATGCTTCGGTGGTTTGGTCATGTAGAAAGAATGAATAAGGAAAGACTGACAAAGCAAATATATTATGTTGCAGAGGTGAATGGAAGAGTCGGAATAGGACGTCCTAGGCAAAAGTTTGTCGACAAAATTGGCAATATATAAAAAATGAGAATGAAATTAAGAGTACCCTTAACCAACGAGAAGGTAGGAAGAGGCGAGAGAGGTGTCAGGATCGTGCTAAATGGAAGTCTGTAGTCTCTGTTTACCCCTGTGGGTGAGAGGTGTGAGTGTTTATATTATGTTATGAGACTTAGCCCCCTCTTTTCATATTCATCAGATGTGTTAGCAACATTTGTTTAGAAATTGTACAGGTTAGAAGCTTTGCCTCTGTACAGTTTCTTTACTCGTGTAATATGTGTGTACCCGCAGCGAGCCATTTGTATGTAGCTTCTCCTCTGGTCTACTCGTCGGCCAATGCAGATGTAACAAAACCGCATACGATTTGCAAATGAAAATTATTTAAATTTAATTTTATGTTTTTAGTGTTGAGTTATTGAGTGTATTGGTATAGTGGAGTTATTTCTATGCGTTTCAATACTGATCCACATATTTAGTAAGTTTGGGATGATAAAAAATTATGTGGCAAATGTTTGGCTATATTTAAATCATGTTCAATTTTTTTTCTCGTAATCAAAAACCCGGTTTTTAAAGAAAGAAAAAAGCTACGAGTATATAACTAATGCTTTTAGTTTCTAAGAACACATTGTATTTTATAATGCAAAAGCTATTAAATTGAAATGACAATATTATTTCAAAGATGTTTTCAAAATTTTATTTTGAAAGTTTTAGAAAGTTTGTTTTCTCTGAAACATTTAATATAGCTCTTGAAATATTTATGAAAATTAGATGAATAGTCCATGTTAAATTTAAATCATCTCCCTAATATACTTTGTCGTACTTATTCCCAGCAGACGCTGGACGTTTGAACATTTAAATTAATTTACTCGTCTGGATTAGTTTAGGAGAATAATAGCATCTCGCCCATCCTTAGAATTATGTATGTACAATTGACGTCACAAACTAGAGAATATTCATTTACGTATTAGATCAATATATTCTTTTTAGATTTTTCTAATTAACGGCAATGAAGCTTACCTCTTTTATTAGATTTCAATAAAAATATTATAAGATATTGAGTATTGTATCAGTAGTATAGGTATTGTATTATTTTTCTATTGAGATTATCCCACCTTATCCCACGTGATATTATTTAATCTGATGGATGAGACTTTTCCTATGCCTAGATAGATAAAATTTGGGGGTCTATATTCACCAGCGGACTTTTATGAGATATTATGAGTGAAAAAAATATAATAAAAATATTTTATTACGTCATCACATGAAATTCTTCCGCTCTTTTCTAGTATTCCTCATTAAAAAGAACCTAAATGGATGTCCTTTAAATAAGATAATTTTGTATTAAAATCTTCAAGAATGAGTATAAACTTTCACCTATCAAAAAGTAGTATAAATATTATACGTAATGCAGAATTTTCCTTAAGATTTTTAAATTTGTCTTTTCATCATATTGTTGAACTGTTCTAAACGGAACGTCGAGTAAATGGAGTAGTATCACATTTGAATTTATTGTTTTTGACACATAATGAATTGTCCGCGTGACACACGTGTATTGAAAAATTTACTTGGAACAAAATATTTATTTGGAGCAAAACTTTGAATAGAAATTAAATTTATCTGAATGTAACACCTTTTTTAATCTAAGACGTTCTCGCTATAATTGACGTTTCTATATCATAGATCATAGATAGATCATAGATACTAATACATATATACTGGATAGCGATATAAAAACCTTCATTTGTTTTCTCAGTTTTATAATGAGTCTCAAATTGATTGAGTTACTGCTTAATGTGACATAGTACATATTAATTAAGTCGACAATTTTTAATATAATTTTACTGTGTTTATAATAAGACTTTCCTTGTCCATAAACTTAGGATAGTAATCATAGACATAGAATATGCTGGCGTATAGACGACCTGACAGCCGAAAAACACGTGACAAATTTTGATTTGTCTTTGTGTGCGTTAGCTAGTGATGTACATTTTACACACAAGGACGGAAAGCGGTAACAATGCTTAAAAAATAGTTTAGTGCACGAAACCGAATAACTTCAAGAATTATTTTATGATGCCAATCAATGTTAAATGGAACCAATGATATGAATCAAATATCACCAATAAACATCAGGAACATCGTACCGTAAATGAATTTATTGCTCGTGTTAAAATTTGAACATCACTCATTTATCAAAAATGTTTAAATAGTTTCTCCCGTAAATAATATTTTTCTATTATATAGCTATTATTGTATAGCTCTTTTTGGATCAGTAAATTCATTTCAAAATCATCTGATAATCTCTTCAATAAAATCCGTAAGATATATTACTGTTACCCGGTCATCTCAAAAGGCTGTAATAAATATTGATCCAATATGCATCTCTGGTAACTAATGTTAACTATGTTGTAAGGTAAGGCTCCAACCGGTTCAACGTTTGCCGAAGTTGATCCGATATACAAATCCACCTTGCGATAGTTACACACACACACACACACACACACACACACACACACACACACACACACATAACAACGCACATTTACATACACGCGCGTACGCGCACTTACACACATACGCATACACACACTCACACACACACACGCACGCACACGCGCACACGCACACACCAAATCACAGTCCCCCCCCCCACACACACACACATACACGAGTGATAAATTAACTTGTAATAAAACGCTGTGCAGGTCGCTTTTTACTGCTTGTGTGTGAATTAGAGCGTCCCTGCATCAAATCAGGCCGATAAATAAAGGCACTGGTTTAACGACACTGTTTATTTTATGAATCCAATCCAAAATTCCAAAATCCATGCCAAAAATTATTTTTGGATTAATTTTGGAAAATTAACTAATAAGAATAAATAAAAATAATAATTTTTATACACATTCACGATGTAGAGGGGTATGCTGTGAATAAATAAACCGCGGCAGCTGTTAGTGCCTTAATATTAATTTTAATAAATTCGTCCGTATATTGGCCTGAACGAAGCAAACTAAACAACCTTCCAAAATATGGACGCCATCACAAACTCATGTGTTATATCTTTTCTACAACATTCGTGTGTGAAAGAGAGAGAGAGAGAAGTCACACAAAATATCTATAAAAACCATCGTAAAAACTATGAAATATCCATATAGACGGAGGCTTGGCTCTGCTTGGATTCCTGAAATTAATAAAATTGAAACAAAGCGTAAGCATAGCACTGCAAGGCTTCAAGATAGCTCATTCCGCGTAGATAAGACGAAAATTAATACTTAAAATGCTGAAATTATTCCCAGTTAACTTTGACATAGGGTCGTCGAACATTTCGCTTCCCCCGTGATCATGGGTGCCGCAAATTAACCAAAATATCAGGAATTATAATTAGGTAACCCGATAAAATCCGTAAAATTGTTTTATACAATTTGACAAAATTGATTTATATTACGTCTTGAAGAGCATAAATTTTTTTCTCGATCTTAGATTTTTCTTGAATTAAATTCTTCGTTTTAATTTTTTTATTGCTACGTTCGGATATATTTGTAATCAAAGCTCTCAAAATCGATTTGCCTTCAAATATTTCTGTCGGAAATTTGCTATCTAAAATAGACTCTAGATGGTATTCCATCTTAATGAATTGGTGTCCTGATAAGCAGATTCTTTTATTCAGAAGTGACTAAAATAAAACGCTCTTATATCTTCAGCTATTGAAATAGTTAAAGTCCAAGCATGACATATTTGAATATGTCCATTTAATTAAATTGTGTTTCATCAGGATGCTTCTAATTTGCTTATTTAGTATTATTGACATTTTTTAGATTTCTAATTGCATTTATTTCAGCTTTGATCAATCAAATGAAAAATATTCATTATTCAAATGCATACTCCCGAAGAAACTTGCGTATGCTTATAGTGCTTTATGAATAACTTTTTATTTACTTTTTGGATAAGGGCATTTAAATTTATTGTTATTTATATTAATCTGTTCGTTACCATGCCTTTTATCCATTTTACTTTGTAATATACAACTAGTTTATATAGGAAAAGTGTGGTGAAAAACGAATTAATGTAATTTCCTACATGTATTTAACTTCCACTACGTTTAATGAGTACAATTACGGCATTGTTGGCGCTCATTTAATAAAACAACGCTTTGGTTCTACTAGTTTGTTTCATTCGCTTCGGGTATTCTGCTTAATGTTATTCACATTTGTAAATCAAATACTAAGTTTTGTTTTTATTAAGTAAATTTTAAGTAACAATGTCATTATACTGCTTGAAATATAAGGAATGGTAAACTTTTATTGATAAATAGAATACAAGTGGAAGAGGCTATAATTACAACGTCTTTAAAAACTGAATTTACTGTTATTCCATCATCATCGATGGCAAGGCTTAGAAAACAAGTTTTGTAGGGGATGAGAGCAAAGTGGACTGTATTTATTTGTTTTTCTATGTATATGATAAGGATTACTATTGTTGCAAATTGAAATGAATTTAATTAACTATTACTGAGCCTAATCCTGTGACATCTATCTGACTAAATAAGGTTGAGTTGAAATTAAAACCGTTAAGAAATGATTCACTATATTGAAAAACTGTTTACATTTATTTATTATGCGGCAGTTATCACTGAACTATTAGGGATCTTGAGGGCTTCTTGCTTGCTTGTTCTTCCGATTGGGCCGCTTGCTGTCGCTCGAATGCCGAAGCCGCGCCAGAGGCGCTTCTTATATTGTATCGGACGGTACGACGTAAGCACCGAGTTGGTGAGAGTGTCGTCCGCGCGGGGCCCTTGTTTTAATGCGGGGCACGGGTGCGGCACGGGTGCGACGTGGGTGCGGTGAGGGGCGACGGACGAATCTACTCGCCGTCCGCAACATCCTCGCCCCGGCGTAGTCTACGAACCCTCTTCTCTCGGGAGGATAGCGATCTTCCTGACAGGTCTCCTCAGCAAACCGCCTCTCGTCCTGACTTAGACGTTCCGAACCACTCCATCTGGTCCGGGAAAGCTCCTTGTGACGACTCCTCTTGGCCATACGTTCCTCGGGAGGTTGCCGTCTGCTATGATAACAAGGTCATCTTCTTTGATGTGGGGCTGCTGGGCGTTTCTAGATTCCCCTCTGAGTACCAGGGTTGGTAGGTACTCATGAACCCAGCGTCGCCAATATTCGTCGGCCAGTCCTTGTGCAGCCCTCCAGGTCTGTCGATCCGCTTAAGAACACGTCGCGGTGATTGGCATGTTGGATATCCCAACAGAAGAAAGTGGTTGGGAGTCAGGGCTTCCTCGTCCTTGATCCCGACTGGCACGTGAGTGAGAGGTCTGGAGTTTACAGTGTGCTCAGCCTCTGCCAATAGCGTTATTAATGTTTCCTCCTTGGGGCTCTTTTGATGAAGAGTAGTCTCGAGCGCTGCTTTGATGGAATGCACCAATCGTTCCCATGCGTCTCCCTGGTTGGGCGCACCCGGTGCGATGAACTTCCACTCCGTTCGATGAGTAAGCACGAAGTCCTTCAGCTGCCGTGCCCACTCCTCCATGGCCCGTCGTAATTCGGTATCTGCTCTGTGGAAATCGGTGCCGTTGTCTGAGTAAATTACCCTAGGCCACCCGCGCCTAGCCGCCATACGCCTAAGTGCCATTATCGCCGATTCACCGTTCTCGTCGAAATCTTGACGTTTTGAGATCACAGGAAGCCACCCTGACAATTTTTAGAGATGGTGTGTGTGTGTGTGTGTGTGTGTGTGTGTGTGTGTGTGTGTTTTGTGCGTGTGTGTGCATGTGCGAGTGCGTGTGCGCGTGTGGTGCGTGTGCGTGTGCGTGTGCGTGTGCGTGTGCGTGTGCGTGTGCGTGTGCGTGTGCGTGTGCGTGTGCGTGTGTGAATTAACGAAAAATTTAAAAAAAATAATAACTCCGATATTTCACATTCAACGTCACAATTTGGTGAAATTTAGAGCACTTTTCATTTGAAATTAGCGGGAAATTCCAGGG
Source organism: Parnassius apollo (assembly GCA_907164705.1). Classification (NCBI taxonomy): domain Eukaryota; kingdom Metazoa; phylum Arthropoda; class Insecta; order Lepidoptera; family Papilionidae; genus Parnassius; species Parnassius apollo. The sequence continues at coordinate 805,074 of CAJQZP010001370.1, read as the reverse complement.
ATGGCCTGCAGGCTTAACCAATTTTTGAGATAGTGTTCTCTGATTTATTTAATACTCATTGTGAGCTTTATTAAAGTATAATTTTATATTAAACTTGCATCAAATTAAATATTATATAGTACTTAAGGGTATTACGTTATAATACATTATATTAACTTTACTATTTGCGAACTTAGACCACATCTTTTATCTCTGTACTTCTCTAAGGTGGACTGGCAGATAATTCCTCAGACATTAAGTCCGCATATATATATACATCTAATGAGTATATAAAGTTAAATAAATATTATTTTCATTTAATTATTACAGGTTGACTAAAATTCAAAGTTTAAAAGATATATGAAAGTACTGCTGTGAAAGCAGAATTACCTAGCTTTCGTCACAAGAAATGATCTGAGCAATTGACCCTAATAAAAAAATTTTTTTTAGTGTCAATTGCTATGATCATTTCCAAACCTCTGACTTTCAAATGTAGACAAACAATAGGAAGCGATTGGTCGAGGGCACCAAGCTAACATTAATACCACATTGTATTTGTTTCGTAAGCTTTTTTATATCATGGAGAAGGCAAACTAGGGTAAAGTCAACCTGATTGTAAGTGTGGCCCATGGAAATTTAAGATCTCAAGGCCAACAAACCACTACAGGTTGCAAATGCGTTGCCAACCCTGAGGACTAAGATGTGATGCTCTGTACCACCCGTAAAACGTTGAATGTGCAGTAAAGTGTAGTGTATGGTTAGTGATAGTTGTGAAATGGTGCTCGGTTCTTTATTTCGAAAAATTTACCACCACAAATAATGACAGACAGTTTGGTGTTGGAAAATAACGCTATGGCTTCTTCTCTCCTGTATTACTCTATGCGCGTGCTATACTAGAATATGATTCATTAATACGTCGCATTTTAGTCTAATGCTACGGCCACATCACCTTACCGTCTACAGCCCGTTTACCGCAAAAATTGTGGCACTAAATTACCGTTTAAATTACTGCGTTAACTGGTATGGTTACACTAGAGTTTACCTAGATATGTATATAAATATCATTTTTCAAGATGGAGGTTGAAGCTGCAGCTGTGTTGTGTTTTTAAGTGCCAATTATTTGTACACGAATCTTTTAAATTTTTATAGGCTTTCTGTCGAATATAATTCCAAAAATTCAAGCGCCTTTTTATTTGACCACTCCATGTGGATCGACACGTGCGTAACTTTTGAGCTAATGTTGCACACTGGACAAACGGTAGTGTGGCCACAAACGCATTAATTACTGCGGTAATCTTCTTTGATGTGCGAAAAAAGACCGCCGCCGGAGCTATTGTCTACCGTCATTTTCCATATTGATTGACATTGTAAAATTATGGCCACAAAACATGGTTACACTTAGGCGTTGTTGAAGTTATGGCAATAATTATTGGCATTTCATGGTAGTGTGGCCGTAGAATAAAATTGTATAGTTAAGCATTAAAGAAAAATCTACATCATATTGTTCAAGTATAGGATTGTCTTTAATTTATGTAAATGTTATTTATTTAGACGTGCTTAAAAGTTTAATGTGTTTAAATAAAAATTTACTATTTACGTAGTACAATATAATATACACTTCTGTACTTATATTTTATGTACATTATCTAAAGCTTTTCAAGCTGTGCGGGAGAGAAGACCAAAGACCGACTTTGGGAATCGTACTGCATCACGATAACGCCTCTTTACATACCTCCGTTAGAACAAAAGCAATTATTGAGTAATCTGGTCTTGAAATTCTAAGTTATCCACCCTATAGCCCTGGCTTAGCTCCTTGTGATTTTTTTTGTTGCCAAGAGTCAAAGAAAAAATAAAAGGCAAGTTTTATTCAAGCGCCAAAGAAGCCATGGCTGCCTACGAAGAAGCGATTTCCGACGTGTCAGATCAATACTAGCGAAAGTGTTTTCGCAGTTGGTTTAGGCAAATGTAACTTTGTATAAAGCACTATGGAGAATATTTTGAAAAGATGTAAAATACAACATATTAATAGCATCTAGAATACTTTTTGTGTATCTAGAAACTTATTGAGTGTCCTAAGTACTAGGTCGCGTGCGATGGACACATGTCACGCTGCAAGATCAAATTTTTTTACGTAATGGACGCCGCACATGGTCAGTTAAAATGATGAGTTGAACTGACGTACATCCAAAAACTGATCGTGAGTGCGAAATCTAAAGTTGATATTTTAAACTGATAGCACTCCACGGAGTTTTCCGGGCGCTAAAACCCTCTCGCTTTGGTTCGTTTTAATACTGGTAAGTACCTATTGAATAAAACTAAATTTACGGATTTTATCGCGTTTATTTCACTACTTTTACTTATTTTTTTAATTCCCGACGTTTCGGGTGCTTTACAGCAACCATGGTCACGGGGGGAACTGAGATGTTTGACGTCCCAATGTCATAGTTAGTCCGGCTACCTTCAGTTTTTGAATATTAATTTTTGGTCCGATTTACGCAAAACGAGCTTATAGTATCATGAAGTCTTGCAGTGGTATGCTTAGGTTTGGGTTTAATTTTGTTAATTATAGGATCACCACTGCAAGACATCATGATACTATAAGCTCGTTTTGCGTAAATCGGACCAAAAATTAATATTCAAAAACTGAAGGTAGCCGGACTAACTATGACATTGGGACGTCAAAAATCTCAGTCCCCCCGTGGCCATGGTTGCTGTAAAGCACCCGAAACGTCGGTAATTAAAAATAAGTAAAAGTAGTGAAATAAACGCGATAAAATCCGTAAATTTAGTTTTATTCAATGTGTAGTGTTCGCGTAAATTTAAGAAATCATTATGGTAAGTACCTACTTTCTTAGTATCCACATACATTATTTATACGCTATTTAGATTTTTATTACTTTACATATTTATACAATTTTGTTTGACCGAGGATGAAGACTAAGGTGATTGTGAAGATGTCACCTTCCTCATGATTGACTCAGAAGATGGGTAAAAGATCTTAGTGATGCTACCTAGAACCATCGTGTTTTTTTTTCAGCTCATTTTTAAAAAGGTTCATGAAGACCTAGATGATTATGATGGTATTATCTAGCTGATGGTGAACTACGAAGGTGGGTATAGGATCTCAATGACGTCACTAGAAAGAACGATCGTGTTTGAACTCATTTGAAAGGGCTCATAAAGACCTAGGTGATTGTTATGATCTCACATTTCTGATGGTGCAATACAAAGGTAGGTATAGGATCTCAGTGACGCCACTAGATAGGACGATCGTGTTTGAACTGATTTGAAAGGCCTCATAATAACCTAGGTGACTATTATGATCTCACCTTTCTGATGGTGCAATTTTAAGGTGGATATAAGATCTCAGTGACGGCACTAGATAGTACGATCGTGTTTGAACTAATTTGAAAGGGCTCATGAGGTGTAACCACGACTTAAGGCGTTGATTTGCCAATGGCATTAACAATGCCGTTTGCCGCTCGGTACTCCGCCACTCAAGTGGCGGTACATCAAGGAGATTAGTGCACGAAATAACGCGTTTAAGTTGCGTTAACTAGAACCATCGTGTTTCTTCAGCTCATTTTTAAAAAGGTTCATGAAGACCTAGATGATTATGATGATATTATCTAGCTGATGCTAGACTACGAAGGTGGGTATAGGATCTTATTGACGTCGCTAGAAAGAACGATCGTGTTTGAACTCATTTGAAAGGGCTCATAAAGATCTAGGTGATTGTTATGATCTCACCTTTCTGACGGTGCAATACGAAGGTAGGTATAGGATCTCAGTGACGGCACTAGATAGTACGATCGTGTTTGAACTGATTTGAAAGGGCTCATAAGGTGTAACCTAGGTTTGCGGTGACTAAAATTATGTGTTTGTTGCGATCTTTAGTCACCTATGATTATGATGATTATCGCTGATGGTGCAATTTGAAGGTGGATATAATATCTCAATGACGTCACTAGAAAGAACGATCGTGTTTGAACTCATTTGAAAGGGCTCATAAAGACCTAGGTGATTGTTATGATCTCACATTTCTGAGGGTGCAATACAAAGGTAGGTATAGGATCTCAGTGACGCCACTAGATAGGACGATCGTGTTTGAACTGATTTGAAAGGGCTCATAATAACCTAGGTGACTATTATGATCTCACCTTTCTGATGGTGCAATTTGAAGGTGGATATAAGATCTCAGTGACGGCACTAGATAGTACGATCGTGTTTGAACTAATTTGAAAGGGCTCATGAGGTGTAACCACGACTTAAGGCGTTGATTTGCCAATGGCAATAACAATGCCGTTTGCCGCTCGGTACTCCGCCACTCAAGTGGCGGTACATCAAAGAGATTAATGCACGAAATAACGCGTTTAAGTTGCGTTAACTAGAACCATCGTGTTTTTTCAGCTCATTTTTAAAAAGGTTCATGAAGACCTAGATGATTATGATGATATTATCTAGCTGATGGTGGACTACGAAGGTGGGTATAGGATCTCAATGACGTCACTAGAAAGAGCGATCGTGTTTTAACTCATTTGAAAGGGCTCATAAAGACCTAGGTGATTGTTATGATCTCACCTTTCTGATGGTGCAATTTGAAGGTGGATATAAGATCTCAGTGACGGCACTAGATAGTACGATCGTGTTTGAACTAAATTTAGAGGGCTCATGAGGTGTGAGCTTAAGGCGTTGATTTGCTAATGGCATTAACAATGCCGTTTGCCGCTCGGTACTCCGCCACTCAAGTGGCGGTACATCAAAGAGATTAATGCACGAAATAACGCGTTGAAGTGGTCATACTACCTTTGTCTCGCTATGCACGATGAGCGCAAAGGGGTCGCACGTATGGCTATAATGGAGCGAAAAAATAAAAAAGTTGCAACGTTTCTTGAGATTCTGCTAACAGAGACATGTTTGTGGGATCCGAGACTCAAAATTTGTAAGAATCGTACATCGCAAAATGATGCTTTGCGACGAATTATCAAGTAATTATTTTTTAAAACAACTATCTTAAAATTATAAAGACGAAGGAAAGCCTAATGGGTTTTTATAGAATCATTTTTAACAAATATAAAATGTCTTCAAGGAACATTAACGCAAACTTTAATGCCGTTCAATGGCATTGAAATTTAATGACGTGAAGTGTTGAAGTGTAGCCAACTTTGTCGCGTAACATTTGTGAGTTTATAGGCATTGAAGTTTTCCGTTAGTGTATGACCAGCATTAACGCGTTCGCTAGTGACTTCGGGACGCAGAAGCGGGTAGGCGAGGCGAGACCATGGCGACCATGGTCACCATAGTTGCGCGGTGGGCTAAGCGTTAAAATATGTATATCGACAGTCGATATTTTTTTCATTCAAAAGTTAAATTTTTTATTTTGTCTCGTAAATCATTTAATATACTACTACCCAATCTTCTGTACTTTATTTCATTCTATTAACTTTCCTCAGTTTATTTATTTTCTTACTATCTAAAAAAGAAATGTAATTTTTTATGGTATATCTCTGTGGTATTAAAATTACTACAATCTACGAAACTAATAACTACTTTACAACTGTGTGTTTTGGTAGGAACTTGACCGTCGATGGATTTTTGCTTCTGTTTTATCGTTTAAACAATGGTTTGAAGTGGATTTTAATTTGTAAAAGTGATACGATTTTATGATTTAAGTGTCTGCGCGTGTAAAGTATAAGAGAAAACGACGAAACAAGTGATGTGATATTAATATATACCTCAAGTTATTTTGATCGGTAAGGCGTCTTATGAACTTGAGTTACTATCGTCATCAACGGTCTGCTGGGTGAACAGTGTAATCCCGTTCTATCTTAATAGCTTCTAAATATTTGATTTCTTCAGCTACATCTGTAGTAGTCACTAACCATCAGGTGAACCGCGTGCTCGTTTGCCCCTGTTATAAAAAACATGTTTTTTCTTTGCTACAATTAACCACCACTACTTATGAGCCCACTGCAATAGCAATCAATATACAGGTGGGGTGTGTCATATCAGCTAGTGTTGCCGGCCGCTAGGAACTATTTGTCACCCGTAATGTCACATCACCATAATCAATGCTTAATATATCTTCATAGCACTCGACTGGGTAACAAAAAGTCACCGGTACATAACACCCAAGCGGGTCGCGTTATAAACCACGTATTAACCCCTCAAGCGCCTTAAAAATCCCATGCAGTCGAATGTGCCCGGCATATACCGAGCGGTCGCCTGCGACCGCACCAACCCACAGCACTTAAAACCATTAAAATTTGTATTTAGAGACTACTTTTCTATGAAGAACTTTAGCATTAATATCTTTACAAAATTCTCTATCTTATAGTCTTAAAAAATTAAAATTAATATATTATTAAACTTATTCAGTGTGCTTTATCATCTTTATCTGCATCACCACTCAGGACTAGATTTATAAATGTACTCTAGTAGGATAGTAGTCAAGCACCGAATTACAAAATGTTTAAAAAAAATTAAGTATCATTATCGAAATCGGTTTTAAAAATAATTTAAAAAGTTTCCTAATTTCTGTATTGTATTGCGTACTAAAAATTTAAGAAATAAAATAGTACCTACTATTATATCTATATACATATTAAATACATTTGAAGAAATAGTACCTACAGAATAAGGTGGTACTAATTCTCCGAGATATAAGGATATGTTAAACAAACACTGTAATTACAAACATATTTGAACAGTGTCTTGATTACATTACTTGCGTTGCAATTCAACCTAACGAACTTTATGGTCATATCGATATATGACTACTTATATTAATGAAATTTGTTACACAATAAGGAGATAATTTTATTTATTTATACTTCACAACATTAGAAAAGTAAATGACCTGACAGTCCACACAATAATATGCGGCCATTGCACCTCATGTTCACTTGAATTTCAAGAAAGTCATTAGATGCGTTGTCATCTCTGAGGCTCTTTTAAACTTCCAACCAAACATATCCGGAAGTGGGTGAAACGATGTTGCGGAAGAATTGATCAATATTTGATCATAAACAAGATCGAAACCAATTTGATCAGATCCAAGATCTACTATTTACTGACGAAACCTATTACAATTCCATACTTCTTGAAATTTCAAATGAAACAATATAGTTTAGTAATCAATAAGGGCATCCACGACTATTCTACCACAATTGGAATGAGGGATATTTAGAAAATTTAATAGCAGGGGCAGTTTTCTTATTAGAAATGTGAAGAAATTAATGTTTCTTTCTGAAATATTAATTATATTTTAGATATATTACTTAGATTGATGAACCAAACTATGGTTTTTACTGAAAGTAGAAGAATAAAAAAGTGGTTAAATTTGTATGAAAAAAAAGGACATATTAGTGATGCATTTTTTGGGGATATACATACACAAGTAAACCAATAAAACATTTGTTTGAAACGCAATTTTCCAATGTTCTCATCTCTGGGCCGGGGCACAACAGTGCTAGCTTCTTTCACTTGATGATATCCAGCGCAGAGCGGTTCCAATTGTTCTTTCAAGTTCTTTCCGAATGGCTCAACTCATTGGCACAGAGATGGGATGTTGCAATTATTTGTGTGTTCTATCGCATCTACTACAAAAAATGTAGTTAGATGTATAGTGATAGTTACATGGATAGTGATAGAAAATTTTATATACTCACACTACAGTGTGATTTAAATGAGTATATTATTGAAGTTTATCTACTTAAAAATAAGGATAAAATTTTAACAGTTATGCAGTTATGATAGGCGAACTAAAAGTTTTTTTTAAACAAACTTAGATACTCAATACCATTACGCAAAGAATTTGATGGTAAAAGTAGTAATTTGTGAGTAAAAGGCTTCAGCCTTTATCATTATCTTTATCGTTTCTTGTTACAAAACATTTTTTTCTTCAATTTACGGAAATATAGTTGATTATTTTGGTTTATCGCACTGCTGGAGGAACGCTTGTAGAGAATGTGAAGTGTAATTATTTGGTATAATGATTGATGGAAAACAATATCAAGCATCATCATTCCAAGTTTTATACGTGGTAGAGCTACGCTGAAGCTATGTAATGGTTGTAGCACGAATGGGTCGGCTCGACCGGGAAAGGACCACGCTCTCGCTGAAAACCAGTGTAAAATAGCAGCTTATAGCCGCTGTGTTTCGTATGGTGAGTGTAGAGAACAGGAGACCCGTTCTATTGGGAGGCCAGTAAGGGTACCTGATCATTTTGATTCTTAATCGAGGTTAAATGTAGAATGTCTATGAGCCCCAGCATCAACTTACCATCAACTGGACTGTGTGCTCGTTTGTCACCCTTATTCTATGAAAAAGCATCCTAAACAATATTAATCAAAAACTTCGTGCGGAGTTTATTCATCGACTACAGACATAGGTATGACATAGACGTTGAACATGATCTGCACTTTGTTCATGTTCATTTTGGGACGTACCCTTTGAGTAACAATTTTGAGATTATTTAGTATATCCAAGTATCCTAAAGAGCCACAGCTATAAAAAAGTAAGTTTTATACTTTAAGGCCATCGAGCAGTACAATGTGATTTATTGTCATCTTTAGGATTTTTTATCGAGATTTATAAGACTCTGGTTTAATCTTTACTGAACAATTGTTTGCATATTAAATTCTATTAAATGTTTTTTTTTTTAGATTTACAGATGTTCAAAAAAGTTCAAAAGTATTAATTTGACGTCATTGTAACGCCAATCTTCCTCAATTTTATGATATTTTATGATCATAACGTGGAGATGTAATATAAAATGGGAAGAAAAGAAATTTCATTTGCGTTATTATTGTGCGTCAAAAATAATTAATTCGTGTGTTGGCTTTAAGCCAATAAAAATAAGATTAGAGGGATTACGAGGCTATAGATTATCAAATTACGTATCGCATCACATTGCATCATAGTCAGCCTTTTTATACACAGGGTTTTTAAAGGATTTGCCAAGCACGAATTAATTGAAAGATTTAGCAACACCATCAGCAGTTTTATATATGGAAAATTGGGCTGGTTAAATGTGAGCGCAGAGCTGAAGTAGTGCTAACTAACTATAATTGGTTGAAACTACTATTTATCTATTTTTACGAATAAAAAAAATTGTTTATACTCTATTTAAGGTGAGGTATATAAAATAACACAAAGTTAGGAGAAGAAAAAAAATCTTGTTATATTTTAAGAAATAGGATAGAATCGGAATCCTGATAACACCTTGAGCCACACTGTGTATAGAAAAAAGACCCATTCAGATGGATATTTAAGCGGCGATCCTTTGCAGATAGCTACGGCGGCTAAATCTTTATTTAAGAGAGTACGAGGGATCTGTGACAGTTAACACCTGGCCGTCGAGCTTCAGCACGTCAAGCAAGTTTTGCATGACAACAAGCTTTGGCTCCCGCGCTTATGTCACAGCGAACGAGTGAAGCACAGCGCACAGTCGAGCATGTGTCTGCTGTACTGGTATATTTCAGAGGTGTGACTGACAAGATTGGCTACATATTGAAGCATGCTTCTATTAAAACATACTTCAAGCCACCGAAGAAGAGGACTCAGTAATAGAATTGGGACTCAAATAATAGAATTGGGGCTTCTGCGTCACATGCTCTCGCTTTGCTCGAGCTACATGCACCTAAAGGCCCCAATTCTCTCCAGAAGAGACCCAAATTTTTCTAATTTGTAATAATACAACTTGTTTTGACTAAATTCATTATGATCATAGAGGTCCAATGTTTTTAATCTGACCAAATTAGCTCCTACATGCTCATAATTCTATAGCGCGGAAACTAGTGTACTTCCACTTCCAGTTGAGTTATTGAGTACTTAGAGCGTTAGTGAGATACTGTTATATTGCTGCATCTATATCACTAATTTCTTGTAATACAACTTGTTTTACCTAATTTTATTATGGTCAGTGCTAGTAAAACAATGTTTTTGGATAGTTATTAATACAATTATCATTACCTTATTAGCAAAAGCTATCGTATTAATATAACACCTCTACAATTTCTTATATTTATGGTCAGGTATTCCAACATGTGTTGGAATCAAATTAAAGTGTGCGAAGGTGATTTTATGCTAAAGTTTCATTGTTCTCTCTCATAGCAAGTGCAAGTTGATTACAACATTCTTCAAATAGCTATATTGGTGAGTTTAATCATTTTTACTATTCAGATATTCAGCCGCGATTAACTCTTATTTATAATTTTATTTTTATATTTGACTTCAAACTTATTTTGTTAATTGCAAATCATGGCTAACACCGGGGAAAATATTGATTCTAATCCTATCACTAATCCGTGTTACAACTCTCAGGATGTGTAATGATTTCTTATATTTACGCGAACACTACACATTTAAATAATACTAGTTTTTACGGATTATATTATGTCGCTTATTTAACTTTTTAAATATTCGACGTTTCGAGCGCTTTACAGCACCCATGGTCACGGGGGGACTGAGATGTTCAATGTCCAAATTTCATAGTTAACCGTGGTTACCAAAGATTGAAATTTAACTTTTGTTCCGGCCTACACTGTGTATTTATTCTCATATTGCGTGTTCTACACTGTGTAGATCGGAACAAATGGGTGCTGTAAAGCGCTCACGATGTGGATTATTTTTTATACAAAATTATTACAACTGAGAGGAGCGGTTTCATGATTTACCATCAAATAAAATAGCTATTCATGAAGAGCAGCAATAGAAATCAATGAAATGTTCCAGGAAGATAAACCGTTCTCAAAAATCATCGTCAACATCATCGTACATTATCCGTCTAGGTAAAGCTAAACGAGGTCATCGTCTAATTAAAATCAGCATTTACGAACTTAATGAGCTAGAAGAAAATGTCGTCAACAATCTTAGTGCTAATATAAGTGTTCAATATGTCATTGATTCAATGTATAATAAAGTTTTAGATGCTACATATTGTCTTATAAAAAAATAGGTCAAAAATTATGTGAGAACTAGTAATTTACGTAATGTAGCTTGTAAAACATAATTGAACTTTACTGCTGTTTTACTATGTATGATTGCGCGGAAAACGAATACCCCGCATTTTTGTTCTGTTAACTTGTAATTAGCCAGTATATTCTCCCACTCCACTAGTTTTTTCTATCCATGCACTGTAAGGGGGGGGGGCAGAGGAGGTTAAGATGTGTGGCGTCATTTTTTGCATCCAATGAAAAAGCGTGCTCCGCTTAGATGGAAGTGGAAACGACCGAGAGGGTAAAAGGACATTTGTCGTGTTCTCTTTTCCTAGCAGCTCATATTTTATTCCTCTATAAAGTACCAAATAAATAGAGTAGATCGAGTCACAACAAGTGCATTGAACAAACCCGGCAACACGCTACGTTTGTCATCTTGTTTTGGTTTTAACTAAGTACGCACATACAGTCCACCGTTTGAGTGTTCTTCTCCCCGGATACGACGAGCAACCTAGTCACTCCTAACTATTTAGTGACAATCCGTTTCAGGATTTATACCCAGAAACCCTACGGCGCTACCATTTTGTGACCATTTCGGATTTAGAACTAGCAACCAGTAGCGTTACCAATGTATCATCATTATTTAATTGTTTAGAGCGAAAAAAAAAAGAAAAAAGACATTTATTGTTACAACGAATGTATTTATTAACACTAACTATAAAGTTATACACATGATTATACATGCAACTCTAAGTCACTGTATATTACGATAGGAATTTTTTGAGTTTTTCATAGGTTGAAAAACAAAGTTTAGTATTTTCCTCCGGTAAAATGGTTTGGATCTCGCACAATCATGATTACAAAAATTCTGCGGTGTTATAATATATAAAACATTCTACATATAAATGTTTTTAGGTTTACGCTTAGTTAATTGCTTGTTTATTATTTTTATTTAAGTAATGTAAGTTAACATGCATTATATCTTTTTCAAAGTAATATACAGCGGTCTATTGACATTATTTTATATCTAAACTATAAATATTAACTCTCACATTAGGATTCATTTCCTCAAATAATCTTTTATTTTTATTTAAGTAATGTAAGTTAACATGCATTATCTTTTTTTTTTTTCAAAGTAATATACAGCGGTATATTCACATTATTTTTTATTTAAACTAAAAATATTAACTCTCACAATAGGATTCATTTCCTCAAATAATTTGATATCTTTAAAATTTGGAGGAGATAAGATGATATTATCTTATCTCTTGTTAAAACTTCTGAGGAATGTATGAATTCACTGTATTAGGATTACTTGTAGTTGGATACAAATGAGCTAAAACACGCTATAGAAACCAGTGCTTATCATTGTTTTTTTTTTAATTTAAGCATGATTTTGCTTAAATTAAAAAAAAAAACAATAAATCAAACTCGGGTGGACGAAAGCCGTCTTCCATGCTTTCGGGATTACGCCTAGGGAGCAGGAGTACCTGAAAAGATGCGCTAAAACCGGTGTCAACTCTGGAGCACACGATCTCAGCACAATTGGGGGGATTCCGACAGGCCCACTCGACTTGTGGATGTACCAGGGAGAGAAGTGCTTTGCGAACCGAGCGCTGTGTGAACTGCACTTCCGGCATGGAGCATTCACACCGCGGGATGATTGGTGGCATACTCCCCCCCGTCATCGAGAGTCGAGTTGGACGCAAAGAAAGAGCCTAGAAGATCGGCTTTCTCCTCTGCTGTTTGGGCCAGTGAGTGGTCCTTCCTGTGCAGAGATGGAAGAGATGGCTGACAGAAATTCCCCTGAACAGTAGAGAGACAGAAGCGGAAGGAAGGTGAACTAGTTTCTCGCAAATTCTGCCCATGTGCTCTGACTTTGCCTTTTCAATAACTCTTTTTAAGGACCTGAATGCGAAATTATACTTCTTTTTAGAGCGCTGGTGCTTACATCCCGGGACGTTGATGCGTCAGCCCGAGTTTGGTAGCACTCCTGCATATAGCATGATGCTATTTTACAGGAGCGCCCAAACCATGGCTGAAATTTGTCTCCACTACAGAGGGAGGAATAAAAGTTCCATACCCTGAAGTACTACATCGGCGACATATTGAGCAAACGTTGAGATCGTCCAACGAGAAGCAAACACGCCCCCAATGGTAGGTTTAAAATAAAGATCGCATCCTATCCCAATCGACTGACCTGTAGTGCCAAACACGGCGGCAGCCTGCAGAATGCAACCGCGATTTCAACGTAAGTGACAACACACTGCGGACAAGACAATGGTCCGAGGAGCCTAAAGAGGCGTCGATGTAAATCTGATATCAGTCAGAATGACAGGTCAGCAGAATTTCCAACAGGGAATGTGTATAATCCTCCATCTCTGGAATCTGCGTAGGCGAAGTAACCAGTTGTGTAAGACCATATGCCAAGGTAAAATCATGAACTGTTCTCTCCACATGATTGGTTAAACGTTAACAACATTTTTAGATGATTTGCTGAATTCAAATGGGGTAAAATTAACCTTAAAATTGACCAAAGAACCGGGGCCTCGCAAACAGCAGTAACAGCAAAAAATTTATGGACTACTGAAATGTTGGTGCGAAAGATGGTAGGCAATAGTTCGGGGAGCATTCATACCATCCTTCATGTCTAAATCAACATCTTGGAGTGAGGAAGCTTTGTTGTCGGTGGATCCCTCGTTTGCTCTCCGAAAGCGAAAAACAGACTCATATGGATTGGTGCCATGAAATGCATCTACGTTTTGAAGACGGGGCATCCAGTCATGTTTCAGAAATCGATCTATTGTGAAATCATAATCCTGTAGAAACATGATCTATCTAGCCACCCTCGTTGACATGGCTAATTTTTTTTTTGGTGATTGTCATTTGAAATGCTTTACAGTTAGTCACAATTTTAAATTTCTTTCCAAACAAATAATGTCTGAACTTCTTGATGCCCTCAATTATAGCCAACGCTTCCAGCTTGTAATTTGAGTACCGACTTTGTTGTTCAGAAGTCTTCTGGCTCATATAATGCACAGGATGCAGTTCACCGTCGTCGGCATCTTTCTGCATTAGAATAGCGGCAAGAGCTGCACTTGATGCATCTGTATGCAGCTCTGTTTTTATTCTTGGATTATATATTTTTAACACAGGCCTTGTGGCTAACCTTTTTTTCAACTTTTGGAAACTTGTCACCTGTTCTCGTTCAGCGCTTTAAACTCTGTGTCCTTCTTTAATAAATCCGTTAACGGCTTAGCTATTATTGAAAAATTCTGTATGAATTTGCGAAAATATGAGTACAACCCATGAAAACTCTGTAACTGTTTCATTGTTATTGGTTCTGGGAATCTCTTGACAGCTTCTGTCTTATCTGGAGATGGTTTTACTCCACCATTTTTGATTATGCGACCAAGATACTGTACTCTCTTTACCAACAGCTGACTTTTCTTCCAGTTGATTTCAAGTCCGTATTCTGAAGCAGTCTGTATCACCATTGACAACCGCTCTATCGCTTCAATTTCATTTTCAGCTGGAATTAGTAAGTCGTCGATGAATATCAAAACAATACCTTTTCCAACAAGATCTCGGAATATAATATTGGTGAAACGAGTGAAAACTTTTGGAAAGATCGATAAACCAAATGGAGCTCGACAAAACTCATACTGCCCCGTTGGTGTTACAAAGGCTGTGTACTTTATAGAGTCCTCATGAACTTTTAAATGAAAGTACCCGTTTTTAAGTCTACTGCACTAAATACTTTACCAGCCTTGCATTTGTCAATCAAGTCATCAATAAGAGGTAAATGATATTCGTCTTTAATCATTTTCTTATTTAAAAGTCTATAATCCACACAGACTCTTATACTACCGTCTCTTTTCCTCACCAATACTAAAGGACTAGCGTGTTCAGAGTGACTTACCCGTACAATTCCATCTTCAATCTATTTAGTTATTTGTTGATTCACCTCGTCTTGTTCCTTCAACGCTAACCTCCTTGGTCGTTGAGCGACAGAAACGTCGTCTTTTAACACGATTTTCAACTGAATCTGCGCCTCTTTTGTCCTTACCGGCTTGTAGTTCTCCATCAGGCACCTAGCTTGTTGCTGCGCACTCATACTTACTTCGGTACCTACAACATCAAAATCAGACACCACACTCTTATATAGGATACCAAAAAGATACACTGGTCTAACGTGAAGGAAGTCTTGCTATCTTTATCACACATTCATTCTGTCACATCATTCCTTTACGTTCCGTCACACATATATTAGTAGTATAGTTATAGCATAAATGGATTGGCTCGACCGGTGAAAACCACACTCTCACAGAATGTCATCGTAAAATAGAAGCTTAATGCTGCTGTATTTTGTATGGTGAGTGTAGAGAACCGGCGACCCTTTTTACTGAAATTGAGGCATTCCATATTGGTGAAAACGCATCTGCATTTTGATTCGTAATCGAGGATAGATGTAGATGTCTATAGGCCGCAGCAACCACTTACCATCAGATGGACTGTGTGCTCGTTTGTCACCCTATCCTACAAAAAAATCTCTTGAAGAGAAAAAAAAAACGACTGGATTAAAAAGCACAGAGGGTATGGATGGAGTTAGGGCTTTGTTAATTATAGAAAATTTCACAGAATTATCAAGACATATATGAAAGGCAAAAAGATTTTTTTAAAGGATATGAAAAAATTAAATGGGTTCAAGATATTTGTGATGAAAAAATTCCTATTATAGATATAAGTTGCTAAGGCGTTCCCAATTTAAATACTCTATGTGAACTCTATTGTAAAGATACTTTATAACTGTTTTACTCATAAAAAAATCTGTGCGTTAAAATGTTTACGTATTAAGTAACGATGTTTAGAAAACAAAGTGAATGTTTGATTTTCAATAAAATATATGTAAATAAACATTTCATCTTTTAAACTACCTTTGTTTTCGAGAAGAAGAAAAAAATAGTTTCAGACAATCAACGATTAGTACTATTAAAGTAACTGGTTTTTTTCGTAGCATCTTGTATTTTGGTCTAAAATTTAGACTTGTACTATAGAGAACTGGGGCCTTTAGCGGCATTTAGGTCAAGCGAAGCGAGAGCAAGAAATGGGGAAGCCCCAATTCTCATCGAATGTCATTTTTACCAAACATATATACACTATAATTAAAAAAATTAAATCCAAACCCAAGCATGCTATTGCAATACGTCAAGATACGCTAAGCTCATACTACGTTGATCGGATCAAAAATTAATATTCAAAAACCGAAGGTTGCTGGGCTAACTACGACATCGGGACGTTAAACACCTCAGTGTTTCTCGTGACTATGGGTGCTGTAAAGCACCAGAAGTTAAAAAGTGAATTTAAACGCGATAACATACATTTAGTTTTATTTCATCTATTGATAGCAATGACGGTGAAAAAATAAAAGTAAATACGAACAAATGAGGGTAGAACTGTAACTTCCCACGCGTTTTGCCAGTATAAAGTATCAATCAGGTGTCTAAGAGGGAAGAGTCGGTAATTCTACAAGTCTCACTGTAGCTACTATGCTCGTTGGGCTATTCTACTAGTGTTGGCAAGGAAGATCATGTTACTGAGTGGCTGCTCTGTTTGTTACACTAGTAGTGTTGCTGTTGGTTTGCATACTTTCGTGTTATCATGTAATTACGTCCTTCACGTTACACCAGTGTATCTGTTTGGTATCCTATAAATAATAAAAACAAATCCTAACCCAATCATACAACTGCAAGACTTCAAAATACTATTAAATCACACTGCATAGATCCTAACAAAACTTTAAAAAAGACAATATGATCTCAACCCGTCCAAATATGTTGATTTTTTTTTAAAAATTGTTCTTGTAAAAAAATAATTTAAATGCTCTATTTTATCGATATTTTTGTGACAATATAATAAAAGTAAAGATACTAAGTACATATGTGGATGTTTTATCATATTTTTTCGGTCTTAGAATTAAACATGATTTGCAAGTTTGCTGAGTTTGTAACCCACGCGTGTATTCTAGGAGTATATATAAACGCGTGTACTACTAAAACCAATTCTTATTTACACGTTATCTGTACATTATATATACGATTAAAAAATGGAGTAACTTTCAAAATTATTAATGCCATTTAAATTTTGTAATAACTTCTACTCTATAGCATTTCGATGCTACGTTTTAATTTAAATGTTAAATTTGATGTCAATCACTTACAATTTAAAAGTTTTTTTTTGATTTTTCACAGCTTTCTCTGAAAACTCCAACTATAAAAGCTTTCAGGCCAATTTCTGCAGTAAATTTATATTTTGAATTGATTCAAGTGCACTTAACATCGTGTCAGATAGTCGCCTAAATTTGAATTAACATAAGTTTTAGTAATCTGCTTCTATATTTTGTGTATAATATAACTACGCGAAATATCTGCTGAAATTCCATAATAATTTCATGATCATTATTATCACCATTAGGGGAGACTGGGGAGACTTGTTCCCTTGGGAGACTTGATTACCCAGTGACAAATCAAAAACTAGACGCTTTTTCTAGTTTTTATATTGGCAATATAAGTCTTTTTTGTCTATGGCGAATCAAAAACGTTATTTTGAAATCTTTTTAAAGACAACTTCAAAGAAGTGCAGCCATTTTTATTTTCCCGTGTAAGAATTTGTTTCGGTAAGTTTTTCATTTTTTTTTAAATAACAATGAATAATTCACTGAGTATGTGTCAAAATCATTGAAAGTAGTTTAATAAAGTTTGCATTTACATGTATTTTATTCAATTAACGTTTTCTCTTAACACGAAAAAATAATATATTTCAAAAGGGATCACGGCAATACAGGGTACACTTCCCGGATCCCGGGATCAAAGGTTTCATACATTCAATTTGTCAGTTTTCTTTTTTCATTTGTTTTAGATTAATTATAAAATGAGAAGAACATATAAAAGAAAAGAGGGTGCAAAACCACGTACAGCTATTTACCCACAAATTCCTAAAGAAAAAAAATGCCAAAGAGTATAACGTCCCTATAATGACACTGAAAACATATGCAAGAAAACAAAAGGACCAGGAAAATGAGATTACATACGAGCCTAATTATAGACAGTCCCAAGTCCACTAAAGAAGAGGAGTTGCATTTAGCCATGTACCTAGAAAAAGCTAGCAAACTCTATCATGGGCCATCTTCTCTGTGTGTTCGGCAGCTAGTACATCAGTTGGCTATTCAAAACCAAAAGCCAGATGAGAAAATATGTAAATGGACCAATAATATTGCGTCGTACGATTGGTTCCATGGCTTTATGAAGAGAAATACGCTATTATCACTACGTGTACCTCAAGCGACTAGCCTGAGTAGATCGACCAACTTCAATAAACATAACATTGGTTTCTTTGAAAATTTACAAAAAGTATTGGTTAAGTAAGTTTGGACGGGAAGCTATCTAGAATATTGACGAAACGGGGCTGAGTACTGTACATAAACCTAAGAAAATTGTTGCTACTAAAGCTGTAAAGCAAATAGGGAAGATGACATCAGGTGAACGTGGTGAATTGTTAACTGCGTGCTGTGCTATAAATGCAATGGGAGGATACATTCCTCCATTCATGATCTTTCCACGCAAGAACTGGCAAGATCTTATGTTGAACGGTGCACCTGCAGGTACAAATGCGAGCGTATTTCCTTCAGGCTGGATGACTGCTGAGAATTTTATAAAGATTTTACATTTTAAAAAATACACCAAATGTTGAGTTGAGTATCCGATGTTGATTATAATGGATAATCATGACAGTCACATTAGCATAGAATCTTTGCCAGATTTATTGAGATATATAAAGCTAATTATATTCATAATTTTGTTATAATAAATAATACTTTTATAACCACCCGGGTTTTCATTAATTTACAGTTTGCATTAGGGAGACTTGATCCCCTACCATCAAGTCTACCCGTTACTGGGATCGAATCTCCCAGAATATGGGACACTTGTTCCTTTTGGAAAGTTTTGGGAAAATGCAAAAAATAAATGAAGCACTCATAAATATAATAATCAAATAATGGGGAACAATAATAAACAATATTGACTATCCATATATGTATGTATTTTTTATAGAACTAAATTTGAAAAAAATATAAGCAATAAACCAAAATGGTGATCAAGTGTCCCCAGTTTCCTACCGTTATCCTCATCGTCATTATTAGAGTCCGTCACAAGTCCAGTGGTTAGCATGGATCTTTCGCAAGGAACACCTCAAAGCGGTCCTGAGTCTCATGCATCCACCGACTTCCTGCATCTCTTACGAGGCTGTAATTCCATCTAGTATGTGGCTGCCTAATAATTTTTTTCGAGACTGCTATTTGAGAACTTTTTTTTTTCTACGGTTATTCGGTACTTCAAGCTATATGGCCGACTTATTGCCGATTCAGCTTATTGATCCGTTGGGCTTATTATATTCTGTGAAACTCAAACTAACGCTCTCTTAATAGATCTCTGAGCAGCCTTGAATTTTTTCTTATAATCACTAGCAAATAAGGGATCACTTTTAAAATACATATAATATCATCACTGGGAACATGCACTGATTTTATATCCTTGATTTTAAGTTTTGAATTGCAAGTAACTATACCACGTGTCATAATCTCCCGAACGCTGTCAGTCAAGTACAATAATATAATCTATTATTAGAATGATATTTTATTTTTATATCAATCTATTAGGCGTAATAAAAATCTTATTAAATATTAAAGAAATAAAGATAGCAGAATTAAATTTAACGTACCTACCCTATAT
Organism: Parnassius apollo; assembly: GCA_907164705.1. Classification (NCBI taxonomy): domain Eukaryota; kingdom Metazoa; phylum Arthropoda; class Insecta; order Lepidoptera; family Papilionidae; genus Parnassius; species Parnassius apollo. The sequence continues at coordinate 785,366 of CAJQZP010001370.1, read as the reverse complement.
ACAGCAAAATGTTAAACCGAAATACAGTTGATTTAAACGAGCACCATAAATGTCCTAATTGTAATCGTTAAACATGGTTTCTAAAGTGTTATAAAACGTTTTATTCACGGCAGTATTTCTTACCCGTCTGCTTTAAACCGTTAACAGAAAGTTTAATTGTAAAGCATTTCTTAAAGTCAACATTTATAACACGGAACTTTTGTATATTGATAAATTTTAAATAGATTTTCAGTCTTAATATATATTTCAGAAAATCATTTGTTCTTATGATATATAGTCCACATGATTTTAAGTGGATTCTGTGGCCCATAGACATTTATCGCCAATTAGGAATCAAAATGCAGATACGTTGTCACCTCTGAGGACTAAGATAGAATGCATCGTTTACAGCCAAAAGGGTCTCCGCTTCTCTACACTCGTCATACGAAACACAGCAGCATTAAGCTACCACTTTACGCTGGTTTTCTGTGAGAGCATGGGTTTACCCTGGTCGAGCCGACCTATTCGTGCTACGATCATGATATAACTGCAGCGTGGCTCTACCACGTAAATAATACATTATATTTTCGTGGATATTTCGTAGTAAATTTAATAAATACTAATTATCCGACTGCCCCTTAGAGAAGGTTATACTTCTAACTAGCCATACTCATACCGCTTTATCCGACGTTTAGATCCAATGCATAACTTAACACACTCGTGCAGATTTGACCACTTTTCAGAACTGACATTTGACGGAACTGATATTAAAAAATTCTGCATATCAGTGATGTGTTACAAACCCGTAACATTCATTTCTATGCAGATGATAGCACTGGTTATGCTCTTTACACCGGTCGTGCCAATATTTCTCGGGAAAACGTCTCCAAGTACCGGGACAAACTTGTATCTGAAGTCGAGTATTTGCTGAACAGTCTCGGATTGGGGGCGACTAAATCTAGTACAGTTTAACCCCCAGAAGACACAAGTTTGCGCGTTAGCCGCTAAAAAGAACCCCTTTGTCGTATCTTCTCAGTTTCAAGACACTCCTCTTGTTGCCTCAGCCAGTATCGGAATCCTCGGCGTCGAGATATCGAGTGACGTGCAGTTTCGTGGTCACTTGGAAGAGAAGGCCAAATTGGCCTCTAAAAAGCTTGACGTGCTCAGCAGAGCGGGACAGTATTTCATGCCGGCAGACTGTCTGCAACTTTAAAAGGCGCATATTTGGCCGCACATGGAATACTTTTCCCATCTCTGGGCTGGGGCTCCCCAGTGGCAGCTCCTACCACTTGACCGCATCCAGCGCAGAGCGGCTCCAATCGTCGACGACCGACTGCTTTCCGATCGGCTCGATTCACTGGCGCTGCGAAGAGATGTTGCGTCTTTTTGCATTTTCTTTCGCATATACCGTGGGGAGTGCTCTGAGGAATTGTTCAGATTAATCCCAGCCGCCAAGTTTCGTAAACGCACTACGCGGCAAACGCCCCGATACCATCCACACCACCTGGATGCTTCGCGGTCCACCACTGTACGTTTCAAAAGGAGTTTTCTTCCGCGTACAACCTCTCTGTGGAATAGTTTAGCAGCGGCGATTTTTCCGGACCGATACGACCTGGGTATCTTCAAGAAAAGAAATTACTCTTTTCTAAAGGGCCGGCAACAAACCTGCAATTCCCCTGTTGTTGCGGTTGATCATAGGCCGCGGTAGTCACTTAACATTAGGTGAGCCGCATGCTCGTTTGCCCCCTCTTCTAAAAAAAAATATCTACTATCGGTGGCAGATTTAAAAAAACATGGTTCTACTGTAATTACGGTGCAACTCCGGATATTATGATGAGTAAATACGTATTAATGCACCATGCTATTTATATTGTTGCATCTAAGTGCGATACAGACGTGCGATTTATCGGGCACATTTGTTTCTAAGCGCACACTACGGTTACTAATTTTTTGGATTATATAAAGGACAATGGCTAACTCCAAAACAAATTTTTGTTGACATTTTTTTTCTTGCGTCTACAAATGAAAAATATGTAAAAGTATAGGGTTTAAAATCCTGAAAAATTTTGTTTTCAGTCATACTACTGCAGGAAATCAGGAAGTAAAATTTTTCCATTTTGAACAAAATTCTCACCAGACTAAGTTCTATAGTATAAGAACTTTGAATGCCTTAATTGCCAAATCGTACTAAAAACAACAAATAGTTAATATAAATTTCAATTATGCTTATATGGAGTAATTACTAGTATAGGGGTAATCCTAAAATAACGCATAAGTATGTTGAGTAGAGTTTTGTGAATATTATATAAAATCCTTTCGTGTGGTCAGCTAGTATCTAATTTATTAATATTTCATCAAAGTACACTGGTGAAGAAAGATCATCCTAAAGATTGTCTCACAGGGGAAAAAGAAAATAAAGAATATTTGCTATAATTGCCATGCTTGGCAGGAGAGTTATTAACAGCAGTTTTTATATTTTAGGAATAAATTGAAATAAAATTGGTCTGATATCATAAATGCGATGTAATTTATGTAACAATAATTAACCTAATAATTATTTATATTTATCCATACCGTGTTGATATGTTTAAATAATATAATATATTAAGGCTGTAATTTTACCTATCTTAAATTTCTAACCCTTTTCTTTATAAATCACAAAGTTTACTTTTTTACTTCCAGTTTGTTGTTCGTCTTTCATAAGGTTAATTATTGTTACATAAAAACAAAAGACATAAGCCGCGTTTCTCGTAAAAATTGCAATAAAAGCTAAAAGTCTCAGAAGTTGCAACAAAACTTGGTCAAGTAATAAGGCAAAGTAACGACGTAAATATCACTTCTCTAATCCTGCACGTAATATCAGTGGGTGCAAATATTGCCTTAATATATCATATTTTCTCATAATTGTTGTTTTCTACATGAGAGTTTTCTCAATAAAAACGATAAAGTACCTGTTGACAAGAATTTATGCAGTGACAAAATTTTTGACCTCGCTTATAATCGTTGATTCTCTATTAATAAATTAGGTATTATTTATCGCTACACCTATCTCTTTGTGTTGTTATTTAGTGATGATAGAGAGTGAGAGAGATAAGGAGAGAAAGAGCAAGAGCAACATTAATCGTTTCTTAAGTTGTCACCAAACGATATGTGTATAGCCATCAAACGTTAGGAAGAAAAATAACAAGTTTTATTTATTACATCGCATTTATGATATCAGACCAATTTTATTTCAATTTATTCCTAAAAAATAAAAACTGCTATTAATAACTCTCCTGACAAGCATGGCAATTATAGCAAATATTCTTTATTTTCTTTTTCCCCTTGTGAGACAATCTTTAGGATGGTCTTTCTTCAGCAGTGTACTTTTATGATATATTAATAAATTAGATACTAGCTGACCACACGAAAGAATTTTATATAATATTCACAAAACTCTACTCAACATACTAATGTGTTATAACTTTCACGAACAAAAAGGGTATTGGCGACTTTAAAAAGTTTTAATATCAAATTGTTCGTCATTTATTCCAATTTGATTTCAAATTTAAATTTAAAAAAATTAATTATGTTGGCAGTATAAATAAAGTTGAAATAGACGGAGCAAAATGAGCAAATTTTGTACTCAGAATAATTGTTGTTTTTTTTTTTTTGAAGTGAAAGCTTCTTTAGCGGCATTGTACACTTTTTTTGTAATCGGTAAAAAATGTTAAACTCGTGTCAGGACACGTGACCGTGATCGAAAATTCGTAAGATGGATGGAGATAGCGAGAGACAGCCAGCGCGGCGTAGGAGAGGAAGTATCCCCTCTCAAGAGATCTCTGGGTGGGCCTGCTGTTTCGTTTAGGCGACGCAGGGCGCTTGCGCAAATGTTCGTGTGTGATAATTAAAGCAATTCGTGCATAATTATTCCCTAATCATTCCAAAATATCAAAAATGCACAACGTTAATATTGAAGTTTTCACTTGTGCCGGCACTCCCGGAGTGTAACCCGTCGTTTTATTTTAAACCGCTATTCAAACATCTTTTTGATTTAACTGGGGTGGATTGTGATAATTGATATTTTATTGCAACGTTTAACTGGGGAAGTGATGTTAAGAGCAGTGGGAATGCTGCAGGCCGGTACTTTTTAACGTAACTTCGATTCGGCATTTCGCAGCGACGTCACGTTTGAAAACACCAGCATGTTCATGAAAAATTACTAGCATGTGCATATTGATGCACCGGAAAATTGTGATTTTGAAGTTATGGTCACGCTATAGTGAAACAAAGGAGGTGGCAAAGGGACATCCAGGATCAAAATGCTTTACTACACCCAAATAAGATCGTTTTCTGATTATTGCTACGAGAAAGCAACTAAATGTTAAGGCGATGCAATTGGCCTAAAGGCTAAAGGCTCAACACCAGGTGCTTGTGAGTGAACAAACTGTAAGGAAACCACTGTACGACGTCAAACTTTATGCTCGTATACCACTTCAGGTTCCAGCTCTTAGAAGAGGAAATCATTGACGGAGACTGCAATGGGCTAGAGAACATTTGAACTGGGACCTCATCACTAATCTTTTTTGCTTTTCACCATTGAATCCTGATTTGGTTTTTATCCTGATTCAAGGAGAGTACACGTTTGGAGAGTTCCTGTTTGTATAAGCTGGCTTCAACACACTCAAGAAGTTCATCCATATACGTTCGGCAGGAATGCGTTTTGTCGGAAGAACACACATCGTTTGGGTACAGGGCACCATGACGGCTGAAAAGAACTGTAATAAGGTGCTTGAATTTCGTTGTATAACCTCATCATCTTACCACATATAATACAAATAGGATTTCTGCTTATACACGACAATTCCCTTCCACATACGGCCAGTGTGGTAACACCATGGTTACACTAATGTAATATCACGGTCCTAGGAAGGCCAGCTCCAAAAAAAGCCACCCAAAAAGTCCCATCTGGTACTATTTAGTATCGGAACAGTCTTCTTTATTATGATAAAGGAAATCGAGTCTTAGTAACTAAGGTTATCTTAAGATTTGAGTTGACAGAGCTTCAGTCAGGTCATACCGTGTGACTGTATTCAATTCTACAGCGAACCATAACTTACTATCTATGGCTTCATCACCATTTACCACAAGGTGGGATTGTGGTCAAACACTTGCATATAATAATTAAAAAGGAACCTAAGAACATCGTACTGATTCATTTGGATCCAGCCTGAGGAAATAATAACAGGTAGCCTATAAAAATACACAGACAACAATTACAGCAGACAATTTATTATTATTTGTTAATTTATTTAAATTTAAATTTTATTTTAAATTAAAATTAAATTTAAATTTAAATTAAGGTATAAGTTCAAAAGGCGGACTTAATACTCAAATCGTTCTCTGCCAGTCAATCTTAGGGCACAATGATAGCTGTCGTTGTCGAATTTCCCGATGAGGGACAAACTCAATATGTTATTCTGTAATAGGTTTGGGATGTTATATCGAGTATAATACCTATTTAAAATAAAAGTTGAGTTTCAGTTTCCACGTTTGGTAACGTCTTAAAGTTATGCACAGGCCTACTCTCATTTGAAGAAATTACTCCCATTTCAAAATTATAAGGCAATAAAATTACATAGCAATTATTCTGCAGTGCAGCTCCAGCGCGATTTACAATATTTCCTTTACCACAGAGCAATTTGTAAATAAGATAATATAGTTGACGTAAAACAAGAAAAAAGAAAAAGAAACAGATATTTCTTTGGCCATCTCTAATAATTTTTTGTCGATAGAAATAGCTTAATATAATATATAATTACGCTAAATTATAACAAAGAGGTAAAAAAAACAAACTTAAACAAGGTATAAAGGTAAAAAATTAAGAATATAAGATAAAACTCATTAAATGAAATAAACGAATAAAATATATTTAAAATATATCTATAAAAAATATATGCAGAACACGAGGAAGGTCACAACATAACTACATTTGAAAACTAAGGGACAAACTCATAAATGTCAGCATTGGCTATAATATATAACTATTCTTATAAATAAGCTGTGCGGTAATTTACTACCTACTTTATAGTGTATCATCATAAATCGCAACTTACAGCACTACAACTATTATGTTATTATAGGTGTCAAAGTTTATAAAGCACTGTTAAGTTATTAATAAAGTATGCCATAGCTGTCTACGTCAATAAAGTTGTATATAACTCAGACAAATTAATTTAATGCTCAATCTCTAGAAAGGGTTAATAATATATAATGTCTGTATACGTAGAATAAGTAGTTTATACAATAACAGATTAAAGTAGTATTAACCTGCTGCGTAGAAAATCATCAAATTAGTTAATTGTGTGCTAAATAACTGTAAGGTTGTCTAAATATTTTTTAAATGCTGACCCCTTATGCATTTGCGCTTTGTTCGATAATTCACAATAATATCGACTCATCCGTAGAATAAAGTCCGATCTGTAGGGTTGATAGTTTTCAGTAGAGGCTGGAGAAGTTTTTAACTTGTGCAACTCTTTAACGGTGTGACTTAACATTTAGATTTTTTGGTATGTTGTAACAATGCCCTAGCCTAGTTTAATGATATGTAGTGTATATTTATTATCCCTTTATTTCATGAGATAGTGAGTTCCATATCAACATAGGACGTTTTATACGCAAAACAGCGGGGTCCGTATCGAACATCATACGTTGTTTTACGGAGACGTCTGAATTAAGTAGCGTTCTATATTGACATGGGTCATTTTTTGTTGGAATTAATCATCCCTTATGAGTCCTTTGTGAATATCCACCTTAAATATTTAAACATAATGTTAGCCTTATTATGACCACCCTCCTATATAACTAAATAAAAAGTGAAATTATTATTTAAAACCGTTTATTAAAAAAAATCAAAATAGATAACAGAATCATTAGATAGAATATCACTTTCAACAGCAATCATATCACAGTTAGGTATGGACTTAAAATTTATAAAATTATAAACTACAGAGCTATGTCAGTAATATAACAATTCAGAATACGCGCGTGAAGAACCTTAAACTTTGTGTTAGTGATAAAATCAACAGTAACACAATAGTTTTTTAATAACATTCCGTTTTATAGTTTTACCTATTAGACCTTCATGACCTAGACGAGATTATAGTATATAACAACAATTAAACTGTACAAATACCTAAAACTGCGTTTTCGGCGTAATAGTTGAATCATAATGTAGTAATTAAATGGCTTATCGTATCATAACATGGTAACTAGGTAACCTACACGACTATGTACGGACTTAAGAGAAAATATAGGCGGAGAGACTATTCAAAATAGATATTGTCATAAACCAAGAAAAAAAACAAGGGAGAGCGTTTCTATGGAGAAACCACCCGCATTTCCTCTTAAACTAGCAGTCTTAAACTTATAAAATGTACGTAAATATTAACATAACAATGAAAAATATATGATATGAATATGAAGATATTTAAACTTCGAACTAGTTATTTAATTCAAAATAAATCATATTACAACCAGCCTGCATAATATTATAAATCAGTCTTACATCGTGACCTAGACGTGGGTGCACATACTTAATAGCAATGACATTGTACGTAGACAAATATTAAATTACTTAGTTAAATACTTATTATAATTAACATTGTTTCGTTAATTCAGTAAGAATAATACAGCTCGAAAAAGAAGCAGCAAAAAATGGAAATAGTGTATCTAAAATATTTCTTATTCCGATAGATTATCATCCGATTCTTCAGAATCATCAATGTTGGTGTGATGTGGCAAAGAGTTAAAGTATGGATGATACTCTGAGGGAATTACTTCTGAGCGGCACATATCCATTAAGTCTTTATATTTAGCAGCAGGAACCATAATAGGCTCAGAATATGCAGGTTTTAGTTCAGTTTGTACCGAGTTTCTCGTGTTACTGCGAATCAATAAAATATTATAATCAAAATCAGACAGGTCGTATTTAAAAAACAATTTGTTTGGATCACTACCGTCTGCATGAACTTCTCGAATGTTACTCCAGTTAATCTTCTTGCCCTTAATGTCTTTCATCCAAACCTTATTATTTACAAGACATTTAAAGTCAAACACGTCATTCTGGGTTACGTTGCGGACATCATAGGGTTCTCCATTATTCTTGGCCCATCTTACTAATAAACGCCATTCATGAGGGGTGTAGATAGTTTTGGTTTGAGAAGCTCTCTCGATGATAGAGTGGACACTATCCCCCCTCATTTTGGGTATGTCCCTTCTCTAAAAACCGGTGTGTTATGCATATGTTGAACATTTTTGCGGCGTAAACGTACAGTGAAAATACAAAGCGGTTACGATTTTGCCCAGCACAATTGTCTGACCAAAAGCGAAACTCTTTGGCTCCTTGGTCAACATTACTCTGGATAAAATTTAAGAGGCAACTGCTTACCTCATTTGCGCCACGTTTTGCCACAGATTCATCCCACATATAGCAAATGGCTTTCCTTTTCCCCATGTCAAAAACTGTGAAATTAAAAGAAGATAGCTTTCTCTTATAGTAAAATATGTTAATATTGCCATGAGGACACTGCAATACTTTTTCGAAATCAAATACAGCAGTAACCATTTTTCCATATGACTCTTCTGCGTTTTTTTTATCTTGGCTCTTTAAATCCCTTGCGACCTTTTTATTAATCTGGTGCTGTTGAAAAGATTCTTTTTCTTGGTCCGTTGGGTTGTTTTTCAACCGGAAAACGTGACATTCGTTGCACTGATCCTTTTTGGGAATATGGAAAGCTAGATTGAAGTTTAAGTTGACAATATCACGATACTGGCGTTCTTTTGTAGCCTTAGAGGAGTATTTTTCAGGGTCAAACCATTCAAGATACAATTTGAACATTTTGGCAATACTTAAGTCTCCTTTTAGGTAGAGCTTTTGGCTATTCTTGCGTATATAATGCGATTCAACAGGGACGAATGCCCTAACATGGTCACAAATACTTTGTTTCATTGCGTCATCTATAACGATCTTATGATTGTCGTGGCGACCCCGTCTATCCTCCTCTAAAATAGCACTTCCATCGTACTTCTTCCACGCAGTCTTTAAGATACGAGTTGAAACGGCGAGAGTATTAATAAACATAGTTTGGCATACTTCAGCTTTCTTACAGTGAGATTCGCTAGAACCTGTAATCAGCGGCAGATAATACTTAAAAGTATGTTTCCTATTATTAGGAATATCTTGATTCATACATCTTTTCTTCTTCATTTTATCCGAATATTTGATAATGAAATTCCACTGCATAGCTCGATCTCCCAGTTGCCAAAATTTTGTGAAGCAGTCCAACCGCTGTTGGTGAGATATTTTATTAGAGCATTTGTAACGGCATTTGCATGATGGCCCCATCGTTTTATCGCCTACGGTTTTACCCTTTTTCGTTACATATTTCCTACCTAAGTTCTTAAGACATTTGCGTTTAAAGTCTGTCCATTCTTTTGGGCACCTCTGTCGTTTTCTAGTCGTTTTAGGAGTCACGGTGCGATCGTTTGAGTGCGAAGTAGCAGGTGAATTCGTGTTGCTAAATGACAACGAAGAAATTACAGAGGAACTGTCTACATGATTAGGGCAAAATGTGCTATCGCAGATCGAATGCACATTAGTAGGAGACGGCATAGGAGTAAGCACCGACAGTTCTAAATTAACCGGGGTAGAACTGTGGTCAGAAACTTCTAACAGCTCATCAAGCTGTATTAATGGTGAATTTTCGAAACTAGAAGGCACTTCCAAGGAAAACGTACTGGGTTGATTGCTGTAAACATCATTAGCAGACGGATCAGACATGACATTCAGTATTGAGCTGTCGCAGGTGATTTCATTGGGCCCACCATCTTCATGCAGAACTTCTTCCCATACATCAGCTAGTTTCTGACTGATTTCTTCTGCACCGGAAGGCAAAGGTGATGTTTGTTGTGTCATGCCGTTGTCATCAACATTCATAACTGAAGTTAAAAAAAAACTATATTATTTTAGGTATTGATTAAATACTATTTATATTATATATTTTTCAAGACAATGCAATTAATTTAACAAATTTTTACTAAAAAAAACCCTTATATTTAACGATATTTTTGAATGAATAACGTCCTAACTAATCTCATTTTTCCAATAACAATGTCCTATCTTAATATCGAGCCAACAAATCATGACACAGATACCGCAGAAAAACGTCTTATATTCACATGAAACGCTTAGAAATTCAATAATGTTCGTATAAATCCGTCCTAATATTTCATAGGACTTCTACTTTTTACTGTTTATTATGAGAGAAAGAATGATTACCCTGTAAAAGTAATTAGTAATTACATACGGTAATCGTATTTTTGTATTAAAAATTTCTTTATATACATCTCCGTCAAAAAACGTCCCATATAAAAATCGATCACCCGCTACTATTTACTGAGACAAAAAAGCAATAAAGACTTATTATTTATTAATTTAAGAGCTTAAAAGAGTGTATCACAAAATAATACAACTGAAATCGTCAACTTACCAGTTTTTACACTTTTCTTTGTATAAACAGCAGGAATATTAGAAATTGATGAATTAAGCTCAGGCTTTTCTCCATCGACTATAAGCATGTCCAATATTTTTCGTGATCGTGACATCTCTAAAAATATGTCTTTCACGCAAAATACTTGATAAATAATTTTTTTCTACAAAACGAAAAAAGCTAAGTGCGTGATACAAAAACGCCCTTCCTCCAACAAACATCGGCCGGAATGACGAACGGACGGGGCGCCCGCGCTTCTTCCGCTCCCCGCGCGTCGTCGCTTGATCACTTCGTGCATTTTTATGCGAAGCTTATGGCAGATCGAACGTTATTCGATTCTATATTTCCGAAACTAAATAAGATACGAAAATTCTAAAAACACACGTCTGTAGAGTTTGTATTCAATAACTCGTCTAGCACTTTAACTCGTTTTTGTTCCATGATCACATCGGACTTTGTTCTACGGATAAGTCGTAATAATATATAACTTAAAAAAATTAAAAACAAGCATTTCTCATTGGCTATTATAATCCTAGTTAGAATATTAGGTCACGTGCTTGACATTGTTGTATTGTCGTCGGTTTTTAATACGTCTGTTAATTTTCAGATTATCCAGACGTCTGAAAGTGTTAAAGCACATCTATATTTTTAAATTACATTCGTATGTATAAGCAGACTAATAAAACGCATAAAAATCTGACGAGTAACAAATAGAGGTAATTTCCGTTTAAAAATATGTAATCCAAAATCCATCGAAGCGGAATCAAAAATCACACATAGCAACTGTTAGGTTGGTCTACAAATAGACCCGCGACTGGATATGTGTCCTTATGCAATTTATATATGAAAGCCGTCTCCACGATTCAAGAGTCAATCGAACTAAGCAACTCATATTTGAAAAAAAATCTAATTACTGAAACTGAATCACAAAGTCGAATCTATTTACATCTGGTTGTACGTTTAGTCATTATACGTTAATATCATTTAAAAAAAATATTATTTTAATAAACATTTTAATTTTTTTAAAGTAACTCACAATGTTAATAAAAATGATAATGTAATGTAAATTTCAATATAAGTAATTTTTTTTTGTAAATTTCATAATAAGAGCAACTGTTATACCGCCGTTGTATTAGATTAAATAAAATTATATGTTTTTACATCATCATCGACTACATTTATTTAACTACTTGCCGGAAAACAAGATGTAGTTAAATCCGCTGCTAAGATGAGATCGTTCCTTTCGTAGTGTTCATTGCCACGGCCATATTACAAATTCAAAATCAAATCTAGGTCATAATTATCAAAAAAAGTCTCGCGGTGGTGATGGTGCCATTCAAGACTGTGGGAATTAAGTACATCACGCGTATGTGAGATTAGCATTAAAACACAGCATTTTAACTTATAGATAAAACAATTAAATATTATATTCCAGGAAGTATTTTAATCATCACACTTTAATTAGCGGAATAAAATGCCATTGTCCTTTTTTTCGACATCCGTGTATGTTAACTACGTATTAACTTTGTTACCTAAATACATGTAAATTTACATTTTACTCGTACGTCTCAAACTACATTTCTTATGAATCTTATTAACGTTTTATACAGAGTATGAAATTAAGTCAAAAATTAAAAGTTTAAAATCAAAAGTTATCAAGTATGTCGTTAAAGTATGAGTTATTATTTTATAATTTATCCTACTTCCCCAGTATGTGTATATATATCCAATGCTTTCATTAAAATAATTGACTTAATTACACCTACCGGACACGCAAGTTCGTATTTAAAAATAATTCCAACACTGTCGCTGTAATTTTCTGTAAAAAGTTGATATAATTAACCGATTCCAATAAAGTAAATTATGAGGACGACGACCTCTAAAAGTTAACTTGGTGAATTATTTTATATAATTTAATTTCTATATATTTTGTGGCAGCTTAAGAGAAACAGTGAAATAAAACAGGCGATGGGCAGCAGCATCTCACTTATCTTATAAAAGGGAGGTGTGCTTATGACCCGAGATTTTTTTTTTTATATATATATATATATATATTTATTGTGTGTGTGTGTGATGTGGGTATATGTGTGTTTATATGATATGTATAACATATACGTGTAATATATAAGTCAAAATTAATTTTTACAAATATTTAATTTTTTTACGGCTTCCTTCCATAATGTGTTACTATTCACCCGAAATTTCATAAAAAATTAACTTTAAAATGAATAGACGATTTAGTTTAGTTTAAACGTAGAATATTTAATGTATTGAACAAAATATTAATTTATAAAATTGTTCAGAACGAAATAAAATTACGAAAGATAACTGGCTATGAGAGAAAGAGAGAAACAAATGTGCGCGCGCACCGCTCTCTCATGCTTATGTCTCTCACTCAAATGCCGTTCGCCTGGACCGATCACACTTTTCGTAACTCTTATGTCACGCGTTCGCCAGCTTACTCTTTAATTTAAGTGTTCGTTAAGAAGTTTTACTTCAATAATAAAAACAAACTGCAGTTGTCATCCCGAATGCCAAGCATAGCAACTGTGGCAAATATTCCTATTAGGCAATATATGCAAGAAGCATAAGTTAAGTTATGGACTTCGAAAGGCTGTAATGAATAAATGAAATGTATTCTCAATATATTGAGGAAACTCCTGGAGCTTAAATAACTTTTAAATCCTCGTTATATTATAATCTACATTTCATGGTAAAAATAACAATGCCGTGTACAACATGTTTTTTTTTAAACGTTACCCCTACACTAATATTTTCTCTTGTATCGTAGGGGCAGTTTACAAACATAAATTGCATAAGGACAAACATCCAGACCCGGATCCAGGATTCGAACCCGCAATCCCCAGCGCAGCCACTCATTGCTAAGCCACTGCGCCACGGAGTCGTCAAATGTAATAGACGATTATGAGAAAAGCCAAACAAAATGTTGTGGCTTCCGATATATGGCATTATGAATGAAATGAATGAAAGTCTGACATAAAAAAATGAAAAAAACCATCTCGTTTCTGTCAGACGTAAAATACATAGATCGGTACGAGCACGTCAAAGAGTAGAGATGTCTGGCATTAAGATCGTCAAACCGCCAGCCAAGCTTAACGATTAAAAGAAAATTCACATTCACACTACTGCAGCGGCCCATGTTCTCACACCCTGAATCTTGAGTTAAATTAATAAAATAATACACTTATTTTTTGACGGTAAATGATAACAGTAACCCAGACACCTTCAATAAATATGAAACATAGAAGCTACACATGGATTTGAAATTAAATACTAAAGTTTATTTAATGATTTGTTTATTTCATGAATTTTTCTTTAGATTAATTACATTTTAACAAACAACGGCCATTGTTTTAGGTTAACCATGACATCAGGACGTCAAACAATTAATGGTGTTATAAAGCACCCGAATCGTTAAGAATTGAAATAAGTATAATAAAATAAATAAATCGCGATAAAATCCGTAACATTGAATTTACAGATTCTCCTACCGTTCAAATGTTTTATACTTAGGTTAAGCATATCACATAAATTATAGAATATCAGGTGCTTGATTTCAAGCGTATATGGACTATGAGAAAGCCTTTGATTCCGTCGAAATTTGGGTGGTGCTACCGTCTCTTCAGTGGTGCCAAGTTGACTTTCAATATATCGAAGTTTTAAAGTGCTTAAACAGTAGAACCTTTCCAACTGCAGAGAGGTGTAAGACAGGGTCACGTTATTTCCCCGAAATTCTTCACCGCTGCACTGGAAGACGTTTTCAAGCTATTGGACTGGAAAGGATATTAACTTCAAAGGCGAGTACATTATTCATCTTAGATTTGCCGACGATATAGTCCTTATGGCAGAATTGCTGGAGGACTTAAGCTCAATGAACTCAATAGTGCCTCCCAACGGATAGTTCTTAAGATGAACATGGACAAAACAAAGATCATGTTTAATGTCCATGTCACACCTATGGCCGTAGTTGTTGGGAGCACTAAGCTCGAAGTTGCTTAAGAGTAAGTTTACCTGGGATAAATAATCCGACTAGGTAAGTTCAACTTCGACCGAGAGGTCAATCGACGGATTCGACTCGGCTGGGTAGCGTTCGGGAAATTACGACACATCTTCTCGTCAGGTATACCTCAAAACCTGAAAACTAAGTTGTACAACCAGTGCGTGTTGCCAGTAATGACCTACGGAGCTGAAACGTGGTCCTTCACTGCTGGCCGTACGAGGATGCTCAAAGTCCCTCAGCGAGCTATGGAGAAAACTATTCTCGGGGTTTCTCTGCGTGATAAACTTAGAAATGAGGATATCCCCAGTAGAACCAGAGTGACCGACATAGCCCAACGGATTAGTAAGCTGAAGTGGCAATGGGCCGACCATATAGCTCGAAGAACCGACAACCGTTGGGGAAAAAGGTTCTCGAGTGGCAGCCTCATACCGGTAGGCGAAGTGTAGGATGACCGCCCACTAGATGGAATGACGACCTGGTAAGACATACAGGAAGTCGATGGATGCAGGTAGCTCAGGACCGTGCTTTGTGGCATACCTTGAGGAAGGCCTATGTATAGCAGTGGACTTGTGAAGGGGATGATGATGATGATGATTTCAATGCGGTCATATCGGATTATCCTCCCTTTACAATATGAGAGTGAGGGAACAGAATACACTCGCTCCAAGTGTATATGTTACTGTTATCACGCCCTGCGCAGATATATAGTCTCCGTTGAGACTCTACGTCGTAACCAAAATTTGGTCTGAAGGACGTTATTATTACTATATAAGATAAATTATTGGCAATTTGGAATAATTAGATAGATGTTATCTAAATTTAATTTTGATCCCTTTTTTATAGGTACTTAAAATTATATTTAATGTTGTGCCCTCGCGGCAACGAGTGAAGTCCTGATAAAATATGCAGGAATTAAATAGGTAGCTCAGGAGTGTGTTTTGTAACATTCCAGCTGTAAATATGTGGTAAAATATAATGATGATGACCATAATGGTTAAAATATATGATTTAAAGATTTTTTGTGAGATTAATAACAGCATAGTGAATTTGTTTTGGTGACTTGTTTTTAACATATTATAAAGATTTAATTATAGTATTATATATTGTTTTAAAATTAAGAATTGAGCATTTAATATTGTGAAAGTTTTTAAAAAAAAATTAAAAATAAAAATAAATTTATACATCTTAAAAATATAATATATAGGTAACTTTTAAGATAACAAACTTAAAAAAATTAAAAACTGAATTAAAAATCTAAAAGGAATACAATCATTTCAATTGGTTGACGTGGTTAAGAATTATTAACTTAAAAGTCGAGCATATGCTTTTGCAATTGAAGAGTATGAAGATTTTCTCATGAATCTAATCATCAGATCTTGTTCAAATTTATATGGGACCCTTTTTTCTATCAAAAAATTATCATTTGAATTCGGACAACGTGGTAAAGATTTGTCGCTGAACATACATAATAAATAATGCGACTAATTCAGAACCTCCTTGTTTTTTTAAGTTGGAAATAAATTATATTTTTTTAATTTAGTATAAGCACTCAGCCCAACTGAAAGTAAGTGGTTGATGTGGTTGTGTGCCCGTAGACATCTACATCTATCCTCGATTACGAATCTATCTCGAAAACAAAGTGCAGATGCGTTGTCATCCGTGACGACTGAGGTGGAATACTTTGTTTCCAGAAAAAAGGGTCTCCGGTTCTCTAAGCTCACCATATGAAACGCAGCAGCGTCAAGCTGCTATATTAAGCGGCTATTATGCGAGAGCGTGGTACTTTCCTGGTCGAGCCACTTGTGCTACTGTACACTGTAAACTACTATAGCTGTAGCATTTCATAGATATAAATATTTTCCAACATAATCAAACAAACAAGGAAGAAAATCGCTTTTGGAGGCATGTGTACCCCTACAAGTATCTAGTTCAACATTCCAGGATATTAGTTTTCATTAGAATCCTGAATGGATAATCTCAGTAAATCTGTGCCAAAGCCGTTAAGCCAGATACAGTTTTGTATGACTTCATCGACGATAAGAATTTTTTATATAGTGAAGTTTATTTATAAGATTTGATTGATATTCAAACTAAATCATAAATTAACATTACTACTTAAGTAGGTAAGTAAGTTTCTGTGATGATAAACATGCGACATTTTTCTTTAAATGCCATTCTTACCTAAACATAAATATGAATTCTTACATACATACACGTTTTACAATGTAATTTAGTTAGATAAATGATGTGGTGTAATTTGTTTGCTTTGTTATACAGTCGGCTACTTCTAATACTAAAAGAAATTCATAATTCCTCTTTATACCAAATATTATTTTATTAGCCCGTATGTTGATACAATTAACTATGATTTCACAAGATTTTCTTTGAAATGTTAAGCTTCGGGCCACTAATACTTTGGCATCTGAATACAAGTTGGTGGGATGGTTGCTAGGTATTAACTAGGCTATGTGTAAGTTTATACCTTGTACAATTTTCAACTTCCATCGTTAATGTTTTAATAAAGTCTTTTTATATAAAAATACCATTGAAAAGATAGAATCTTCATTCCAATTCACAAATAGTTTTGATCAAACTATTTGTCGAAATTCAACCGTATTTCATTACATTTTTAGATTTGTATATTGAGCAAGCTTTATTATGCGGAAACTCAGCAGCGAAACGCCTCCAAATAAAAATAAAAATAAATTAAGTAATAACTTATTGAAATCCTCTCTGAAAAGGACATTATTAACAGCGCTATAACAAAACATATTGTTTCATATTTTTGTTAATCGCTTTTTATATTTGATGTAAGCGTGGGCGTAGATTACTGAATTGCGTCTGGAAGACGGGTGGTCTTTCCTGTGAATACTGATAACTATTCTTTAGCTTAAAGATCTAGAATAAGAATTAGGATAGTCTTAGTTTGGCTCGCACATGTATCGGACATGTAGCCTTAAGTTAGAATCCATCGCGGATTAATTAAGTAGTATATAAGTAATGTATCGCACATTAATAGGTTTAAGTTTATTAATAAAGTTTTTTAAAAACGTCCTGAGTCAATTTCGAATCTTGACTAATTTATAAATATTATGAAATTGTAGTAGGTAACTTTGATATAACTATCTTATATTTTCTTTTTCTTTTTTTTTGTAATTAATTGTATTTGTATATGTGATGGTGCATAATAATATATAGTTTTAAGAGCGTGTACGCGCCGACAAACTTATTGCAGTTTGGAGAGGGAATAGTAAAAATAATGTACCTTGGTATGAATAAATAAATTGAAATAAAAAACCTTCAACTGTAAATGGATAACGACTCTGGAAAGAAAAAAAAATCAAAGCGCCACTTTGGTCGATGTTGAGTTATATACATCATTGGAATCGGATTTTTTCTCTGCATCAATTTGTCCTATTTTCGTGCTCCTACTTTGAAGTTAAAATCGCTAAGTAATTTTAAATTCCAGGATTTTTTGAAGTTAACGGCGACGAACCGATGATAATTTTCGTCATTTAAAAAATATTTCGTTTAGGAATATTTTAATCACAGAAATATCAATAATAAGACAATATTATTACAATTTCTGTGATTTTAACATACCGTATTTCTACTTAGTAAATTTATCCTATTTTTGGTTTATATTATTTTGGTTTTAAGATAGTTTTTCCAGAACTGACGATAAACTGACAATGTATTTGGCTATTTTCCAACTTTTTTAGCCTCTAACCTTTTTACTTGTTCTATATATTAGCTATTTATCATTTAGATATTTTTTACCAGGTCTGATTAACTAAAAGATGTTATTTCGTGATATTTTTCCTTTTTGTAATTTTGTTGCATAAATGAAAGTGACCTGCCGTTTTCTAATATTTTTTGGCATTAAGATATCTCCTTTAGGAATATTGATGTAATAAAACTTCAGTTGAGTCTTTCCGATTGATATTACACCATCGTGTAACTATTTTGGCTTTGATTTAATATTGGAGTGATCGTTAGGAACAAAAACAATTGAATAGTTGTGGGACCGCGCGTCACAGTGACTCGCCACTTGGTCAAGAGAAGTGGTAATTATTTTTATTTAAGTTTTACTCATTTTTCTGTTGTGGTGATGATGTTTGAGCTACTCGCCTTTTACGAATATAAATCTATATTTAAGAATCATCTATCAAAAGGAACTGCGTATTTTGAAATGAATAGACACAGCTTTAATTAATGCCGGTATTCGTTTCAAGTGTCGAGGTAAAAGATATTATATACTAAGGGTTAGTTATTATTAAAGATAATAATATTGTGAACTTTTATTTGATGATTACACAATTTTTTTTGTATGTACCTAAGCCATACAAAATGTTTCTGAACATTATAAAGTCATGTAATTTTAAGAAAAGTATTTGATTATTTTGATGTTTTTTAAAGTTGCTTTTAGCCGGATTATTCCAACGTTGTTGCTGATTTTGTCGCTGATGTTGAACTTCAAGGAATGGAATTCTTTTTCCATCATCTGTAGTGCACGTTGGAGGTAGATCCCAGATAAGGTTTGATCGCATCTATAAAATTACTACACGGCAATTAGCAGGAGCACGCAACAAGCGAAGCAATTTGGCCACGCCAAGCTGGAGTTCAACCAAGTCTGGTCTGATGCATCAATGTCGCGGGATGCAAATACTAAGAAGTCAAGAAGTATAATTAATAAGTATATTTCTCGTTCCAATTCGTTCAAAAAAATCAGTGCTCAGTACGCAAAGCAGTTCACCCCGTGCGTCAACAAGTCGAGAGACGGAGTTCCTCATATTATGCTGAAGACATGTGCTCCGGAGTGGGCACCGGTTCTAACGCTTCTTCTCCGGTACTCCTATTAGGCGTAAGCGTAGTTCCGATTTCATGAGCGACAGCTTTATTGTATCTGATACCTAAAAATAGCGACATTTCAGACCTGTTTAACTACAAGTCTATTAGTTGATTTATACCTCCTTGTACTCCAAAACCATGGAAACTATTGTAACTGTCAATACTGTTTTCGCTGAAGTCATTCAGCTGGTGATCGTCTACTGTACGTGACTCCAAGATGATGGATGCATTAGAGTCCTAGTGGAAGACCTTGGCTGTTAGTTTGGACATATTGAATGCTGCTTTTGTTCGTATGGGCTACCCAAAAAATGTGCTCTTGAAGATCGGAGCATAGGTGTCCACAAAGCTAAGTGCTAACACCTCCGCTGTTTATATTTCAGATCAATTATTTGTTGCAAACTAGTAACATTCATTAATATACCGATGAAAGCAAAGGTGATATATTTACACCTGCTGTACCAATATTTCACGGGAATATGTTCTCGCGTACCAGAACGAACTTGTGTCACATAACATTGTTAAATAAAGTCTCGGATTGGACTCTGAAGAAACAGGTCTGGGTGCTCGCGCGCTGGTAAGAAATCTTTTGTTGTATCTCTTCAATTTCAGGGCTTCTTCATTCTCGGCGTCGACTTATCAAATGATGTACATTTCCACGGTCAATTGGAAGGGAAGGATAAATTGGCTTCTATAAAGCTTGGCGTCCTCAGCAGAGAAGAACAGTATTTAATTCAGGCAGATAGCTTGAATATTTAAAAGGCGCTGGTTCAAACTCACATGGAATATGGTTCTACGCACATCTTGACAAAATTCACGATACCATCTGCACCTTTTGGATGCTTGGTAGTCTACCACTGTGGGAAGAAAACTCATAGTTAACTAGGAGTTCTCTTCCTTGCTACAATTTATTTGTGAAATCATCCATCAGGTGAGCTGTTTGCTCGTTTGCCCTCTCTTCTATGTATAAAAAATTTTTTATACTTTGTTTAATAATTTTAAAGTGATTAGCGTCACAATGTACTTGCGAATTCGTTTTTATTTTTATAAAACCGAAGATCTCTGACGATAGTTGTAACTTGTGTAGGTACTTTTAATTTTATGATAAAACGCGGTTTTCTTTCATAAACTTGATTTTTAATCATGAAAGCTTATAAGTTTTTTTAAATAAAAACCAATACTAATGTTTCGTTTATTTTAACTTAAAATCCTCATTGAATTATTAGGGCAAGATCTTATTTTAATTTCTCCTCTGTTAAAATAATATCTCAGATAGAAATTAATCAATCATGAAGTGATAAGTAACTCTTGTCCGATCCCAGAAATATTTTTTTTATTATGTTAGTGTTTTATCTTCGCTCAAATTCTTCAAAATTATCTCGTTATAATTTTTTTCCGTTTCTAACATCAAGAGTCGGTTGTCTGTTGGTCGATTTTTCCCATTCGTGATTTTCATTTTATTTTTATTTACTGAGCGCCACTAACTTCGGAATTTTTAGCAAAACGGGAATTTATTTACACTTGGTAATGAAGAGTCCAAACAGCTTTTTAATTATATAATAATCAGTCTGATAGGATAAACAGTACAATTTATACGATTTTTTTGTTTCAAATTTTCAAACTTTAATCACCTCTCCTATAAACTTGCCTATATATCGCTTGATAATTTTTTCCTTTCCACCGTCGATATATAAAACACAAATATCTAATATTATACACAAAATATAAAATAAACCTTTTCTTTTTATTTTTCTTTTTTTGCATAGAGCGTTGTGATTATATTCTTTTTGGTGCTTTCTCTGAGACATAGGTAGTGTGAACGTCAATAAACGACATTTGCCTAAACGACATTTATGTGTTTGAAACTGATAGTATGACTTTAAACAATATTATATTATAGACTTAGTACGGTAATAGACAACCTTAGTGTGCAAGAGAGAAGGACATTCCTTATGTAATATAGCAACATAGAAACGGAAAGCAAATCTCATGACTGTAACCGATTTTGAATGATTTTGAACGATATTAAGTATTTTTTAGAGTATAATAGTGGCTATTTTTAGTAAGTATTTATTTTCCGCAATAATAATGGAAATAATCCCAATAATTACAAATTTCATAGGTAAATTCTCAAGACGTCGTCACTGCTATGACGTATCTATTTTTGATAAAAAATTTATGTTATATACTGTTTAAAATATACAATATTTTAAATTATGTTGTTAAATTTGATATTTTGCAAAGATAAAAGTAACGTTATTGATAATTTGCATGTTTTTTTTTTACAGATTTTTTACGCTGGGGATTGACTCAACTATATCAAAATTAATGTCGATATATAAATTTTATCGTGAATGTTTATTATGAATAGTCAAATGAATAGAAAATTTGAAATAAACTGAAATTTGTAACCTTTCCCACACAACAAGAAGAAGAAGGAAAATAAATACTGGATTGGCCTTCTAAAAACGTTATTTTATTTTTACATTTGTCAAAGAGATTCCCTCCGGATTATTTTTGTTAGAAAAAAATCATTAAGGTTAATTGGGCACGTTGGCTGAAATCCAAACAAGAAATCAACTATTTGCAGCAAACGTTTTATTGACAAGTATAAATTAAAAAGCAGAATAAAAACAATTTTGTTAAAAGGAGGTTGTTAGGTACATTATTTCTACCAGAAATTTTATTATTGTTATAGTAAGACTTCGAAAGTTTAACTTTAAAAACTTTAGATAAATATAGAGTTGTACTTTTATACATTATAAAATTGTAGTACAGTAAAGACATAAATTCTTGTGATTATCCTATTTAAGACATTATAAACCCAACTAGGTATCTATCTATTTAATTTATCAACGAAAAACTTCCCGCATCTTACGATCGCACTAGTACAATATTTATAGCATCGCGCTATTTTCCCATATGGGTTGAGTGGAGCTTCGGATTGAATTCTAAAATCACAGTGACAAAACTTTTAGCGTAGTTAGGCATAGATATTTAGTGCTGTTAGACAGTAGTATTGCTCGCGGTTCAGTGTGCTAGGATAGTATAAATTCCATATTATTTGCACAACGCTCGATGCCTGGTTCATGTATGATGCCCGACGATAGTGTGCCGAGGGCTTGATACCACGGTTCATTTTCTACAGCGTTATTTGTACAGAAGAGGAACTCGGGCATAAGTAACAACTGAGTGGTTCAATAGATCTGCGTGATTAAGCTGCAGTTGCAATAAAGAGTGCATCTGTATCCTCAAACACTTGTTGCACTTTAGTATCTCCTGCGTATTTGACTGGTTTCTGTTACGATCATTATGTTTTTAAAAAAATCAGTCAGCTAAAATTATTATAAATTTATTATTATTTATCTCATCCCTACAAATCAAACATTAAAACAAACTTATACAGCGTATTTAATTATTAAATTTTTTCAATTATTAAGAGTAATACTCGTTTCCACGTTTTTTATTTCGCTAGCAAAACTTTTCAAAATATATAAATTATAAATAGGTATATACTTAATTATTTTTCAACCTATTTATATTTGATAAATATTATTTGAAAAAGGAATTCCGGGGAAATTATTAAAATTATATAAATATTTTACTTTACGAACTGATTTTTGGGAAAAATTGCTTAGGTCGACTCACCTATTCAGAGATTATTGGAATTTTGTACATTTTGAATTAAAATCCAACAAAAGACAGTTAGGTGCAGCTTATTCCCGGTAACATTTTATTTGATTTTTTAATTATTTTAAAATAGTATCATGGTAGAAATTCAGTTAAATTATAAAGTTATTAGTTTCATACATTAAACTGTTTTTTAGTCTTTCTACCGCTTCCTTAACAATCATTTTTCGACAATTCTTGGAAGTAAAATAGAGTAAAATAACAAATCAAACTTTGTCACGCATTTTCCGGTTGTGAAACTATCAGTGTGCATTTCAGAAAATATTCCTGACGAACTTCAAAAGCGCGGCAGCCCCATCAGCATCCTAAATCCATTATTATTCTGGTCACGCAACGCGCGGGTGAACAACCCGCTGGGTATAGTTAACCCATAGGTTGCCCGTGTAAAAAGACTGGCAGTAGGCTTTGAAAATAGTAATATTTACATGCCTACTGCAACGAGTAAACCTTTGGGCTACCATGTTACATCGGATGGACAGTGCCCTGCGTTCCCGCTCGATATACATATTTTCACTCAGATCCCTCAGTGACCCAGTGACCCAGATACTTAAAATGTGAGACACGCTTTAGATTTAAGTTGTTGAGTGTAAAAGTAGTCGCAATTTGTCTGGATTTGTCTCTTGCCTTGAACACATTGAATTCGCCCTTTTTCACATTGTATCGGAGTCCATGGAACACTGCATATGCTTCACATAATTTTAATGATTTATGCATGGAACCAATCGAAGGGCTGATCAGCACCATGTCGTCTGCGTACACCACCAACATGGCAGCCTACATTTGTTTCGCTCAACTCCTCGATCAGGTCATAAATGTACATATTGAAGAACCAAGGAGATATAAACACCTTGCCTCACCCCACATTCAAGTCTATATACATCAGAATACGAGCTCGCCCATCTAACACAGTTGGTTTGCCGCTCATACCACGATGGTAGCACTGCACTAACTCGTGCGGTATGTCAGTCTCATTTTGAAGTTTTTTCCATAATATCTCATATGACACCAAATTGAAGGCCTTGGACAAGTCAAGAAAACTGGCAAAAACTGGAGTGCTTCTATCAGTGTAGTATTTGATAGTTTGCTTGAGACACAAGATAGCACTTTCGGTGGACAAACCTGGTTGAAAATCAAATTGCGCATCAATAAATTTTAAATAACCAATTAAGTGTCGATCAAGAAAACTGGCCAGCACCTTTGCCACCACAGTAACCTGTGAGATTGGTCTGTCAAGTCCGATGGATCCCCCGACTTGTTTTTAATAACAGGCACAACAGTGGTTCGCATAAGGTCATCAGGCAGGTAAGCGTGGCTGAGATAGATTTATATACAAATATAAGACCCTTGATAGATGAAATTCCTGCTCACTGCAGATGATCTGTGCTGAGGTGGTCGTGACCAGGCGATTTACCCCGTACCAAGCCCTTAATTGCGCAGTCCATATACTTCGCCTAGAATATAACATTTAAGTTTCTCAGCATGACGCCCATCATCACACATCGCAGCTGCAAGCGCAAAAGTCGAGTCTACCTTGAAGTGAGCTTGGAAGGCCTTAGCTATCTCACTGCAAGGCTCAATGTTGTGTTCAATTTATTTGTAGCCTTCCAAAAGCGCTTAAAGTCCTTACTAGCACGGTGTTGTGCAATCATGTACATTTAAATTTATTGCTGATTATTTTGACACCGTTTCAGCTTAGATTTAAATACCCTCCTAGATTCCACCATATTCACGTATATTGGACCAACACTCGGCTTAAAGTAGAGCTGTCACTTCTGTAGACAATCCCGAGCGTGCCCGTGAGCGTCCCTGATATGTTATTCCATCCGATGCCATGTTTGTTCTTTTTATTATTATTTTTACCTAAACGTTTAATACAAATTTTATTACTTTCTGTGAGGATACTAATTATATTTTTGTACAATTTATCTATAGTTTGTCTATGACTATTATCAGAACACATTTTATCTGCACACCTCGTGAGTTCCAAAGGAAAATTTACGTTTCTAAGTTTACAATGACAGTATTCCCTACATTTAGCTATTTCAGAGGAATCCCTGTCTGAATTAATATTGAACCTACCATGCATAACTTTAGTTGCTATTACATCAATGTTTAATATAATTTCAATAGGGTAGTGATCCGAACAAAATGTGTCATATATGACAGACACATGTGCTACTGTGTTCCGAACGGCACTTGTCAAAATACAATGGTCAAGCCATCGCTTACAGGCACTCACGAAAATGTATGTGTTTGCCGGCAATAAGTACAAGTCTATGCAAGACCAACATTGTTCAGCACAAGAGTCGATAAGTTCATGACAAAACCGCTCACGTGGATGTGCATTGAAGTCACCAAGTATGTACGCGGATTTAACACCACTGCTCTCTACAATGGCACTGACCTCACTGAGACACTCAGTAAACTCCGATATATTTTGACTTGAATCGGTTGGCATGTACACTGACACTACAAGGAACGACCCATCTTTGAAAACTATATTGGTTGCCGCGAGCCGTACACTACTACACGCTATCACCGACACTGACGTAAGCAGGTTCTTCCTCCACAGAAGAGCTACGCCACCGTACTGTCTCCCACGAAGCAACCCAGTTGACGTGTCCACAGCGGACATACCTGTGTAGGCGAAATCATCATCGATTCCAGGAACGAAATATCATGAGGTAGGAGCTGTGTCTACTGCAACGCCACCACGTCCGCTGTGCGACATATTCTTTTCACACAGTGTAATGATCTAATAACATTCTTTCAATTGAATAAGGGTACGTTGTTGCTGTTTAAAACTTAAGAATATAATATGTATTAATTTTAAAACAATGCGCATAGTAATTAGTTTTAAAATACTCTTTGATGCCGTTATCATATGATAAAGTTGTTCGCTTCTGTTTCAAATATTAAGGGGACATATATTCCCTTAATATTTGAGATTGACACTATTAACAAAAACTGAGAGTAGTAGTGCCTCTCACTAATTATGGGGTTCCACTAATACCTTTAACTATACAGGTAGAATTAGTATTTATTCGTAGTGCTTAATTGTGACAACAGCGTGTGGTTACTTAATGTTTTTTTAAGCCAAGGCCCATAGGATATCGTACTATCACGTCTGTTCCTCTCCGGCCTGCTACCAACATTTTAGCAATATAATTGATAGAATCGGGCGTTACTTTGCGAAAATCCATTATATTAATTATATTAATAGTTATTTTGCAACCATCCCCAAAATTAAATAAAATGATGTGTCTTCCCTAGACTGAAGAGCACCTCACGCCCTCCCTCAATTGCGTTCACTAATCCCGTTACTATTGTTACGAGCTTGAGGTTCGTGACAATAAAAATTGCCGATAAAATTACCTAAATTAACACTTTAATTTACTTTACACAAATTAAAACTAAAAACACTAATAATGAAACACACTAATTCACTTAATTCCGCTCCGAAGCTTCGCTTGTGTCGCCGAGTTCAACTCAACTCTGATCGCATCTTGCAGCGCCTACTTATTTAAATTAGCAAAGAAATATCCAGAATGTTCAAGTAAACACGCGCAAGGTACCGAGCGTTCGAGTTTCGACTAGGCGCTGTCGGTTGAGTGATTTGTGATGTCATTTTCTCAATGCTCCCCTCGCTCTCGTTTCTGACACTAGATGGCGCTAGTGTATCGTCGACTTGAGCGCGTAACACTATCAATCCCAGCAACACCACTATACTATACACAAACCATCGACGATAATACGACACGTGTTTCACCTCTACACGAGGTATCTTCAACATCACCTGAAGATGATATCTTATATCTTTATTTTAGCAATAGGAAAGTTTTCGGTTTTCAAAGAAGCCTCTAACGGTTTTGAAGATAATGTGCGTAACGATACACGCTCCTGTGAAAGTTCCGAGGTGTCAGTCAAACGATCCGTCGGATGATTTTCAGCAGAGACCTTTGAAAGCATATAATACTCAGGCTTAGTTCAAGAATCAATAAACTTAGATTTACGATTAGTAAATTTATCAAAATGAAGCAGGGTATGACGTCGCTGGCATCAAGTACGACAAGTTGAATCAGACTTATAATTTAAAATAACATGTTTTCTACTAAGACAATTATCACAAACTTTATTCGATTTTGTGTAATAAAATCTTTCCATCGGTGACTTTTTGAAATAATGATATATTTATAAAGGTGCGTTGTGATATATAACACAATTAGATGCGGTTGTAATATATTGTTACGCGCCTAAGTTGACATCATAACCCGGAACTAGCGCCATCTGTGTCGGGTAATGGAGCGAGGAGAGCTTTCCAGAAAATGACATCACTAATATTTCAACCGACAGCGCCATCTAGTATCGAAATAAAGAACTAAACTTTCTAGAAGCCCGACAATCGAACTTTCGGCACCTAGTCGATTGGCGCGCGTATTTACTTGAGTATTCTGGATGTTTCGGTGATAATGTGTATTTAAAGGCGCTGCAAGATGCGAACGAGGAAGTATTGAATTTAGCGAGACAAGTGAAGCTTCGGAGCGGAATAAAGTGAATAAGTGTCATTAATTATTAGTGTTGGTAAAGTGAATTAAAGTGTTAATTTCGGTAATTGAATCGGCGGTTTTTAATTGTCACGAACCTCAAGCTCGTAACAATTGGTGTCAGAAGTGGGATCAAATCATGCCGATTTTACCGAAGGAGGAATCGGAGGTTATCCGTACCCGAAGTCAACGCCAGCAGGAGACGGACCAGAGGAGATTTGGTGGTGCAACGCCGCGGACGTCGAAGGGCCATCTGCCAGCCACGGAGTCTGCGGGCCCGTCAGTAGCTCCTACATCTGCAGCACCTGACTTAGGTGCTCTGATGGCGATACTACAGGAGCAGCTGTAGCACTGACGAGAGGAACAGGCCCGTCTGTTGAAAAAGGAGCACGAGGAACAGGCCCGCCGACATGAAGAACAGGCCCGTCGCTTAGAAGAGCAGCTGAAACGCGACAAGGAAGAGCAGATGCTTCTCATGAAGGACCTTCACGCTACCTTCGGGAAAGAGATAAGGGAGGTGAAGGATAGGTTGCTCAACATGATAAGCGCCTGTCGGAAGCTGAGACCCAAATTAACCAAGTTAAGAAAACGTTGGATGAACTCGAACTTGGAGATTGAATTGCAGCCCCCACAGTAACTACAACACCTTCGCTACGTGGCTTCAAAGTGCCACCGTTCGACGGCACTTCTTCCTGGTCAGCCTACAAAATCCAGATTGAGGATGTTATGAAGGTGAACGGCTGGAATAAAAGTCAGGCCATGACTGCTCTCACACTAGGCCTGCACGACCAGGGCTTAACAGTTCTGGAAGCTCTCGGTGAGGAAGTGACATATGAGCAACTCCTTGAAGCATTGGAGGTGAGATATGGCGACGCTCACTTGGAATACGTCTTTCGCGCGCAGCTTAAAGATCGCGTGCAGCGCATCAACGAAAACCTGCAGCAGTGGGCTCTAGAGGTGGAGAAGCTGGTGCAAAAATCATACTGGTCTGTGCCTGCGCTCTTTGAAGGGAACCTGGTGCAGACATTCATCGATGGCATCCGCGACCTTGAAGTCAGAGCTGCTGTGAGGCTCGGGCACCACGTGACGCTTAAGAACGCCGTAGTCCATGCACTGGAGGTGGAAGCCGTGTGGCAGGATCTTCGTTCCCATCACGTCAGGGAGGTTGTAGCAGCTATAGCAGTTCGCGACCGCAATAATGGATACAGCCTTAGGTGCTATGGCTGTGAGGAAAGGGGCCATCTTCGATCCAGCTGCCCTAAGCGAACTGTAGTAAAGGAAGTTGATCGATCTCGGGAGGGTAGTGCAGCTAACGGCACCACCTAGCGATGGCAGGATCATCGCTTCCCTCACGCTAGGGAGGTTGCAGCAGTTACGTTTCGCGACCACAATAAAGGATACAGCCCTAGGTGCTATGGCTGTGGGGAAAGGGGCCATCTTCGATCCAGCTTCTCTAAGCAAACACGACATGCACAGCAGGAAGATCCGGACATCAAGCCGATTCTGGAATGGATGAAGGCCCGTGCTACCAAGCCTAAGTGGAGCGACGTCTCAGCGATGAGTTCAACCACTAGAAGCTATTGGGCCCAATGGGACAACTTGCTGATTCAGGACGGAGCCCGAAGACCAAAGTGGCACACCGTGCTTGGCAGTGGTGCTCACCGCTCACGGAGTATGCACAGGCTATGCCAGTGGTAGGTGCGCAGTGCCTGATCTAGGCACACGCAGCGTCTGGAGAAGGCACACGCAGCGCTTGGAGTAGGCTCACGCAGCGCCTGGAGTAGGTACACGCATCGCCTGGAGTAGGCACAAGCAGCGTCTGGAGTAGGCACCACAGCGCCTTGGTAGATGCTCTCAGCACCTCAAGTAGGCGCTCGCAGCGCCTGGAGCAAGCACGCACAGCGGCTAATGATACCGCGGGCACTAGTAGGTGGAGGCGTAGGCGTGGCTAGGCGACGACTTCAGGTGAAGGCAAAGGCTTCCAGGATCCCGGTGCAGTGCGGCCCCGAGATAAGGCCTTTAGGAGATGCTTCTAATTTGAAAGCTGAAGCGAGACTGACTTTATTGGCCAATTTTTCGGCTTTTATACTTTTTTAGAGAGCTCCGCGCTCGACGACGGTTCTGAGATAAAAATGGGAAATTATTTAAATTAAAAACAAATTTTTGTAAATAGCCAGAAGAAAGGAGTATTTTTGTGGAAGTTTTGAAGTAAAAACATCAGACCGGTAACGAATTTGAATAAAAATTGCCATGACAACCAGATAAACAACGATGTCAAAACATGTCAAAGGGCATTGCCCACACTTCATAGACATTTCGGCCATGGGTGCCCACATATAAAAGCATATAGATATGATAATATACAATTAAAGTAATGAAATGGTTAAGAAATTGGATTAAAAAAGTCGGGAATTTTAAGATATAAAAGTTTTTATTTTCACAAATACAGTTTTTTAACAACTAATTTTACCGATGTTATCGCATTTAATTTCTTTGATTTTTAATTCCCGACTTTCGGGTGCTTTCCAGCACACATGGTCATGGGGGATTGAGGTGACTGGTGTACCAAAATCAGTGTTAACTTGGAGTAACTTCAGCTTTTTAATAACTATTTATGGTCCGATCTACGCAGAATGAACTTACTGTCTTGAAGTCTTGCGTGGTATGCTTGGGTTTAGTTTTAATTTTATTAATTATAGTGTCCCAAGCAGGTGGGAATACCCAGCTTCATTCTCTATTGAAATTAGAATGTTTGAATCTGGGTGCAATACATTACCGACTTCAGATTGCAACGAGGATGAACTAGATGATTCAGATGGTTCCCGATCTGCAGTTGAATGTGATGCTGCTCTATCAAACCTTCGCCAACAATTATGACACACACAAGATGACGATGGCAACTGAAATAATATTAAATAAAAAAGTGAACTAAATAAAAATAAAATAGATTTGTTTCCTTTAAACTCAAATACACATAAAATTTATCAAGTTAATTGTTACTGCACAAAAGCAGACTTAATGGCCTATATTATTTAATAATTAAGTACTTAAAAACTACCAGTAGTCCAAAAACAATGAAAAATCAATTGTCTCATTACTTGGTAGTTATTAAAAACGATAGCAGTCTATCTGGTGGTGACAAGCTAATCTTATCGCCATGTTATAAATAAGTTTGTATGTTTGTCAAATATAGTTTGTGTGGATGCTATCAGAGTAAAAACATGTATCACTATCAGATATGAGCACACACACATAATAAATTAAAAAATGTTGAACACGTACCTCACGTGGTGCAATTTGATGGGCAATTTCATTCCTTATGAGTTCCTCACGTGGAGAATCAGACCCAAACAATGTGTGTGATCTTATTCTCAAAAGTGACTTGCCACAGCTGATACATACATGTCCATGACTACTAATTGGTGAATTTTCCTGTTCGCTAGTTGGATGTCGTATTTGATTCCAGGCTGCAGTCTAACATGCGTGGCATACTACACTATCACTCGAAACTTGTACCTAATAAAGAAGCCATAATTATTATATCAATTAATATAATTATAAGACAACTCAGTTAATAAGCATTGCTGCAATTGTAGAATGACGAAAAGGAAGACATGACACATGATTGTAACTATTTACCTGCTGCGGTCGAATCTATTCTTGTATAAGATTTCGCAGTTCTGGAATTTCCAACAAATGCCTTCGTGTTTTCGCTATATGATGGGAACAAATGTCAGAGTCCATTTATAAGGCTTGTTCGTTACTTCGATAACAAATTCACAAAAATAAAAACAAACAAAATAACACGCAAATGAATTCTACATGTGACTATTTATATAGGTATAGATATAGTTGTGAAATGTGAACTGAATTGTGAAATTGTGATTTAATTCTGTAACAGGGCCTAGCTGTCAGACTCGATGTTGCCACTTAACTGACATAAAATCGATGAAAAGATATCGATTTTTATTCGATTAATAATATCGTTAAAAAAACAATCTTTAAGGTGCTTTAAGTTCTGCACACTTTTTAAAATATATTTTCCTTTACTTATTTAAATGCTATTTGAAATGTATTTTTAAGAACAGTTAAATTGTGCAGTAGCGTTTTGTTAAGCTTTAACCTTTTGAGCGCCACGCCAAAAACGCATCACCGTGTCCTGTACGCCAAAGCGCCAAAACAAAATAGTGTTGCCAAGAGTTGATATATCGATAACGTAAAATAACTTGTTTTTGTTGGTTTTTTATGCTATAAATGACACTTTATAAACTGTGCCTTTATAAATCTTGTGCTGTCATCCACTCTTTTTTATATATGTACTTTGTACATATAAACGTAAATAAAAAAGACGTGTGGCACTCGGGGACTGCCGCGGTAAAGCTATTGCATAGCATTTTGTATCAACTTATGCAATTATAATTATTTATTTATTTTATTTATGCAGTATTACTTTTTCTTTGATATTAATTCAAGTTACACCTTTTGAGCGTGGTGACCGATAAGAAATAATTTTTTTCTTTTATTAAATAAATAAATAATAAATGCACTTTGTTCATTCATATTCAAAACACTTTATACACAAATTTTACAAGTACAGCTATTCACTGTTGTACATAAATACCTATACACCTATATACTTTCTCATAAACAGCTGCTTATGTATTCGTCCGATTTTGGAGCAGCTCGTCTCGATTCGTGCAATTGTGAAAAATGCAAAAAAAAAGTGCAAAAATAGTTGCACGCACACAAACACCGTGTCAAAGACTGCTGAAAAGAAACGACGTTAGACAATGCACGGCCTTCAAGCCACACCTCCGTGCCCGTCGGAGTGGGGAGCGTGAGGTTTTTTCGTTACGGAATTTCTGGATTCGGTCCCCGCGCTCAAGGCCCGCGATAGAAGCTATGCAATATCTTAAAAACAAACAATAACAATAAAATAGTAGTCAACCACAGCACTACTCTCCATCCTAATGACGACACTGTCACGACTGGACGACAATGGCGTAGCTGACCTTCCTTTTTGAAACATTCTTAGAATGTTGTGTATCGATTTCAACATTGATCTAACCGAAATATACAGACATCGATTCATAATATTTTGTGTGTCGGGGAAGGCGTAGGCCAAGTGAAGCACAGAAGAAAAGTCTTACACTCTTATGACAATGGGGATTTGATATGATGCTGATTCTGCTAGATGATTTTGAGACTGAGAAAGAAAATGGCACAACACAACATGAAAAATTGCTCTTAACACCTTAAGTAAAAAAAACATTAATTGTAATTTTGTATTATTATTAAAAAAAGGTACATAATTATTCATTAATCAACAATTGTATATAATTATTTGCACTAGATAAATCAGCCTTATAATATT
Organism: Parnassius apollo; assembly: GCA_907164705.1. Classification (NCBI taxonomy): domain Eukaryota; kingdom Metazoa; phylum Arthropoda; class Insecta; order Lepidoptera; family Papilionidae; genus Parnassius; species Parnassius apollo. The sequence continues at coordinate 752,381 of CAJQZP010001370.1, read as the reverse complement.
AAAATCTTGGTCATGGAATAAATAAACATAATTGTTCACCAATCAATCAAAAATTCAATTCATCAATCAAAAATTAAAATTCATCATCATCGACGCTTTCCAAAATCCGAATGAGTTCTGAGGAATCATTCATGTTGCATTGCTCTACTTTTCTCGGTAATCACCTATGACATCATCAGGTTGTCGTCTATTCTTGATCACGGTGCCCAGTGAACTGATTTTCGATGACGCGCTAAAGATGTGCTAGAGTTGAGATATTAGAATTATTATGTCAAGATGATCTGATAACATTTTTTATTCATGTAGCTAATTATAGTTTTATGTTTCTAACCTTTAATTTTATTCAAATATCAATAATAATAGAAAAAAAACACCATTGAGCTGAATTTTGGATAGTTTTCAAGAAATCTATGCATCCCGCGTTTGAAACTAGTGGTCAACCATAGACGACTTTGGCGTGCTGGACATAGTATTTGCTTAGATAAAAATCAATTTTTATTAGTTCAATGTTTCTTAGTAATTGAGGCTCTAGAAGACTTGTTTTTTATAATCACATGTTGCTGGGTTATTCCTATTTTGAGAAGTGTAGAATTAAAATACCTGTAATAATTTTCCAATATCTATATTTCACTTTTTGAGAGCCGGATATTTTGTCAACTATAGACGTCGTTGGCGCTCAGGGCCCGCAGGTGTTGGTCAAGTATAGGCGACCTTGGCGCTTAAAAGGTTAAAGGATTCAATGTAAATCAGCTGGAAACTAATTGTTTCGTTATCATAACATGATTCTATTTTAAATATATTGTTATAAACAGATAAGAATAACTTAACAGATCTTCTTTGAAAACAGATAAGAATAACAGTTCTTATCTGTTTTCAAAGAAGATCGGTTAAGATTAACAGTTAAATTGTGCCGTAGCGTTTTGTTACTGTGTAAAGAATTCATTGGAAATCAGCTAGTAATTCGCTATATATCATAACATAATAATTATTTAAAAATTATATTAGCACAGTAATGATGACACCGTAAATAATCGATTGAAAAAGAGAATCGATTTTTTAAATTTGTTTTGTGATTGGCAACACTTTTTTTTATTCACAAACTAATGACATAATGATTTACCTAATTTTTATTATTATCTTTTCGGTACTTTCAATTTGTGCAAAAATATTCCCATTGTTTGAGGATAAATGAATACCGCGATTATTAACCATAAATAATCGGCGTTCCATGGCCGAAAATGGGCAATGCCCTTTTGGTTTCAGGCTCGTAATGGAGAAACGGCAAGATTTAAGTGAAAAATGAGATATTATTGATATAGGAAAAAAAAGTAGCGCAACAGCGCGCACGAAGCCCGAAATTGCAGAGTTACGGAGAACTAAATAAAAGATCGAAAGAGGTAAACTCCATCGACACCGATTTAAAAAGTGCTGATAGCATGAAAATACGAAGTGAAAATGATTTGTTATTGTGTTCTTATGGTTTAAAAACGTTACAGAATCCTATGGAAATAAAGGTGATTCAAAATATCCAGTTTTGAGGTGAATACAGAAAATCAAAAACAGAATGGAAAAATAAATTTAAAATAGTGTAAAATGATATGTAAATAGCATAACACTACAAATGGTTGTTCCTAAAGCTAAAGTGCCGAATGTTCTGCAGCTGTGCCATAATGGTCGTTTAAGAGTCCATCTGGGAGTTAAACGAACTCTACTGAAGGTCCAAGAACAGTTTTACTGGGTCCATTATCGTGACGATGTCGAGGGTTGGTGTCGTACATGTACAAGTTGTGCGGCTGTGAGGGGAACTCAGACACGTAGTAGAGGAGCATCAAAATTGTACAATGTTGGTGCACCATGGGATAGGACAGCCCTTGACATTGCGGAGCCGTTACAGAATGGTGCAAGAGGGACTCCTAAGATCGTCCATGTGGATCACCTGGCGCGTTATTATGGGGCCGATAATGCTCGGGACGAGCATGTCTTAGGAGGGGGAAGTGTTGCTCGCCTAAGTTGACGTCATGTACCCGGCACTAGCACCATCTGTTTCGGGTAACGGAGCAAGGAGAGCTTTCCAGAAAATGACATCACTAATCTTTCAACCGACAGCGCCATCTAGTATCGAAATAAAGAACTAAGCTTTCTAGAAGCCCGACACTCGAACTTTCGGCGCCTAGTCGATTGGCGCGCGTATTTACTTTAATATTCTGGATGTTTCGGTGATAATGTTAAAGGCGCTGCAAGATGCGATCGAGGAAGTATTGAATTTGGCGAGACAAGCGAAGCTTTGGAGCGGAATAAAGTGAATTAGTGTGATTAATTATTAGTGTTTTAAATTTTAATTAGTATAAGTGAATTAAAGTGTTAATTTCGGTAGTTCAATCGGCAGTTTTAATTGTCACGAACCTCAAGATTGTAACAATATGTTCGCGATACGTAGGTTCTAGGCGGTGATCGTGACGAAACATTGTTAGAAGCCGGTAACCAGGTTTCCAGACCTACTATGCAAAGTGCGATGTATAAAATTTTTATTTCTTTTCTAACTGTGTCCGAATCTAACAACTTAAGGCCAGTATCGACAAAAATAAAATCAGTTAAGTCTTTTATCTATACCAGCTATTATTGCAGTGTATTTATCTATGACATGCTCCAAATTTGCGTAGCCTGAAGCAAAAGGTTTGAGGAGTAATAATTGCTTTAAATAACTTACAACTAAAACGTGTTAATCGTGGTATTCTGAGATGAGAGCATCCCATACCTGTTTATAATTTTTTGCAGCTGGCACAAACACAGCTGCAAAGGATATATATTAGCCTTTCCAGTTAAATTATTAAATAAAAAATGATTGCCTTTTGAATCATTCAGCGACGGATTATCCTGATTTACTTCTTTAAATATTTCATGAAAAAATGAAAATTCTTGAATGTTCCCACTAAATGTGGGAAGCTAAATATGCGTTTGCTTCAAAGAGTTTATACATTTGCGCAGTCAGGATCAGGACTACTCGAACAATCGTCCTCCAACGTAACTTAAATGTGCTTGGTTATACAGTACAAATCACCAAAAGTGGTGATGGATTTGTGATTTACTTCATCATTTTCATCGAGTTCTAAATGTATTAATATCGTACACTAACGTGTGATTTTCATGTCTCAGCTAAGCTATAACTTGCCCTCGAGCCAAGAAAGTGTTGTGAACCGTGCCTCTATCAATATTTACTATTAATTACCAAAATGATTGTATGCGAGAATATATTTCGGCGCGCTTGCTTTCCTTTATTTCAATTTTACTTTCTTATTGCTTCTCTTATTTTGAAATTACTGATTTAATTAATTTAGGAGATCACGATTTATAAACGTTTCTAACGTAAAATTAAATAAAGCAATAATAAATTAAATGCGGAAACTTAGGAAGACAATGCGGAACATTTACTGCTGACATATTTGCGAATTATAAGCCGTAATAGGCTACGGCTATTCTTAAAACAAAAACCAACATAAATAAACCATGTTGTTAAAAATGAGTTTTGTATAATATAGCCTTAACAAATTTATAACGACATTATACCCTAGAGCATAAAAATGAAACGTAATAATGAACAAACTAAAAAATATAACTAATTATTTTCTTAGTAGCAGTAAGTAGCAGTTTCGGAATAGATAGTCCCTGCCCACTCCATAAAATGAACAGGGCGTGGTTTAAATACGGTTCAATTATTAATGTTTAATAAATAATGCGGTTATATTAAAACTTAAACAAGTACTTGTTGTTCAATAACCATGAACAAAGCGGTTTATTTAAGAATATTAAAGAAACAATATCTGCTAACCCGTTTGGGTAATCTGGCATGATATTCACAATAATTATACGACTAAAAAATAAAACATGGGTAACTAGTCTCTGTTTGCCTATAAAGGTGAATAGTGTGGGTGAGTTATTTAACTAAATTACTATTATAACTGTTTACCCCTTTAAATATGCGGTGTGAATATATAATATAATATAAAACATTAGAAGTTAGTATATAATATACATAATAGCTTATACGGTATAGACTGTTGAAGTTGGATTTCTATTACGAAATAATAACTTACTATTAAAAATTGTTTACAAACTTAGTACGATGCGTCATAATTTATCAATGCAAATATACATATAGATAAGTTCGTGAGCTCCGTGGCATTGTTGAACAAAAGCTTAACAATGTACCTTTAACAAAAAAATACATGGAATATTCTAATTATTTTTCGTATTAAAAACCGCGAAAGTAGTTAGAATAAAAAATATGTTATACAGCAACTCAATACAATAATAATAAATGTAACCGTTTGATATTTTAACTCAAGATTAAGTTTTCCTACTTCAAACAGATGCAATGCCGTGATGCCGGCCCTATCAGCAGGCTTTCTGGAAAGCTCTTGCATGCAGTATCACACAGTCTAACACATGTGACTCTAACCAGTAGTTAAGCGTCATGTAGTGCGCTCGCTGTATGGCGTGAGCAATATACGGATTTAGTGATGATATTTCACGTCTTCATCACCGTACCGTGCGCTTACACGTAGAAGGCATAAGCGATGCGGGCGTATGGAGTTACGCCGCGGTGACACGTACACGTTGCGCGTGCCTTGGGCATGTGGCGGGTGACAAAAGTATTCTCTCTCGCTCAGACTTTCACGACAATTCAGAACACAGATCATAAGCATGCTAACGCGAACACACAATTCCCGAGGTGAAATAGACTATGCAAGATAAGGAGACACTGTGATATTATGGCGCGTTTACTGTCAGTGCCAATTGCTAAAAACAAATTTTTAAATTTGTAATAGTTGGCATATTGACTGAATTTTGTTTGATTTCTAATGTTCTTTTTAAATAGTCTGTGGATAGTCAAAAATCGGTATTTTATATTTTGTATATGAGGTATCAGTGTTTTATATAATAATGTGCAGTTGTATATATACTCAGAACTGAAGGAGAAATACAGCTTGCTTAATGTAGAAACTGAAATAAAAAAATATAATTGAATTTTAAGACCTAAATGACTACTAGTGTTTTATAAATGGTACGAGTACATATTCGTGTTAGTTAGTTGCCTCATATCATAATCTTTGTCTTAGTTGCCACGCTTAGCAGTGAGCAAAAATTTACATGTTCGATATGACACTGTGACCCATGGACATCTACATTTATTCTCGATTAAAAATCAGAATGCCAAATACGTTGTCACTCCTGATGACTAAGATGAAATACTTCATTTCCAGTAAAAAGAGTCTCCGTTTCTCTACACTTACTATATAAAAAACAAAAAAGTCATACTGCTATTTTACGCCGGAGCTCTATGAGAGTGTAATCATTCCCGGGCTGACCTATAACATGCTTGTTGTTGCTGATGACATCGTCCGTCAACATATATTATATTGTCTTCTTTTTATATAGAATAAGGGTGTAGAACGAGCACACAGTCCACCTGATGGTAAGTGGATACTATAGCCTATAGTTATCCACATTTATTCACAATTAAGAATCAAAATGCAGATGCGTTGTCACCCCTGAGGACTAAGATGGAATGCCTCTATTTCAGTGAAAAGGATCTCCGGTTTTCTACATTCACCATACGAATCACAGCAGACTTAAGCTGCTATTTTATAAACGACTTAATTATACCAATTTTTTATATCCCAGAGTTACCTATCATAATTTCGTCTTACACGGAACGAAATGGGGTGATGCAAGCGCGACCCACCGTTTACCAACGCAAATAGCATTGGTAAAAGTGCGCATGCTAGTTGATCTTAAAATTAGATAAAACATTTTTCATTTTACGTGCGGATCATTACAAATCAACAATGTGTATTATTCTTAATAAAATTAAAAAAAATTACTAAGTTTTTTAATCATTAGTCATTAAATTGCAAATAATTTAACTCCATTTTTATGTAATGAAAACTTGATGTGGAAGAAAATATAGAGTTAGAGCATAATATATTGCGGTGTTAAGAACGACTTAAAATTGAGCTATTTAAGCTTTGAATGAGTAACCAGCTCAACGCGAAGACAAACGTATAAAAAGGACTATTCACAATGTGCAGCACTGCAAAACATCCGCACTAACGCTTCGTAAAACAGTTTCATAGTTACCGTGTTTTGAAATCAATGGAACCCATATATTCTCTCGCCTTTATTTCTTTTGAAAGGAAAGAGACGCAAACGCGTTGTTTTTATTTGTAAAATAGACGGAAGTCATGTTTCTTTATTTTATATATAGTAACATGTTATATAAAAAGTAAAGTAAAGTTACAGCCTATATACGTCCCACTGCTGGGCACAGACCTCTCCTCATTTCTGAGAGGGTTTTAGGGCAAGGAAGTGTCCGCCGCGCTGCCCCAATGCGTGTTGGCGAACTTCACATGTCTTTGAAATATTTTTTTCTTATTTCTCAGACATGCAGGTTTCCTCACGATGTTTTCCTTCACCGCCGAGCACGTGGTAAATCTGAAGAACTTAAAATTGCAATTAACAATTTCATTGGAGCAGGCGGGGATCGAACCCGGTTTGCTCGCGTACTGTGAAATTTACAACGAGCGCTAACCATCTGAGCTACCACGGCTCTTACTTACTCTTTTAACTTATTTTGTAAGAGTTGAACTTTATAGAATAAGGGCGATAAATGAGCACACACGTAAAAAGATGCTGTGACTCATATGATATCCTACATATATCCTTTATTAAGAATCAAAATGCTCAAATCAAAAAAAAACATGCGTTGTATTGCCCCTGTCGAACCATATAAATAATGATGACGATGACAGTAAATATCGATTAAAAATATCGGTTTAATCATCGTCATTGTCATCTTCGGACCGAAAAGACCACAGTTCTACACGAACCTCTCCCACTGACAAGATTTGCCTTAATCATCACGCTTGACAGTCGAATTAACTATTGCTGTGCCCAACGTCTGGAATTTTTGCCGTAATGTATTTTAAGCCTGAGTTAAACAGATTATTATGCCACAGCTATTAGATGTTTTCGACTTATTCTATAAAAAAAGTAAAGTTACAGCCTATATACGTCCCAATGCTGGGCACAGGCCTCCCCTCATTTCTTTTAATTAACTTTAATTTAAAGGGTTTTAGGGCAACGAAGTGTCCGCCGCGCAGCCCCAATGCGTGCTTCACATGTCTTCGAAATATTTTTTTTCTCTTATTCCTCAGACATGCAGGTTTCCTCGCGATGTTTTCCTTCACCGTCGAGCACGTGGTAAATCAGCACTTAAAATTGCAATTAACAATTTCATTGGTGCCGGCGGGGATCGAACCCGAGTTACTCGCGTTCTGTTATATTTACAGCGAGCGTTAACCATCTGAGCTACCACGGCTCTACATGTTATATATTATGTGCAAATATAATCACAAGTACGTTATCATTTGTAAGTTATAGAATTTTGACTTAAAGTTTAAACGGCAATCGCTTAACTATGATGGAATGAATATGGCATAAGCATTAAAATTAGTACATTGTTTTAACGTCAACACTTAATGTAAAAATTTATATCAAATACTAATACAATATTTATTTATTCAATATTAATAAGAGACTTAGCGTTCGCTATAAATTTCAGAGTACGAGAGCTATCCGGATTCAATTCCCGCCGGCACCAATAAAATTGTTAATTGCAATATTAATTGTTGATTTACCACGTGTTCAGTGGTGAAAGAAAACAACGTAGGTAAATATGCATGTCTGAGAAATAAAAAAATATAATTTCGAAGAAATCTGAAATCCGCCCACATGCATTGAGACAAAGCAATGGATACTTCATTGCCCTAAAACCCTCTCAAAATTGAGAGGAAGGCAGTGCACATCAGTGGGACTTATATGGATCGCATTTCTACCGTTAACTTTTTAACGAATAATAAAAACAACTTTATTCAGATTATTCGCTTTCTTTTCTAATATTTTGTACCTACCTGCAATTTTTCGCTTCAATTTTCCTTATAAATGTATTATTAAGACAGGTTATAATAAGTTAGGCTGTACATAAGTTATTAAGGATTTAACGCGTTTACAAGTAGTAACTTATTTTAACTTATTTCCTTATTTTCACTTTCCTACGTTTCGAGTACTTTACAGCACCCATGGTCACGGGGAGGACTGAGATGTTCAACTTCAGATGTCATAGTTAACCGCGGTTATCACAAATTAAAATTATTATTTTTTTTCCGATCTACACAGTATGAAATTATAGTATCTTGAAGTCTTGCAGTTGTATGCTTGGGTTGGAATTTAATTTTATTAAGTATAGGATCCCAAGCAGATGGTAGCACCTAGCTATCTTCTCTATTGAAATTAAGATATTTTTTTGATTTCAATAGTCTCGCTAATCATCCTTGGAAGGAATCGGTGTTCTTTAGCGAGAATTTGGTCTATCAAATCTGATGTAGTAACCGGGGGCTTTCCTGTATGTGTTTACAGAATGTAGACTTCCCGGAGCGTTAATTCTTCACATCAGCTATACGTGTCTTAACGCGAGTTTTAATTGATCTTTTAGTTTGTCCTATGTAAGAGAAGTCACATAAAATCAAGCTTGTACACTTTTGCATCTTGTAGATTGATCGTAACTTAAAAAGTTAAAATAAGTTATTACATGCCATAAAATCCGTGAGTATAGTTTTATTCAATTTGTAGTCTTCGCACAAATTTAAGAAATCATTATGTACATAATGTTATATTGTGCTGCCGCAACTGGCCAGTAAATATCCCTTTCTACTTCTTTTTCTTTTTTTCTTCATGCGTTAAACATCTGAAGACTAATGTGTTTCGAATTGGGAAAAAAATTGAGCCTTGTAGGTTTTACTATTTTTCTTGATATCACTATTCAGTAGGCTAACATATTTTAAATTTACAATCAAGTAGCAACGAACCAGTTATATATAAAATATATGATTAAGCGACAATAAAGTATCAGAAGAAACCAAAACAATAAACAGAATATGGAATGGGAATCCTCTAACAAAATAAAAGTACTAAAGAGGCAATCTAAGTGTATGAAAATCTCCCACTATGAGGATATACGATCTGGTATGATATGTAGAAAGTTGATGGATACGGGTGCCTCAGGACCATGCATTTTGGTATTACTTTTGGGAGGCCCTTGTATAGCAGTAGACTTGTGAAGGGCTGTATTTGAAATGAACAATTTTATTACTATTTCTAAAAGTTAAAACAAATGCTAAGTATTAAAAGAAACGTTCTTATTTTACGACGCAAAAATTCCTTTCTCAACAAGATTTTTTAATCTAATACTATCTCAAAAAGAAATTTGTCTCAAATTATAAGTTTATACAAAAATAACAAGACAAGCTAATTATTTTCGTACTTAATGTTTTATGGTTAGTCTATTTTATTTTTGTACGAATAAAAGGGAAATCTTATTTCAAAATGTGATTTTATCTTCTACAGAAACTTTATTTCAGTAAATTTGCATATGACTACGTAATTTTCCTTCTAAAACCAGGAACTTTTATAATTTCGTTCGTTGAATTTGTGTGGTGTGCGTTCATTAAAAACCTTTGTACACAACGACTCTTTCACGCGCAGTCGACGCGCGTTTTACGAACGTGCTTCAACAGTGCTGTAAACTGCTTATAGAGCAGCTTCTACTTTTTTGAGTGAATGTGTATATTATTTTAGTTTTATTACACGCTCTGAAGTCTAAACGGTTTGATAGGTTTTATCATGTGAGGTGTCGTTAGATTATATTTAAATTCGTATTAAAATTCCGCTTTTAAAATTAATAATTTTCAAAAGTAGCAAGTCTGAAGTGTTCGTTAACACCTCGAGCTGATTAGATTTTCAAGTCAATCGGTCGAGCCGCTTCAAAGGTTTTCAAAAAATAAAAATAAAAAAAATGTTTACGGTTTTACTAAATTACTCTCAAAGTGATTCATTAATTAACTCCAGACATCAGAAATACTTTTTTGTACTTAAAACTGCGTCGAATTCCGCCACGGAAGTCAAAGGACGCGTTCAAAAATTATTGCCTTTTTTTAAGTAATCTTTTTTTTTTCAGATAACTTGTAAATTCTTTGATCCACTGACTCAAGACCTTACAAACAATTTTTGTACTCTAAAAACTGCATCAAATGCTGCCAACCAAGTCAAAATCGAAAAAATTATAGGTCTTTAAACATCTCAGATAATAGTTTCGAGTTCGAAAATTAAACAGATTTTTGAGCGTTGCGCTCGAAAATAATCGGGAAGTTCCAGGGATAGCCTGCAGGGTCAACTATTTTTCAGATCTTTGGTTGTAGAAGTGACGTAGCGTATAATATTTAAATAGCATGTAAATAGCATGAAATAAAATAAAAATATATTTTGATATTATAACAATATGCCACCATTTTGACACAAATTATTTTCAACAAAAACGCACAGGTAATATGTTTTTTTGAGAGACTATTGAGTGTGCTCAATTCTTACTTTTACACTATTTATAATATTGTTTTAACTTTAATGTTTTGTTTAATAACTAATGTTAATTTATTTTTGATGTAAATTTTATTTTTTTAATTCTTCATATGAAATTTGTAAGTGACCTATTAGTTATTTAACTTGTTAACAGATTATACACCATGAGGTGTAAAACAAATTCTGGAGCGAGGGTACCCCTCCGCCGCCTCTTAGATAATTATAGTAAAAGCTCCTTTTTCACATATCCTATATTCGCGTTTTCACTATTTGAGGATTAAAAAAATGCGACCGAGATCCTATATTCGCGACTAAAGATTTCTTTATTCGCGGATCTAATCGGTGTATTGGTACATACATATTAATAAAAAGGATTCAAATAGGTATTCAACCCAATATCCTTTGTGAAAATTACCACTATGCCTAAAGTGCGTTTTTAAATGATATCGTCTGTATTGGTTCAGCCTTTGACATAAGCCGCCTTTGCCGTGGTTGGTGTTTTTGAGAATGTAGTCAGACTGAATGAAAGCAACCTTATTACTTAATGCATAAAATATATTTTTAAATGCTGCCACATATTAGACGTTCAATCCATTAGTAAGAGCCGCTTTGCGTGTTTTATTGTTCCATTTTTCCATTTCCATTCGTAATAATAATTGAGATCAAGTAACACGTCTCTACCGCTGTCTTACAGTATAATGTCGACTAAAAACAATGAAAAACGAGTTTCAACAATCTTAAGCAAGGTTTAGGGATGGCAAATGAGCTTTGTGATTTCTTGATGAATATTGATTCATCTATGGAACGACGTCTTATTTTTAAGAGGCAAATTGCTAATGCCACTGCTGAATATCAGTATGAATTGAAGGAGCTCTTAAAAACTGCCAAGCAAGAAAAATTACAAAATTCTTTAAACCATTGCATACGCCTGAAGATAATAATTAACCCTTTAATCCAAATAAAATTCCCATGCAGTTGCATGCGCCTAGCAAATCCCGAGCGGTCGCATGTGACCGCACCCACCCACATCACCAATTAAAACCACACCATTAACCAATTAAAAACACACAACCATTAAAACTTATATTTAGAGACTAATTTTCTATGTATAAGTTTGTCATTATAAAATCTATACATAATTCTCTATCCTGTCGTCTAAACAAAAGTCAGGTTTACTTCATTACAAATAGATTTTATTGTAATTTGTTAACAAAAAAAAAAATTACCAAACGGATGTCGGCAGCGTGAAAATCGCAATTATTTCTATATATTACTCAAAATTATTTACGGAAAAAATAAATTATATTCACACCAAAACTTTCATAATAATTCAATTATAGTAAAACACTAATAAAATACTAGAAAAATACAAAAATCAACAAAACAAAATCCAAATGAAAATGGCGTTCGCAATGAACGTATAATATAAATATGTACGAACGTATAACATAAATTAAAATCCATAGACTAACTGTTTTTTTATTCCACATTAGGATAGAAAATTTCATATTGATTCTATAATGCCAAACTTTTTCCTATAAAAGTAGTCTATTAATATAAGTTTTTATGGGTTAAAGTTCTGTGGGTGGGTGCGGTCATATTTGACTGCTTGAATTTTGACGGAATATAGAAGCGGTCAAATTTGGACGCTTGGTGTTTGAGAGGTTAATCAATATGGTCAAAAACTTCCATTTAATTGATTTTTTAATATATGTGTTTTTTATTTTGTCACCTAGGAAAGTATCCCCTATAATCCCATATAAACTACCATTTCATATTCACAGTTTCTGTATTCGCGGCATATTTACGGAACATATACCTCGCGAATAGAGAGCTTTTACTCTATAAAACACTTCGTAGAAGGCGATATTTTATTACATCATCTATGAAGTTAAGAGAAACTTAGGTGCTAATCGACTCTAATGATTTATAAATGATGTACTAAATAGCATTATTTTCTGCACTTTCATGAATTGCGCAATTATATTAAACGTTAGGCTTAGCATATGATATAACTTTGTGGCCACTTGTGTTACACTTGAAGAACTCCTATTATTAATTAATTGTCTTGTATTATATTAATGTATAATTGCTTTTTGTCCCAATAAAAATAGCTGTAAGTGTTTCAAGTAAAATAAAATATGAGATCAATTTTCGTTACTATACGTTCGTGACAACGCGCGACTGGATTTGTGAATAAATAACTAGATATACAGACCGTGGCATTACTACGTCTTATTTTAATTGCACAACCACGCCTTAATTTAAAGTTTTTGTGCGTAAAGACTTTAAAGTATTCGCGGATTTATACACATGTTGTAAATATTTCGTTTTACAATATTATATTTATTTTGGAGTTGTAATGATTGTTATTGAAAGATTCGTTAGTTACGAATGAAAATGTCCCTTTCCTGTCTAGGAGTCAACCTACGTAGGTACCACCCACTTACTTATTCCTACCGCCTAACTGAAGTGCAAGTTTGTATGCTAAATAGCCTTTATAAAAATACAATGGAAGGAAATTATGCCCAGAAGTTGTTACTTATGGGCTGATGATAGAGAGCATATAATACTATGAAACGATATTTTATTCTGCCATGTACCTATGACACTACAATATCCACTTAAACCTTTATTATTAGAATATAACAATTGCTATGGAATTAGATGGCATGCCATTTCTCTTCATCATAATCGCACACCATTTACAATAATCATTTTAATTGACAATGAAATATGATGTGTAAATTTCTGGAGCCATGTGGTGCCGGCGTTAGAGAATCAGCCTATTTCATTGTGTGGGTTTCGTAGCAGGTGACTATGGATAAGACCAGAAAAATATTATATATCGATATATGGCACTATAAAAATCTAGTTGATACTAGTACAGACCGGCGATGACCAATAGCGCCAGAAGTGTAACATGTCCAGTACTGTAACAATTATTCCGTCTGCCAAGCGTGACGGTTAAAACACAGCTGCAATACTACGCTAGAGGCTCACAACTAGCAGCAGACGTCATGAACTTTGAAATAGTAATGATGGACACTCTAAATCTAAGTATATAACTAATAAACGTTCTACCTTGGAGCACAGATCACTTCTTTTCATGTTATTTGGCCTTTAATAAACGCGCTGAGCAGGTGAGTTAGCAGAAGCGATACCCTCACATTTGCAAATCTTTCAAGTACTTCGTTATTTTGTTCGAGAAAAGTTTCTCTTTTTTAGGTACTTCAATATAGTACACCATAATTTTTTAATTTTATGTATTAGAAATATTTATTTACTCTGTATTTATTCCATAAAATATATATTATATATCATTACAGTAGTTTTTCAGTGTCTAATTAAAAATTCAGTTGTATAACCAGAAAACTTTTAAACTTTTCTAGTTATACAACTGAATTTTTAAATGCGTGTGATCTCGAGCTTACCACTACTCTTTTCTATCTTTCCTAAATTTACAATACACAAACAAATATAAATAACTGTATTTTTATTTGTTAATAACTTCCTCACCCTTTCAGAAATGAGAGGAGGCATTTTCCCAGCAGTGGGACGTATGTAGGCTATATCTTTAACTTTTTAAATTTAAAGTAATAATCCATTTTTTTAATTCAGGATAATAATTGTTTTTTTTTTGCTCATAACGCTGATCATAAACTACGGCGATTTTCAATGGCAATGGAGATGTTTTTGTTTTAAGCAACTGATTGAGTTCCTAAATCCTTACTCCTTGTTATTTTCACGGGAGAGCGACCGGGTGGATTCCATTAATGTCTGCTAACGACCGGACGCACTTCGGATTGGGGTTTAAAAGGGTTGAGTGGTTTTGTACAATCGTTCTGATAAAAGGGGATGAATGTTAAAGCTTTTAGCGATTTAAAAGATGTCCTGTCCGTTTAGATTAATTTTAGCGCCTATGAACTAATAATAATCAGTATTTTACATACATTTTAAAACTACTTATTTAAGAACAATGTTGATTGTAAGATACCTGTGAAATTGTCATTGACTGCATCGTTAGTCTAGTGTTGTAATATAGTGACTCAGATTATAGGTTTCCGGGTTCGAAACCCGGGTCGGACAAAAAAAAAATCAGTCATTGAGTTTTTCCAATAAGAAATTCAATCCGTAGGTACCTCCGGCATTAGTTTCCTCACGGCCATTATCGGCCCCGTGACCCAAGCCTGCCCACAAGAATTATCTTCCTTCGCCGCTGACTTTTCCATAGTCTGCGGCTTCATCAGCAACATTAACTTTGCTGAATTATACTCCTTGGAACGAAAACTCCACGGATCAACCACCCCTTTGGACAAAACCAACGCCACGATTGAGCACATAGGCCCAATGAACGTAATCTCTGTCTTTCCAGTGCACCTAAACAAACAACTTAAAACTCATAATGGCAGTACAACCGGTAGGTAGAATAAAACCACGCTCTCTGACTGTCGCGTTTTTAATGCAAAGGGGCTCAGGGACCAAAAAGACGAGATCGCACTCTTCCTGCACAACAACGATGTAGACGTTATGCTAGTGCAAAAGACCTTCTTGAAGCCCAGCCATCGCGATCCCAAGATCACAAACTACACCTCAAACTCAAAAGTACGCATTCCTCCTGGAACTCGCTGACAAATACATTTTAAATTACGTTTCTTTAAATCAGAGAAATATTTCAGGTCTTTAAAATCGAATAAATAGGGATTATACGTATATTATTACATTAATGGAAGAATTGAAATCGTAGCTTAAGAAATAAGTAAAGCATAGTTCGTGAAAGTCCTATGTGTGCTCCTCATAAAAATCAATGGAATAGCGCTGAAATTTTAATTTACTACGTAATCGTGGTAAAAAATCATAGTGCGCAAACCAAAATTTAAAAAAATGAAAGTAATTGAGTTCATTAACATGCAGTAGGGCAGCTCCATGAATTCTTCCCCATTCAAAAGAAGCCCTCCCGCCGAAATATAATGATGCCTGGGCTCGTGGATCAGATAATGTGGACAATTAATGAGAAGGCATTAATTAACAAAAAAAAGCACTAAATGAGGAAAGTCAAAATTTCCAGAGAATTTTATAAATATAATTATTTATACATATTAAATATGTAATAATATAGTTAGTTGCTTGTATTGTTTAATTTATTAGTAACTGAAAGCAAAATATATTACTTTTTTCATTTGAAGACTGATGTCACTGTTTTAAAAAAGTGTAACTTGTGTGTAACAGTGTATATCGTTGGTGTAGATACAAATTATTACAAAAGTGTCAAGACATTTTAACTTCTCAAACCCCAAGCTACCGTGCATGCTACCGTGGCCATATTACGTCAAATCCCTAGAGGTCTCATGAGACCGCACCCACCCACAGCACTTTAACCCATAAAAATTTTATTTACAGACTACTGCTCTATGAAGAAATTTGGCATTATAGGCTCATTTTGAAATTTCCTACACTCTAATGCAATAAAAAGTACTTAGTTTATGGTTTTTTATTTATAATCAACGTTCATTTCATACGCTTATTTCATGTGGCGTGTTTTTGTGTCAATTTTCGGATATTTTTCTAATCTAATAAAATTCTAATAAAACAATTAGTGTTTGGTATAGTGTTTTATTACAAAATTCTTATAAAAGTTTTTGTATGAATATAATTTATATTTTAACGTAAATGATTTCGAGTAATATATAGAAATAATTGTGATATTCAAGCTGCCGTTCTGTGCTGGGTACGTACATTTTTAACTATGAAAATACAATTAAAATCTCATCATCATCATCATCATTACAGCCCTTCACAAGTCCACTGCTGAAGGTAGGCCTCCCCCAAGTAATGCAACAAAGCACGGTCCTGAGCCATCTGCATCCATCGACTTCCTGCATGTCTTACCAGGTCGTCACTCCATCTAGTGGGGGGTCACCCTACACTATGCCTACCGGTATGAGGCTGCCACTCGAGAACCTTTCTTGCCATCGGTTATCGATTCTTCGAGCTATATGGTCGGCCCATTGCCACTTCAGCTTACTAATCCGTTGGGCTATATCGGTCACTCTTGTTTTACTGCGGGTATCCTCATTTCTGAGTATATCACGCAGAGAAACTCCAAGCATAGCCCTCTCTATAGCTCGCTGAGCGACCTTGAGCGTCCTAATACGGCCAGCAGTGAAGGATCACGTCTCAGATCCGTAAGTTATCACTGGCAACACGCACTGGTTGTACACTTTAGTTTTCAGAGATTGAGGTATACCTGACGAGAAGATGTGTCGTAATTTCCCGAACGCTGCCAGCCGAGTTGAATCCGTCCATTGACCTCGCGGTCGAAGTTGGACTTACCTAGTTGGACAATTAAAATCAATTTGTAATAAAGTAAAAGCACTAGAACAAGTAATATAACATAATACGTAAACATAAACAAATATTATATTGAAATTTTAATGAATATTATTGAAAATATATGTACGAAAAATTCAAGGTTATTATTCATTCGATGTTAATCATTTTAGCTGGCGGCTGAGTGGTTAAACTTTGTTTATAAATATGTTATACAAATAAAGGAATACTTCGTTATCCCCCTTATAAGATAACGCGTTATCCCCATTCCTGTTTCCAAAAAATAAAAACTCTCATAAATTTGATGATGCCATGGGACTTATGAAGGCCGCTACGTTACTCGTAAATTGAATAAGAATATCTTATTTTGTGCTGTTGTAACATGCTCGTAAATATGCTACTTTAAAAATTAAATCTTAGATTTCATTGAGTTAGCTCCTAACTCTACATCACGACGTTCTTACGGTTAATATATTTTAAGAAATACATACTAAGGCTTACATTTGCACACGAGTTATTCCGCCTATGAGTAATGCAACATTCAGCACTTGTTATGAAGATATGTCTACAGGAAAGAAAAACGCCTTTTAGCATTGTATTTCCGCAACTTAGTGATTAAGTATGGTATTTTTCTTTTAAGATGGCATTACCTTAATGTTTGTGATAAAATATATTTGTTGTTTCTACTTTTAAAGTACAGGTATATCGTTAAAAAATCATTTCAAATCAATTTAATACGTTTTCTGAAATTAGATAGAAGTGCACTTAATGACCCTACGCAACCATTGAACATACTAGTACCAACATTTAAAATTATAATCATTACTTTTGATAGAACGATTTAAATTTAAAAAAAAAGTTAAATGTTACTCCATGATTGGCGTAGCGACTTCCTTGATGATTATTTTGAAAATATTAAATTTGTATTTTCGACGTGATACGTTCATAAACATAAAGAGAGATAATTAATAAAATGATAGAAATGTATTTATTGACTTGTTTTATTCATTTAATGCATGTATATTATTTAGTTTCTTCTAACTATTCCTCAAAATGAAACAAAATAATTTTATAATACAATAAATTTACATTTAAATTGTAAAAACAAATTTAACGTGGTTGAGCCACACTGCAGCTATTATAGCCAGCGGGGAAGGACCACGTTCTCACAGAATACCAGCGTAAAATAGCAGCTTAATGCTGCTGTGTTTTGTATGGTGAGTGTAGAGAAACGGAGACCCGTTTTACTGGAATCGAGGCATTCTATCTCATGCCTCAAGGGTGACAAAGCATCTGCAATTTAATTCTTAAGTGAGGTTAAATGTGTCTATCACCGTCATGATCGTCTATGAGCCACAGCAATCACTTACTATCAGGTGGACTGTGTGCTCGTTTGTCACCCTTATCCTATAAAAAAGGTAATATGTTATATTGTTTGTGGTAGTTAAATCAAAAATATGAAAATAAATTTTAAAGACTTAAAGTTACATAGCATTACCAAACTTATATTTTATTATCGATGTAGCACAAATCTTCTACTTCAACATCAACCTGTAAAAGTTCATCGCTGTACATTCACTTGTTCGGATTGCTTGGACCTCTCTTGTTCGAAGGAGGACTAGCCTTATTCGTTACGCCTGGTAAGGGAATCAGCGATCGCACTATCTCTTTACGTGTTAGAGCCACGCTGTAGTTGTATTATGGTTGAAGCACTAATTGGTCGGTGAGCGTAAAATAGTAGCATAATGCTATGTAATACGGTGTTTCGTTTGACGAGTGTAGCGAACTGGGCGAACTTTCTGTTAGAAACGAGGCATTTCGTCGTGGTCCTCAAGAGTGACAACGCATATGTGTTTTGATTCTTGATAAATGTAGGTATCTATGTCCACAGTATTCGTTTACCATCAGGTGGACTGAGTGCTCGTTTCGCACCCTTATTTTATAAAAAAAAAACTTTAGCAGCAGTGCCCCCTGTGTACGTTCCGTGAAAAAACCCTGTGTCGATTAAACAAATACAGTTATTATGTATTGTGAAATCCTTACTAAATCTAAGGATAATTTGTCGGAAATATACCGGCTGAATTTGAAAGAAATAAAGAAAAGATCGTGGGAGTATTATTATGTTAAAGAACTACAGAACGAAATTCCATATTATTTGACTACATTTTTCTTGTAAGTTGTCAGATGAAGTTTCCTTAAATTTGCATCAATATAAATAATTATTACGAACCCGATTAACAAAAATCCTTAATTTTGCTAAGTCATATACTAAATTAATTTATCGACAACGTTTCTTGTTTCGCTAATGGCACATCAATAGAGGTTTCTATGGAGTAGAAAAATGGCAACAACTTTGTAAAGGATAAAAGGTGAAAATAAGATAGCTATCTTATTCTGAACTATGTTAAACGTCATATGTATAAAGACTTTAGCTATAAGAATTTTGTTTCTATTTTAGGACTCTATGCTAGTAATTACTCTGAAGAATTATTTTGTCAAAGTTTATAATTTGTTTATTGATTAGCATTATGTTTTCATCGCATTTGAATATCTTTCGTCATCATGTATACGTTAAAAATTTGAGTAATTACGGAATATAAGTAACTTCGTGGCAGAAACGCGGCACAAGCAGCATGCAATATAAACGACGCTTATGGAGCAAATACTACATACAAACTCACCACCTGTTATTGGTTTGATCCATTTCGGTTCTGAAAATGTTTACCTGATAAATGAACCCTGTTTTCGCCCGAAAACTATGGTCAACAATGGCGAATAAAAGTGATTGTGGATGTTGATGATACTCAATCTATCGCTGAATTAGCAACTTCTTTCTTTAAATTGGCAAGGTAAAAAAGCTTGACAAACGTGTCTCACAAACTCAATAATTGCCAGTGGAAAATGCGTGTAAAGACGTGCCTTGAACTGCTCAACAGGCACAAAAATGAAGGAATTTTGAATCGCATTGTTAACTGCGACGAAAAATGGATTATGTTTGAAAATCGCTAGCGATTAGCAAGTTGTTTGTATCTTGTTTCAGGACCTAAATAATGCCCTAAACGAAAACATACCCCTAGAAAAGTGATGGTAGATGTTTGGTGGTCTAACGCCGGTATGATTCGTCACCGCTTCTTAACAAACGGTATGAGCATTACAGCAAATGTATAATGTGAAGAACTGAGCACAATGAAACTTGCACGTCTCCAACCAGCTTTGGTCAATCGCTTGGCGTCGCTGCTCCTGCAATATAAGGTGTGACCTCATACTGCACAACAAACGATCTCTAAGTTACGAGAGCTGAGGTTGGAATCTAAACGTCATCCCTCATAATCACCATACGTTGCCCCTACAGACCTCTTCTTTTTCCAAAAATAGGATAACTTTCTGATGGGAAAAAATTCAATAACCGACAGGCAGTACCTTTACCAATGCCTTTGAAGAATTTGTTGTCTCCGGTCCAGCTGTTTTTTTATGTAAGAGGCATCGGGCATCAATAAACTACCACTGCGCTGGCAAAGATGCATTGATTGCATAGGTGATTACTTTATTTAATATAAATAAAAAATATAGAAAAAAAATTCGCTGACTTATTAATTATATAATAAATTATCACTTTGCTACCATATTGTGAGTTATAAGACTGATGAATCTATTTACTGGAAAGAGACACTTCACGGGTTAGATGTTGATGTCTATAAGTTACGCCATCATAATAAAAGCTACATGCTCGTTAACGTTACGTGTACTCTTGTTGTGTTGCAGAAAAATCTTTTACGTTTTCTTAAGCTTACGTCAGTAACGCTCATGATTTCGATTTAAGTATATACATACATAAATACATAAACACTCACGCCTGTCACCCAGAGGGGTAGGCAGAGACTACAGACTTCCATTTGGCACGATCCTGACACACCTCTCTTGCCTCCTTCACATCCATACACCTACGTATACATGCTCGTCGGTTAAGGGTACTCCTAATTTGGCCCGTTTTCAATAAATCGCCAACTTGGTCCATAAATTTTCGCCTAGGACGTCTCTTTCCGACTCTGCCATTCACTTCTGCACCATAAATTTTTTTTGTCACTCTTTCCTCATTCATTCTTTCCACATGACCAAACCAACGAAGCATTTCTTTCTTAATCCTGGTCACAACATCATCTTGCAAACCACACTCATCTCTTATTACACAATTTCTTACCCTGTCATTTAGATTCAGCCCTAACATACTCCTTAACGAACGCATTTCTACTGCGTTTATTCTACTCTTGTGCTTCTTCTGCCACATCCAACTTTCATTACCATACGTTAAAGTAGGGACCAACACAGCATTGTGAATTGCCATACGTGCCTTTTTCGGCACATTTTGACTCTTCACAATAGAGTGCAAGGACCCATTTACTCTATTTCCCGCATTCACTCGTCGTTCTATATCCTTGTCATATCTCCCATCCCTGCTAAATACGCAGCCCAAATATACAAACTCATCTACTTGCTCGATCAACTCCCCCTTCTATTCTTATTTCACAAATCGTTTTACTTTCTTCTCTTTCAAAAACCATAACCTTCGTCTTACTTGCGTTCACTTTCATACCCCTTTCTTTTAATGATCCGTTCGTTATTGTAACCATCATTTGCAACTCGGCCGCCGACGACGCAAGAATAACTTGATCATCGGCGTACAAAGGGCATTTGACGGTTAACTCACCCATTCTTAATCCGCATTCTTCAACTTTCAAATTTTGCAAACAACTGTCCATAAATAGGTTGAACTGCCACGAGGAAGCCACACAGCCATGTCTGACACCTTTACGGATGTCAAAGCAGTCCGAGTAGACCCCGTTGATCCTAACACAAGCACTAGAGTCCCTATAAAGAGACTCCAATGCCTGTATCAAGCCAGCGCTCAACCCAAATGAGTTCAGTGTTTGCCATAGCATATCCCTATCCACTCTGTCATTGGCCTTTTCCAAGTCCATGAACGCACAAAAAACATTTAGATTTTTGGCCAGAAACTTCTCCACGATCATGCGCATGGAAAAGACTTGATCTGTACATCCCATTCCATTTCTAAATCCCGCTTGCACATCCCAAATTTTCCATCAGTTTCTTTTAAGACCCTTTCAATCAGTACCTTAGCATACAGTTTTCCCACAATGCTAAGAAGGCTGATGCCACGGTAGTTTTTACAGTCCTGCTGCGACCCTTTTTCTTTTTATACTGGGACTGGCTTTGCACCAGTCTACCGGTACCCGCTTCAGTTCCCAGCATAAATTAAACAAGGTGTGCAGCAGGCCTGCCACCACTTCCTCTCCAGCCCTTAGCATTTCGAGTGAAACTCTATCATATCCGGCAGCCTTACCTGCTTTCATGCTTTTCATTGCTTTCATTATTTCATCTATACTTATATCGCTACCTCTTTCCTCTTCTTTCGGTGTTTCTACTTCACTTAGTACACACGTTGTCTCCTCACTCATAAACACGCTTTCAATATTCCTTCCATCTCTTTAAACTCAAAACTTCATCATTCAGAATATAGCCATTCTCGTCTCTTATAGCATTCATCATAGGCTGATTTGAATGTCCCGTGGCAGTTCTTACAAGTTTTCAGAACATTTTAATATTTTCCTGGAAGTTATCCGATATTCTTCTATCATTCTTATCCGTTCTTTCTTGCTTTTTTCTTTCAACTACTTCTTTTACTCTCTTATTAAGATGTCTAAAGACTGCCTTTTTTCTTTCAATATCACCATTCGTACCACTAGAATTAGCAGCCTTTGTTGCTAGTAAATCTAGCCCTGCTCTCTTCTTGGCTTCAACTTCCTTACGTATCTCATCATCCCACCATAACTTATTATTTTTCCTTTCATTGTTTCTCTTACTAACACCACATACTTCGGTAGCTGCATCCACTAAACCTTTCTTTACATTTTGCCATATATTCTCCAAGTCTAACTCCTTCATACATAATTCATCCAAACCACTTATATTTTCTTTCAGTCTACATTTGAACTTGTTTTTATCACTTTCATCTTGTAACCTTTCTGTTCTAATACGCTGTAACGCAGTGGTAGACACAGACGATCGATGGCGACAACGCCTGAATAGACCATAAATTTGGCATAAAACTATATAATGATCCGTTCCTACGTTAGAACCCCGGTAAACTCTCTATCTACCACTGCGCCTCTCAATCTTTCATCCAAAATTATGAAATCTATCATGCTTCTATCTTCACCTCTTTCCCAAATATACATGTGAAATGCGAAAGCAAGTGTTCGTCACAAAAAGATTCTTTTCCATACATACGGTGAGGAGACTTTCACCATTCTCATTTATACTTCCATCAGCAAACGTTCCCAATATCCTTTCATAACCAAGCCTCCTGACCCCAACCCTTCCATTAAAATCTCCTAGCATAATAATATTTTCATTTCCCTTACACTTCATTAACACCATCCTTAACATTTCCCAAAACTGCTCTCGGATATAAGTGGGCTTAGACATATATATATACATTTATATATATATATATATATATATATATATATATATATATATATATATATATATATATATATATATATATATATATATATTTTCTTTATTTCTTTCTTAGTGGATATTCGTACACCGCCACATTACGATACGGCAATTTATATATTTATTTATTTTTCTTTTCATTTCGAACTACGGTCGTTTTTGTGCATGGTAAGATTTATCAAATTTACACGTATTATTGAAAATACCCTGGGGAAACATTTGACGAAATGAAAATAAAACAAAGTTATGAATATTCGCCCGCGTAGCGTTAGCACGTTTAAGCTCGGCGAGTGTCAATCGCTCCGGAGCATGCGCCGTTTTACCTTTGACGCGGGCTTGCGTGCGGACTTCAGTAATTGGCCGTACGCCGTCTGGTCGGAACACTTTTCCAGCCGGTCGCAATCGTTTTCCCGCCCGAACCATATACGAGCGCGTGAGACCTGTCAATTCTTTACCGATAGTGGTGAATATCAGGACACTTGTTTATTAATTACGGTATAAAAACTTTCTGTTTTGTTTGAATTTCATGCTTAAATATTATAGTAAATGAGTGCAATGTTTTAATAGATATAGTTAAAAAGTTTTCTATAAATATTAAGTTTTTCAAGTAACAAAACATTATTGGAATTAAGTGTGTTGTGAACTGATTGATGTGTTGGATTAACTATTTTAGGTAAGAATGAATAAACTGACTATTTCAGAACATATACATATTTTTGTTTAGTTATTATGTTCCTAACTATGTAGTATGAAGTATGTTCCCAACTGTTGGATGTATATCGATTGCAACTTTAATTTTTAAAGTTTATAATAGAAATGAAATTAGTTGTTTACAAAAGAGCAAACGTTGTAGGAGGTAATTTATTACAGTTTTCTTAAAGACGGTTCCTAGCCATAATATTTCCTATAATTTATGTTTTTATTATTTTATAAAACCTTATTCTGATTCAACATACAAAAGTGACATTATAATGGTAGTTTAAATTTAAATAACACCTAAGATTTCTTCTCAAAATAGTAAAAAAGGTTTAAAATGTTTTAACTACAAATATTAATATTTTTATATCAAATTTGAGGTCTCAAAACGGGAGACTAAAATATTTAATTTGAAAAAATCATGGCTTGTGAGTAAGACGTCTGCGGCTTTAACTAAAAAAATATTATCTAAGCTTTAAAATAGGTACTATTAATATTATTACATTATCAAATTGTATTATTTTTTTTACTTTCAACCAATGGAAAAGAAAAATTCTCGACTGGTAGCCTCATTCCCGTTAGCGCAGCTTGAGTGACGACATGACGCGTCATTATGTTTAGGACCCAAGATGCTTCTCTCAGGATTATGGCCGATACACACGGTCAGTTAAACTGATCAGTTGTAGCCAAGAGAGAGAGAATGCCTAATGGCATTAAGTCCGCCCTTTGTAATCTTTTTATGGTGCAATAAAGTGTAAATAAATAAATAAATAAATTTCCCCACTCATTGGATTCAAACTATAACTTAAGATTTTACACCTACGGTCGGTGTGTACGTCAGTTCAATTGATCAATTTAAGTGACCGTGCGCCCAGAAAAATCCGTAGATTGCCGACGGTTAAAAATTTCGAGTCGAGATGTCACACTCATGATCAGTTTTTGGATGTACGTCAGTTCAACTGATCAGTTTAAATAAAATGGCCACTAAATATTTACATTTGTGGTAGCTATTTGGGAAGACCGCAGTGAACCTGGGATAAATCGAGGTTGATTTCATATGCAAAGTTTCAACCGACCTTAATATTATTATTCACTACTTACATTTTTCGATACAAATATACGAACAGATAAAATTTAAAACAAATTTTAGCACTTTCTCTAATACCTATTCAATTAATTTCATGTAATAATACAATGTGACAAAATGTTTAATAAATACTTGCACCTATAAACGAACTTTCAAATAAACGCTGTCTGTGGAATTTTGAGCGGGTATAATTATTTGTTGCTCGTTAGCGCTTGATTTATAAAATAATAGGACATTTTACTGGCATTCGGCGGGGAGTTGGGATGACGTAATAACTTTGTTTCTAAATTTTAACCATAAATACACATAATGTTGTGCTTATTATACATCGAATGAAATTTTGCTGTCTACATAATGTAAAAAACAATGTAATATAACCCTTAACCATTCATGCATTACAGCCTACGATAATATAACTGCTAAACATAAGCCATAGAATGCCTCATACGGGGATTTATACATAGTTCCTACGCAGGACAAGTGGTTTAAAAACCGCAGCTTTTTAACTACTGTTATCAGGAATATGCTATCGCCTGTATCAATTTCCCTCTGTCGTCTTTTAAGACACTTGCTTGCTATGAGTTATTTATTATGGTTGTACCACGAATGAGTCGGCTCGACCCGGGAAGCACCACGCTCTCACAGAATACCAACGTAAAATAGCAACTTAGTACTGCTGTGTTTCGTATGGTGAGTGTAGAGATCCGGAGACCTTTTTTATAGGAAACGAGCATTTCATCTAAGTCCTCAGGGGTGACAACGCATTTGCGTTTTGATTCTTAATCGAGGATAAACGTAGATATCTATGGGCCACAGCATCCACTTACCATCAGGAGGACTGTGTGCTCAATTGTCACCCTTATTCTATAAAAAATGAATTAAGAGATGCAATAAAAAGGACATGTTTTTCTCTATGTTATGACAGGCTTCTCCAATTTTTGTCCATATAAAATCTCACTTGAGGCGATTGTCACGGTAGTTAGGAAGAGCTTTAACTGGATATAATCATAACAAACTTGGTTTTAAAGTTTAAGTGAGGTACGAGCTTGTTGTAATCTAATGGTAAACCAATATAGCCAATGCACGCTATCTCCAATCTGTGATAACTTCAGATGAATTATCATTCACAAGGACTTTTGAATTTGGAAGTCGCCATTGTTATGCGGCAGGAATAGCAAATAGAGTGATATCTACACAGTCATGTTTTTTTTTATATAAGAAGTAAGAGTGATAAACTAGTAAAAAGTCTGTATATGATATGTGATGCTGTGGCTAATAGATTTCTAAATAATATTTATTGTATTGTCGGATGTCATCACCGTATGAAACCTCAAAATTATGGTTCTATTTTACCCTGATTTCATTAGTTTTATTTAATTAAAAAGATTATTTTATTTTATTGTAACAATATGTTAATTTTGTTAGTTATGAGTTTATACCTCTTCAATGTTCTATTGCAATGCCTGTAAAAGGTTACCAAAATAACTAATTAAAAAATTATAATTTTCATTTATGACGACCTTACACTTAGTGAGCAATATTCTTGAATATATGTTGAGACGACACATTCGTGCTGCAGTCATAATACTCTGCAGCATATCTCAAGCTGTCATGCTCATGGCTCATATAAAATATTCCAATAAACTGAAATCATTGAGAAATTTTTAGTTATTTCTCTACACGAAAAATAGACAAAGTACCTATTATATTATAGTTGCTAAAATTACTAGAAGTAATTGCTTAACCAACTTCAAATGCATTACCACTTACTACCAAGTGGGTACCAAGCGCTTACTTTAAACAGTAAAAAAATATAATAAAAAATCTGGTATTATTTAATAGGTGGTTGTGGAAATAGGTCCAATTTTAGAAGAAAACCTCTATTCTTGACTTGGATGAGACTAAATTTATTAATTTTAGGTACCTAGATTTTTATCACAATGCTATTTCTAATCCCAAACTAAAAGATATTACTCCTGGAAATAGCTTTATTAAATTAATAGCTTTACTGAAAAAGGCTTACATAAAATGGTTGATGTTGACAATTCCACTAAATATTAGACTGTTATAAAAATACTTAATATTTTTGGGCCTTGACTTTTCATACTTACAATTTAACCACCACACAAAATCGTTTCTTTTTTCTTTCTGTAATAGGAAGATGCATAGAAAAACGATATTTTCGCTAATGATTTAAAGATTTTTGGGCTACATCCTCCTTGCAACCATTACGTTGTCTTTCAGTCAACTTTAATGGGTGATGGCTAAAAGTTAGGCCTGTAGTCACTTTGAAATACCAAGCAGTTTAAAAAAATCGTAGTTGATTTAAAAGATTAATTAATTAAATTTTAAATTGTTTATATTTTAACTGAACTATCACGTAAGGTTTTAGAAAAATATATGTATATATGTGTGCGGGTATATGTTTTACATAAAATTTTAAACATCAGCGATAATTTTGTTTCGTATAGAAATTGTTTTACATTTAAGACGCTAATTTGGGGACATTACTGAATATTGTATAGTTGATTGAACGTAAATTTACAGTACTTGGAAACACATTTACTTTTGACCTTGCGGAACACGGCGGTCGCAAAGGCTCCGCCCCGCATTGTATGACTGCGTGCGTGTCCGTAAGCGTTTGTGACACGCAAACTGACCTCACGACACGTAACGAACGTACTTTGGATTCGTAAATTATTTTCAACCTTCTTTTTTGCCTCGTCAACTGAAATAAACCATGCATTTTCAACGGAAAACCTTATAAACGTATAATGTATTGTAATTTGAAACGTTTATATAATCATCGATGCTTTTCATATTTGTAAGTTCACCTAAACTAAAATAATATAATATTAAAACCTGCAGTGGCGGTTTAAGAATATCTACTAATTCATATCATCCCGTGGGTATCGTAAGAGGCGACAGAGGGAAACTAAACATGAGATGGGCAACATCGTCTTCCTAATATCAACCAAAAATAAATAACTGCGGTTAACGTCCCGCTTGCCAAGCGTAACAACCATGGTAATAATATCCCCCCATGAGACAATATATGGGGAGTGTGGGGAGAGTGTAACGGCAACGGTAATAAATTATGATATAAACCGGTTTTATTAGTATTGATTTGAATTTTATAAAAAAAAGTATCTAATATTTGTTAAGTTCGATAAACTTCCTAGCTACGACTTCATACAAGCAAACATCTATGAAATATGTCTATGAATCCTACTAATATATACAAATACAACTCTGTTGTCTGTGTATGGGATTTGATCATCGTCATTATCATCATCAGCCCGAAAAGACCACAGTTCTACATGAACCTCTCATCATTAATCATCACGCTTGACAGTCGAATTAACCATTGCTGTGCCCAACGTCTGGAATTTTTGATACAAGTGTTCATTTACATTCAGAGTATTTTAAGCCTGAGTTAAGCAGATTATTATGCCACAGCTATTTGATATTTTCGACTTATTCTACATGCATTTAATTTTATAGGATAAGTACGACAAATGAGAGCACACGTAAGAGGATGCTGTGACCCATACGACATCCTACATATATGCGTTGTACTACCCTGGTCGAGCCGTAAAAATAATGATGATAATGACAGTAAATATCGGTTACATAAAACTAATTTAAACGTTTGGTTTCTGTATGGATGATTTGGTGTGTGTGCCCTATGGAGATCTCCTACTAACTAATAATCAAACAAAGAATTCTACATGTCTAACTGGTGGAATCAAAAAAATAGGTTTTTTCTGGAATCTGATTCAATATAATTTAGCGTAAACTGTCATTCTATTCTATATGACCATAATATTATATCTTTCTATCTATATGTCTTCGAGAATACGCTAGCGTAAACAAATTTTAACCAAATAAGGAATAAATTGTCAGCATGTCACTATAGAAACTCATCAAAATATATTAATCTTAGTAAAGTAACAGCATATTAACGTCTTACTGGTATGTTCAGGGCTGTTGCACTTATTTTTGAATGTTATGGGGTAAGGGAATGTACACGCCAATACGTATTTGCGGACTTCTCACTTCTTATCAATATTCTTTAAAATTTTTAGTCCTGCAAGTTTCCCTTTACCGTTTAGCACGTGTTAAATCAGCACTTAAAATTGAAATTAATGTATTATATGTGCCGGCAGGAATGGAATCCAAATGCTCACGTATTGTGTTTACAGTGGGGGCTTCAGCTCTTAGCTACCACGCCTCTATTTTTACAAATACGCTCTATTATTTCACATAGCACAATTATTACAAATATTTTATAGAAAACATTATAGGAATCAAAAATATTTCTAAAAAATTTTTATTAACTTACTTTCATGTATGTCTGTTGAGATCGAATTTAGTAATTGATTTAAGACCAACAGAACTTTAAATTCACTTGAATTGGATGACAATAGATATGATAACGTGGTAAAAATAAAATAAAACAAGAGTAAGTTTTTTGAAAATCAATTATACAAATATGCTTTGAATACCACAAACAGTTCTTAATTGCGTTTGATATAATATTGTAACTTAAGTCATGTAATTAGTATTTGCTAGTAGTAGCAATCTATATTCTTTACATAAGCATTAAAAAATGCTGTATATATTATTTATCGGAAATAAAGTTACTCATCGTCATATCAATGGAACTTTTATAAAATTATATACACGGCTACAGTAAAATTTGCAATGCTAAATTGAAAGTCAACAGTCGCTTTAGATATATATTAAAGTGAAAGTAGTGTTGTGTCACCCTTGACTTGGAAAGCAAGTAGCCATTGGTTAAAAGCCTTATATATCTATTAAGAAGAATTTAATCGTGTCAGATTGCGGCCCAATCAGAGTAGTGAAATAAACAGGGCATCTATATTTGCGCATTCGCACGTGCACTGTATATCCTATTCGATGGAGATGGCGTCTCTTCGTTAAGACTGGCTGATGTGACCAAACTTCGGTCTGGGGGACATGACACAATGAATGCTGTCAGGCGATAAGAAATCAATAACAAGATGAAAATATTTTCAATTTAAATACACAATAAATATGATTATGAACTGAAAACTTATCGTCGTGATGTGTTCATAATTTCCATTCAACTATTGTCATTAACCACTCACCCAAAGCATTTTAAGCCTAAATGGATAGTGATATATGACACTCATTATTTGTCAAACATAAAATACTATCAAAAATAAATTTAAACTGATATCTCTGTATATACAGGATAGTAATATTTTCCAGAAGTAGGTTTGGTTTTTCAAATAAACCCTTAAACTTATATCGAAGAAATTAGTGCGTGTGTAATGTAATGCGTAATCTTGGTTGGTATTTTTTATGTTATGTTGCCATATTATTAAATAAATTTTCAATTTTAATTTCAAGAAAGTCTATTCTTACATTTGCGAGTCAACGTACACAAATCTTTCTCAAATGTAATCTCAATTACGGCAGAGAATTTTGCAAGGGACATCTATATCGTCGAATACAAAGCGGCTGTAAAACCATGGAATGCGTAACCTTCATAGCTTATTTTCTTTTCGTCATTACATCTATTAGGTAGCATTAAACTTCAAGCACGCTAAATCATGTAGGTACTAAAGTAATTGATAAATGATGTAATGGCTACAATTTAAAGTTGTTTTAATTTTAATTACATACTCTTATCTGGATTACAGTTTACCGAGCTATACAGCCGGCCAATTGTCATTTCTAGTTAGTAATTCGTTGCGCACTGTCGTGATAAATATGATATGCTGCGACCTAATCTATACATATTTTATCACACAGAGAATATCTAAGCATAGCCTTCTACATAGCTTGTTGATTGACCTTCAAGTTTAAGTTCTGTAATGATGAAGTTGATGATGATAATATATTTTAAAAAACAGTATAATTTTGTGTTTCCATCCGTTACAGCCTATAAAATTCCAATGTCGAACATAAGCCCCTCCAACAGCTTGACTTATAGTGAGGGTATTGCCATATTTATTACATTTTGTTTGAGTTATCTGGAAGATACTGCTGCTTATCTTCTACGCTGAAGTTTCTCTCTGTCGCTTTCTACGTAACACACGGATTATAGTGGATCGTGGATATTACGGCGGATTTGATAAACCACAAATCTTCGCAAAAGATCACTGAATCCTACCAAAGGTGAATCGCGAGTCTATCGAAATTTAAAAAAATAATTTCAATAATCAAGGTGATTGGGTGAATTTATCTGCTCGGAATTCCATAATTAATGAAATTAAATCCAAACCCAAGCAAATTACTGCAGAGTTCAAGCCAACGTAAGCTCCTTTTGCGCAGATCGCAACTAGAGTTAATATTTAAATGTTAATTGAACCCAGGTTAACTACGACTTCGAGACATCAAAAACTCCACTCCCGATGAGACCATGGGTGCTCTAAAGTGCACAAAATGTAAGTTATTAAAAAGTAATAACTAAACGCGATTAAATCCGTAAAGTTAGTTTTACTTTTAAATACTTCCTTTTTGATAAGCACTTGTGCATACGTAGAAAATAATTAAGTGTGAAATACTGTATTGTATGCAATACACATTTAAACAAAAATTTTAACAAAGCTTTTTGCGCATGAAGTCTCTGGGACCCTACAAAATCACGAGCTGTTTTTAATTATATGTAGCCTGTACAAGTTTAAACTTGTATGGGCTAAATATAATAAATCTTTATATGCCTACTACTAGAAAAAGTCTCTCAAAATGACCAAAAATATCCTAATTAAAATTATTTTATTCAAAGCAAACTTTCTAAGTACCACATTTAAAAATTATGTTTACCATCTAAGCTACGGACACCACACTCCCTTTCATAAATACACCACTATTATTGTTAAAAATCCAACACAAATAACACGCTGGTGTAGTCGCTCTCCTTTTTTTATATAGTGGTTTTATAGAAAAAAGTAAGCGGCTACATCATGAGTTCCAAGTTCGAATCTCAAAAATCAGAAAATTCTTGATTTATTACGTATACAAATATACGTAGTATTACGAAAATTTAAATCCAAAATAGTTGAAAGCGACTTTTAAATACATTTTTTAAAATAAAAAAATCTGCGCTATCGTTTCATCAACTTTTTACTGCGGGAGACCTTGTGAAATTCAAAATAAAAATAATAAGGGCGTATTAAATGCCTACTGGCACGCTCTACCAATAAAACCAGTGTTGCGATAATTATTTGTATAGTAAATTAAAAAATGTTTTCTAGATGGCAGGACTCGCTTTCTGCCTAAAATTTCGTCTGAGTAGGAACCAATTATCACTCTCTTCGGCACTAGCGCCATCTAGTGTCGGGGATCACAGCGAGGAGGGCTTCCTAGAAAATGTCAATCTTGAACTTTAGACCAACAGCGCCACCTAGTATCAAACACAAGAATTAAGAGAAGTTACTTACTTTCTAGAAGCCCCACACTCGAACTTTCTGCGTCTGGTCGGTCGGCGCCCGTATTTATTCAAATATGCTGAATGTTTCGGTGTAAAAGGTGTATTTAAAGCCGCTGCATGCCGCGATCGGGGCAGTATTGAATTTGGCGAGATAAGCGAAGCTTCGGAGCGAAATAAATTAAATCAGTGTGATTAATTACTAGTGCCTTTTAAGTTTTAATTGGTGTTCGGGAAATAAAGTGTTAATTTTGGTAATTCAATCGGCAGTTTTTATAGTCACGAATCCTAAGCTCGTAACTCTATTTTTATTTTATTTTTTATTTTTTATTGAATCTAAACGACATACATGACGATTACGTTGCGAAAAATTACCCTTTTAGTGGATTATGCTTAGTTTAGATTAAAAATGCTTGGTTGGTCGAGCAAGTAGATGAGTTTGTATATTTGGGATGCGTATTTAGCAGGGATGGGAGATATAATAATGATATAAAAAGACGAGTGAACGCAAGAAATAGAGTTAACGGGGCTCTACACTCTATTGTGGAAAGTCAGAATATATCCAAAAAGGCACGTTTGGCAATCCGCAATGCTGTATTAGTCCCTATTTTAACGTATGGTAGTGCAGGTTGGGTATGGCAGAAGAAGCACGAGAGTAGAGTAAATGCAGTGGAAACGCGGTCGTTAAGGAGAATATTAGGGCTTAATCAGAGTGACAGCGTGAGAAATTGTGTAATAAAAGAAGAATGTGGTATGCAAGATTATGTAGTGACGAGGATTAAGAAAGGAATGCTTCGGTGGTTTGATCATGTAGAAAGAATGAATGAGAAAAGTGACTCTTTTCTCATTCATTCTTTCTACAAGTCACTTTTGCAACATAAGCAAATTTATGTTGCAAAAGTGAACGGAAGAGTCGGTAAGGGACGCCTTATTAGAAAGTTTTCCGACCAAATTGGCTATCAATTGAAAAGGGGGCCAAATTAAAAGTACCCTTAACCGACGAGCATGTATGCGTAGGTATATGGATGTGGAAGAGACAAGAGAGGTGTGTCAAGATCGTGCCAAATGGAAGTCTGTACTCTCTGCATACCCCTCTGGGTGACAGGCTTGAGTTCTTATGTACGTATTTATATGTAGATTATGAAATAAGATTTTTATTATTTTAAATCAATGTAACGTAAGATTCCATTTTAGATCAATTGGGTACTATGCATTATTGTAAACAAAGAAAAGTTTTTTTCTTTGAGACTAATTTCTTGTAATCACGCCAGCTTTATTTGAATTTGATATACCAAATTATAGTTTTTTTTTTTTAATTTACTTCAAGACAAAGAACAAATGCTGTTATTTTATTCAGCGGCCTATCGGTACTAACTCGGGTAGTTCCGCCTCATATTAAAATCGTTATCGTTTAATCTTAACTACCCTATACTCGAAACTACGGCCTGCGATGAAAATGATATACTCTCATTTAGTCTTCGTGTAAAAACAACTCTTGCTGTAATAGCAACTAAGTCTTTTTTATAAAATTTTGGACAACACACAGAAAAGGTCCGTTATGACTCATTTTTAATTTGATAAAAGAAGTGGGACGTACAATAGCAGTGTTCTAGGCCTCTTATTTATCTTAATCACGTATTCCATGTTCTTTTTTAAACATTTTAGAAATATTCATTGTTTGTATATCGTCCCCTTTTTATTACAAATTTTTTGGAAAGTATATCAAGTGCGTAAAATATTGCAATATCATGAAGGCAAAAAACTTTTAAAAAATAACTTATTAAATTTAAAAAATTCCCATTCATTTATTTATCAACGAGCAACTCAAGTATAATTTATGTGTTTAAAGATTTATTTAGTTAAGTATGTTAGATTTATTTTGAGTTTGTTGCTTTGGTATTTAAAGGTAAATAGATATTATACTTATTTTAAAAGATTTAGGTATTTTTAGAAAATATTATATTTATTTTATAACGTTTATCATTATTATATTCAATCATACGATTGGCGTTAATAAGAAACATAAATGGTATTAAAATTGGTTAACGTTCATTATTGTATACATTTTAGGAATAATAATTTTAACGAGAAACATAGATCAAAATGTGTCTACGGCTTTCAGATTTGTATGAGACTATGTAGTATAGTGATGTAAGTGCTACAGAATACATCGCTCATTATAAAAACTTATTTTGGGATGTACTTTACCGACCATGAAAAAATGTTACGTGATAGACTGTAATGGGGTAGGTATGTGACAGTAAACTGCAATGTGAGTTACTGAAACGAGACAATTAGCGTTATCAAAAGTAGTTAATGCGATGCTATAAGTCGAAAGTGTAGGGTGAGATTTTCGTATGATTAAAGACACAAGGGAGGTACGATTTGGCAGAAGTAGCATTACCGAAAAGTTCAGCATATGGTACAATACAGGATTATGTTATTAATATCAACAACTATCGGAGATATATCCGAAGAAACAGGGCCGTCGACATCTGTTGAGCTTGTCGCCATCCCGTTAAGTCACTTAGGCATGTCATCCCCGGTTTTTTTTTTTGCTTACCGAACACCGAAATCTGAAATGCGGTATTGTGGATTGAAAACTGCCTTATTATTAGTACATGATGGAAACCGTGCTCTAAAATGACCGCGCCAGGCTCTAATGGGATCGGAACATCTTCACAGCTAGGACTATTCTTGCGAATAAGCCTGATATTGTGCTAATGGACCGGGTACAGTCAAGTATATTTTTGATCGACACTATCATTCCTTATTTTCTTCGTCAGACAGTTCCACATCTGAATACGGAACAATATGGAAGATCTTCCATCAAAGCTTCTATCAAAACCGTATTCTTTGAAATATTCATTATGAATATCTGTTATATAAGATAACAAATTAAATAAAAATCAAAATAAAAATCAACCAAAGTCACTGACGGTACTTATATATCCTTGTATATTTTTATTGTAATTGTAGCACTAAAATTTAAAATTATAACCTAAAACCATATTAATAGTACAGGTAAAATCAGAGTTTTATATAATAATCTAAAACAATAACGCTAACCCCATTTATTCTATTTTTAAATGCTTTTCAAAACAAAAGCAATCCGCAGTTCTCAAATTCAAAACAGATCGAAACTTGAAAGTGTCACTCGCTGGCTGACATGGATTGGCTAGCGTCGTAGTATTTAAAAGGATCATCAGTGTCAAATACGTAATGCGCGATCGCATTATTAAAATAATGGACAGGGAATCACCCGGTGCAAAATGGTACCGTCACTTAGGAAAGGGTTAAGCGAAAGTTGTATGTCAGGATCGGTCTCTTGGTGATCAATTTTCTCTGCCTACCCTGTAAAAAATACCTAAATATATCTATATTTGTAATGTATTAGTCATTTTATTTAAAATATTAATTATTTTACAGTTCAAAATAACATTACAAAGTTATAATGTAGCTAGTTTTAGGTCATTTTATATCGAATTTTAACGAAATTTTTATTAACACTACACATTGGGTAATACTAATTTTACTTTAATATTCCTGACGGTTCGTGTGCTTTTCATCACCTATGATCACGGGGGACGGAGGTGACTGACGTCCCGAGGTTAGTGTTAACCCGGAGTACTTTCAGCTTTTTATTATTATTTATGATTCGATCTTCGCAGAATGAACTTACTGTGTCTTGAAGTTTTGTAGTGGTATGATTGGGTTTAGATTTAATTTTATTAATTTCAGGGTCCCAAGCAGGTGGTAGTACTCAACCCCCTTCTCCATTGAAATTAGATTTTATTTTAATTTCAATACCCTCACGTAATATCAATAAATTTTCTTTCGCGAGGATTTGTGGGCTATCAAATCTGATGTAATGGTGGGGGCTGTCTAGGATATGATCATACACAGCAGACTCCAAGTAACGTTGATGCTTCACGTCAGCCATATATTTTTTACGCGGGTTCTATAAAGATATATACAAGGTTATTTTGGAATGTGTGCCTAAATTTGCAGAGAAGGTTCAGAATAAGTAATATAGGCGAATGATGGAAAAAAAATTCTCGTATATTCTGTATTCTCTTTCTTTTAAATTTAGAATGCATTATTTTCATCAGTTACATTTTTGTAAAAGTCTATACCCTTTTTCCTTTTCGTAAAATAATACCTATACAGTTACACACTACCAGGCAGTTTATATACATACATTTCACAAGGGCAGATCCGGAACAATTATTTGTAGGTCGTACAAATACTTGCTCCGTTTTAGCATTTAGCTTTTAATTTTTATTAACAAAACCCTTAAACTAAAACCTTTTACAAAAATGATACTGGTATCGTAGGACCTGATCTACGTCATCAGTTTAATTTTTATAAAAGTTAATATCCTTTTTTATTTTTTTAACGTGACTAAGCCCCGTATAAAATCACTATGCTGTACTGATTACGTGTTTTTGGTTTAAATCTCGAATAGGGAAAAAAGTAAGCTATGGATTTTTCTGTTAAGAAACTCTCAGTAGCAGGTCGGAGTCAGGTAGAGGTGCTTGGACCCTGTGCTTCAGAAAGCATGCAAAGTCGCTGTTCCTGCGCCAGATCCCCCTCCGTTTGCCATCATCATCAGATTATGAGAATAAGAGAATATGGATGGCTCATTGGCGCAGTGACTTAGAATTTTTAGTAGTTAGTTGTGGCACTGAGGTGCGTGGGATCAAATCCTGCATATAACAAGTATTTGACCGATCGACAATTTATTGTTCCAGGTACGAATATTTGTTCTTAAGTTATTTTCGTATATAAGTACGATACAGGAGGAAATTATTGATTGTGGATAACGTTTTCTAGACAACAGATAAAAATATATAAGTAAGAGTTTACTTAACAAAACTTTATACCACTAAAGCTTATATTTATGTTTTAATTTAATTTGGTTCGAAAATAAAATTTAAAAGATACTTTGTAAAAAAAATATTTAAGGGCACTTTCACAACATGCAATTGAGTGTTGAGCGAGCATGAGTGACGCTGTGAATTATCTATGACGCTTCTTTCCCTTATTCTTCAAATGTCTTTGTTTTGTTTTATTGTAGAAATAATTTATCATATCATTTTAATACTGAGACGATCGTTATCTTTACAAAGAAGTGAAGACAAATGATCATCCTAACTCTACTTATTATACTTATAATAATATATGTGACTACCTTTGCCCAAGAACAACCAACGTTAATTATTGTGTTACATAATAAACTATTTTAATCGGTTCTTTTCAAAAAAATATCCTATTGGACTTTTTGTTGTTTATTTCCAGGTGAGAAGTACTTTTCAAACCAGTTTTAAATTAAACATAATTGTTCCTATCAATAAGCAATATTTATTAATCTAATCTTTACTTAATAAAAAAGTTTCGGTTTTTGTTTCAACTACAAGACATATATGTAAAAATACATGCTATTATTAACACCCTAAAATGTGTAAACGGGCCTGTGAAATTGTTATGTTATTGAGAAAATGATCTCTTTCTCAAATTTATTAATAATATAACACATTTCAAATATTTCTAAAACGAAAATGTTTAAGTTTAATATGTCAGTGCGTTAATTACCTGGTCCATATGTCATATTGATGATGGTGTTCTATTTGTACGGTACTGGTAAATATATAAAAAAAATAAAGCCTTTCGTATAAATCAATCCAACTACTTGCTATTGTCATTTTGAATATCATCGCATTATTCTACAATGAAAGGGCATTGTCGTTCCTTTTATTATAAAAAAAGATTGACCTGTATAATAATTTACAAATTTTGTACATTTTTAGCGAATATGCCAAGCATTCGTTCAAAATCAGATATTAGTCCAAATCATCATCATCATCATTTTCATCATTACAGCCCTTCGCAAGTTCACTACTGAAAATGGGCTTCCCCCAAGGAATGCCACAAAGCATGGCCCTGAGTGACAAGCATACATCCACTTCCTGCGTATCTCACCAGTTCATCACTGCATATAGTAGAAGGTCGCTTTACACTTCCCAAACTGGTATGAGACAGTCACTTGAGAACTATTTTTCCCTATCGGTTATTGGTTCTACGAGCTATATGGTGGCCCATTGTCACTTATCAATCCGTTGGGTCATGAGGATCGCTCTGGTTCTACTACGGATATCCTCATTTCTAAATTTATCACGCAGAGAAACCCCGAGCATAGCTCCCTCCATAGCTTGCTGAGTGCCCTTGAGATTACTAAAATGGCTAGCAGCTAGCGACAAGCACTGGTTTTACAATCTCAATTTCAAATTTTGAGGTTTACCTGACAAAAATATGTGTCGTAATTTCCCGAACGCTGCCCAACCAAGTTGAATTATGACTGGCCTCTCGGTCGAAGTTGGACTTACATAGTCGGACCATCCCAGGTAACAGCATAGGCGTGACATGGACGTTACACATGATCTTTGTTTTGTCCACGTTCATTATCGTTTATATTATTTAGACGGGTGATTATAAAGATATAGAGGAAATGATATGTAATGAGACCACACGACATAATCGGACTGAAAGGCATTTTTTATTAACTAGCCACAGAGTATATAAAATGTGACACAGACAATTATTGTATGCCTACAGACTATAATGACTAATCCCCACTAATAACATCTTCCTATTTTTAAAAAAGAACAAAGAATACACAACGACTTACAAAATATTTAACAAAAGAACAAAAAATACAAAATGACTTACAATATTTTTATATTATTGTATTTGAGCTATATCAACATAAATTACTAATATTACTTTTAAATATTAAATTTCAAAGGATGCCGGGCTAGTCTTCCACTTTTAGTTTTATAATAAACAAAAGAATTTGACTCCTCTATATTACTGCCCTTATTTTATATGTTTAAGTTCTTATCCTCTTCCACCACAATCTCTATTCCATTCTTATTTTCCTTCTTAATATTTCCAATTCTATATCTTTCTTTTTTCACCCTCACCTTTATTTTTAATGTAGTAGGAATAAGTTCCTGAATGGCAGGTTTTAAAATATGTTGCTGGTTTCTTCATTACGTTCCATCAGATGATTGTATAATAAAAGATCTTGGCTGCTGACACTTTTCAATTGCTACACCTGGTTTCCACTTTGTGTAGTCTTTTTTTAAAATAAACTTTATCTTCAATTTTCAAAACACGTACGTTTCTTGTTTTTTTGTCATAATAAATTTTTGTTTTTTGTTATTTCCTATTTTTTTTACATATTGGAAATGTTTTACAACCTGTGCTTTTAAATGGTGTATAACTGTAGGCATCTGTGTTCTTAGTGAACGTGACATTAATAGTTGTACTGAAGACTGTAGTTTTCCTCTTGGTGTAGTTCTATATTTTAATAAATCTAAATAAAGATCATTTCAAGACTCTTCACACTTGGTAAGATTTTTTTTACAACCTTAACGCCAGATCCTACTAAGCCATTAGAACGTGGTAAATATGGACTAGATTTAGTGTGATGAATATCCCATTCTTTTAAGTATTGTTGAAATTCATTAGAATTAAAGGATGTTCCATTGTCACGAATAAGTTTAACCGGAATTCCATGTTGACTAAATATTCATTTAAGAACATTTATGAGTGATTTTGTAGTAAGAGTGAGTTCACAGTAGCAATTTCAATACAATTAGAATAATAATCTTCAACAACAACAAATTTTGATTTTTATAAGTTATAATGACTATTTCTACTTGTTTCAATAGAAAGCGAGCAATTTTGTGAGATATTAGCAGTTGTGGAGGTCGCGCCGTTCTATGCGATTGACTAACAGTACAAAATTCTACAATATTCTGAATGAAATATGATATTAGAGGCTAAAATAAAATTCCACGAGCTAGGTTCTCAGATTTTTTAATCCCTTGGTGACCACTATGAATTATTTTAAACATATCTGTTCGTAGCTGTGAGGGTATAACAAGACTATTTCCTTTATATTTTAAATCTTCGATATTATGTAACTCATGACGATAATTCCAATATGGTAAAACTAATGGGTTGACATGAGACTTTTTTCAGGCTATCCTGTTTGATATTAAAATGTTAAGAGTTGCATTGCTTGATCATTTTTAGTGTTTAAGTACCACTGCTGCCTGTCTGGTAAAATTAGTAACCTTTTCATGAGTAAATTAACGTGAATAACTACGTTTTCTTCAAGTTCTTCTTCAATAATTTCTGGCATAGCTGCTCGAGATAGGGAGTCAGGGATATACATTTACGAACCTTACTTATATTCAACTATTAAATCATAACTCTGAATCTTTAACTATAGTCATTGTAGACGCGTTTG
Organism: Parnassius apollo; assembly: GCA_907164705.1. Lineage (NCBI taxonomy): Eukaryota > Metazoa > Arthropoda > Insecta > Lepidoptera > Papilionidae > Parnassius > Parnassius apollo. The sequence continues at coordinate 711,515 of CAJQZP010001370.1, read as the reverse complement.
AACTTTAGTTAATGGTTTTTTATATAATGTTATTAAAGGACGATGATCAGTTTCAACATTCAAGACTTATTCACAGTACTGGTGAAAACGAAGATATCCAAATATTACTCTTTTTCAATTTGAGCCATTCTCTTTTTATTTGTATTTAATGTTTTTGATGCATAAAATGCAGGTTAATTATTTTGTAATAAGACTGCACCCACTGCTGACTGACTTACATCATGATTAAAACTACTTTTACGGATTTTATCGCGTTTATTTTTACTTTTTATTTTTAATTCCCGACGTTTCGGGCGCTTTCCAGCACCCATGGTCACGGGGGGACTGAGATGACTGACGTCCCGATGTCATTGTTAAACCCGGAGTACCTTCAGCTTTTTTTAATTATTGTTTATGGTCCGATCTATGCAAAATGAACTGACTATGGCCTGAGGTCTTGCAGTGGTATGCTTGGGTTTAGTTTTAATTTTATTGATTATAGGATCCCAAGCAGGTGGTAGTACCCAGCCTCCTTCTCTATTGAAATTAGGATGTTTTTTAATTTCAATAGCCTCACGTATCATCCTTGGTAGGAATCGGTGTTCTTTCGCGAGGATTTGTGGTCTATCAAATCTGATGTAATGGTTGGGGCCGTCTAGGATATGATCACAAACTGCAGACTTCCCGGAACGTTGATGCTTCACATCAGCTATATGTTCTTTTACGCGGGTCCTAATTGATCTTTTGGTTTGTCCTATATAAGAGAGACCACATTCACAATCAAGCTTGTACACTCCTGCATCTTGTAGAGGAATATGACACTTGACGGATGGTAGGAACTGACTAATCTTCTTCGGCGGCTTGTAGAATATTCTAATAGAAGCTCGCTTCAAGATAAAGCCAATCTTGTCTGTGACACCTCTGACATATGGTAGTACAGCAGGCACACGCTCGACTGTGGCCGGCTTCACTCGGTCACTGTGACGTAGGCGCGGGACCCGAAGCTTGTTGTCGTGCAGAACTTGCTTGACGTGCTGAAGCTCGGCGGCCAGGTGTTTGCTGTCACAGATCCCTCGTGCTCTCTGTAACAAAGATTTGCCCACGGTAGTTAACTGTGAAGGATGGTGGTGAGATTCACCGTTTAAATATCGGCTGGTATGGGTCTTTTTCCTATACACAGTGTGACCAATGGTGTTATTAGGATTTCGGATGACTAACACATCTAGGAAAGGTAAGGAATTATTTGCCTCTAACTCCATAGTAAATTGAATTTTAGCGTTTATGGAATTAAGATGTTCTAAAAATGCAGTTACTTTGTCTGATGGTAAAATTGTGAAAGTATCGTCTACGTACCGCTTGTAGATCCTTGGTGTAACAGGTGCAGTAAGGAGGGCTTTCTCCTCAAAGTCTTCCATGAATATATCGGCGACAATGGGAGATACAGGTGAGCCCATCGCCACACCATCTACTTGCTTGTAAAACTCTTCCTTCCACAATAGATAGCCAGATGTAAGGCAATGTCTTAGTAATACTGCATATTCTGCTGGCATGTTATTTTCCTCTAGTTTCCTAGTTATAATTGAGATGCAGTCTTCAACAGGTAGGCATGTAAATAGAGACTGAACATCAAAACTGACCATGGTTTCATTGTCAGTAAGATGTAGGTCTTTTATCTCACTGACAAAATGGTATGAATCCTTAGTGTGTGCTCTTGTGTGTCCTCTGAGTGGTGATAATATTTTAGCTAAGTATTGAGCCAATCTGTAAGTTGGCGAATCAATCTGACTCACTATTGGACGTAAACGTAACGTCTAATAACACCATTGGTCACACTGTGTATAGGAAAAAGACCCATACAAACCGATATTTAAACGGTGAATCTCACCACCATCCTTCACAGTTAGCTACCGTGGGCAAATCTTTGTTACAGAGAGCACGAGGGATCTGTGACAGCAAACACCTGGCCGCCGAGCTTCAGCACGTCAAGCAAGTTCTGCACGACAACAAGCTTCGGGTCCCGCGCCTACGTCACAGTGACCGAGTGAAGCCGGCCACAGTCGAGCGTGTGCCTGCTGTACTACCATATGTCAGAGGTGTCACAGACAAGATTGGCTTTATCTTGAAGCGAGCTTCTATTAGAACATTCTACAAGCCGCCGAAGAAGATTAGTCAGTTCCTACCATCCGTCAAGTGTCATATTCCTCTACAAGATGCAGGAGTGTACAAGCTTGATTGTGAATGTGGTCTCTCTTATATAGGACAAACCAAAAGATCAATTAGGACCCGCGTAAAAGAACATATAGCTGATGTGAAGCATCAACGTTCCGGGAAGTCTGCAGTTTGTGATCATATCCTAGACGGCCCCAACCATTACATCAGATTTGATAGACCACAAATCCTCGCGAAAGAACACCGATTCCTACCAAGGATGATACGTGAGGCTATTGAAATTAAAAAACATCCTAATTTCAATAGAGAAGGAGGCTGGGTACTACCACCTGCTTGGGATCCTATAATCAATAAAATTAAAACTAAACCCAAGCATACCACTGCAAGACCTCAGGCCATAGTCAGTTCATTTTGCATAGATCGGACCATAAACAATAATTAAAAAAGCTGAAGGTACTCCGGGTTTAACAATGACATCGGGACGTCAGTCATCTCAGTCCCCCGTGACCATGGGTGCTGGAAAGCGCCCGAAACGTCGGGAATTAAAAATAAAAAGTAAAAATAAACGCGATAAAATCCGTAAAAGTAGTTTTAATCATGTGCAATGTTCGCGTAAATATAAGAAATCATTATGACTTACATCAACTGACACTGTGACTGGCTTGTTAACATTAAAGTGACCTAAAACTGGAGTTTGACATATTAACCCCTCAATCCTCTTAAAATCCCCATGCAGTCGCATGCGTCCGTCAAATCCCGAGCGGCCGCAAGCGATCACACCTACACAGCAATTTAAACCATTTACACGTATATTTATAGACTAATTTTCCTTATAGTTTGGCGTTATAGAATCTATACAAATTCCCTGTCCTGTGGTCTAAACAAAAGTCAGTTAGTCTATGTATTTTATTTTTACACTCCCGTCAATTTACGACATTTGCCGACCATACGGAAATTGCACAAATTTACGGTAGATTAAAAATAAAAATTCTAAGAGTAACTGACTTTTCTATTACAATAGAATAGAAAATATTGTATAAATTCTATAATGACCAACTTCTTTAAAGGAAAGTGGTCCAAAAATATAAGTTTTAATGGTTTAAATTGCAGTGGATGGGTGCGGTCGCTTGCGGCCGCTCGGTATTTGACGGACGCATGCCGTCAGAACTTGTATTTAAAGACTCCTTTTTTATATATAAGTATGGAATTATAAAATCTATATAAAATTCTCTATTCTATGAATAAAAAAGTCAGGTAATTCAATGGATTAATCATTACAAAAATACTTTATTTTATTTTGATAACTACCTACATACCAAGCAGATGTCGGTAGCGTAAAAATTACTACTATTTCTATATATAACTTGAAATTATTTAAGTAAAAAGATAAACTATATTCACACAAAAATTTTCATTACAATTTTATAACATAAATTACTGTCCTTAACTTAGAAAAATCAAAAAATCAACGCAACAATGTACAACAACGAACAGTAGACAATGACGCAACTTGAATGTAGATTATAAGTGAAAATCTATAAATTAACTGAATGTTAGAGGATATAACATTTCATATTTATTCTGTAATGCTAAATTTCTTCATAGAAAAGTAGTTACTTAATATAAGTTTTAATGGTTTTATTTGCTGTGGGTGGGTGCGGTCGCATGCAACCGCTCGCGATTTGCCAGGCGCATGCGACTGCATGGGAATTTAATGGGGATTGAAGGGTTAAAGTTGCTGATTACTGGCGAGAGGGTCGCTCATTAGCATTTACCTTTAGAATGTTATTAAAAATATTTATAAGTCTACCTACAAATAATTTATAAAATAATCGTACCATACTATACAAAAGATTACCTTAACCTAAGATACAAAATATTACAAAAATCATAAAATATTAAATTAAAAATATGCGTTGCCCACAATGTAAAAAAGTAAAGTAAAGTGACACTTTGTCCTTGTCACTTTGTGGCCTTTATACGTTCCACTGCTGGGCACAGACCTTCCCTTATTTCTGTGTGGGTTTTAGGGCAAGGAATTGTCCGCCGCGCGTGCCCCAATACGTGTTGGCGAACTTCACAGGTCATCGAAATATTTTTTGTTAATTCCTCAGACCTGCAGGTTTCCTCACGATGTTTTCCTTCAACGCCGAGTACGTGGTAAATCAGCACTTAAAATTGCAATTAACAACTTGATTGGTGCCGGCGGGAATCGAACCCGGGTTACTCGCGTTCTGTTATATTTACAGCGAGCGTTAACCATCTGAGCAACCATGGCTCTACGGCCTACAATGGTTATAATCTAATTCTCTTTGCCATCATAGGACAGCCGGGTAGTGAACAAGGGTCTGGCCGGCTCAACTTTTATTCGTATACGAAGATTCACAAGAGCTTTATCGCATTTGCTTACCCTTAGCCTTTTTCTCGTTTGACGAGCGAGTGGCAAATGTCAAAAACCAAATTTCGACAAAACGAAGAAATAGTACTTTACAATAAAAGTTAATCTAATACGCGATGTAAATCTGAGGTAGAGCTCTTAGCACTTCCTACTGCAAACGGCTGAACGACGTCTGCCAGACCAGGTAGCAATTTCATAAAAAATATTTATGCACAATTATAAAACAAAAAATTGATTTTTTACGTTTTAATAACATATCACTGTTATTTATAAATCATGAGCCATGTTCACAAATTTAAGCGAAATAATCTCGGGGGATATGAGTTTACACGACCATACAAGCCTGATTTCAGAGTAAGCCTATGCAAGTGACGTCAAGTGTAATAACAATTTGAGGATCGTTTTAATAGAAGCGTCCTTTGAGAGTTTACGTCATGCTGAGAAATTTGCTAATATATTCTTAACGATTATATATTATTAATTATACTCGTATATAAACTTGTAATTCACATTTACGTCTTTATATTAATATTTACTATTTCTACTTTTAATGTAATTCCTTATTATTTATGCTTATTTTTAGTTATTGCTATATAATGATATAATGTACAGATTTTTATACTTAAATTTTAAATATTACTATACCTGTACGGTTAGATAATGTTGAAAACATTAACTTAAAGCTAACTCAAGAATAAAAATGTTAGAAATATGAAATTGTAATTTTTATAAATGTAAAATTATAGTAGATATATGTCTCTTTTTAAATAAGGGTATTAAACGAGCACACAGTCTACTTATAACCCAGTCGAAATAGAAAAAAATAAGTCATAACTTAGCCATATTCATTCGGATAGAGCTAAAAATTTAGAAACTTTAGATACATCATTATAAATAAAATGTCAAAAATCCCCTTCTATCCTACTTCTGCAATAAAATTTATTCAAGGTTAAACGTACTAAATTAAAATTTGTCCATTTTCTTGAAAACGTTAAGTTTCATCGTGAAAATTAATAAGACAAAAGTTGTAGTTCATACAATTTTCTACAAATATGGTCCATTCATTTTTCTCTTATGACTCACCATTCCCGAGATATCGTGTTTTATTTATTAGAAAATTCATATTTTACATAATATGATCTAAAACTTGAAACCTGGGAAAGCTCAAGCACAATCAACTATATATTCATCACAAGGTCTAACTGCATATCCGAAATGTCAAGCTCATATATAATTTTTACATGCAATAACTGGTTGCGATACCACATCAGCGATTTTTAAAAGAGGTCCAATAACGGTATATTAAATTGTTCGAAAAACGAATGATTTTATTGATTGCGCAGAAGTATTTACAAAGATTGACTTTTCTCCACACGACATTGTTACAAATGGAATTCGTTTTCTTCTTGCAATATATTGATCTCCAAAAAAAAAAAATTGATACCATAGACAAATATGGATATATGAGGTTTGTAAAATCTGCATGGAACAATAAAACAGTACAGTTGTCTTGTGTGCCTCCAACATCTGCTTCTGCCTTTCAACATTTGTATTGTGTGTATTTAAGTTCAAGTGTGGCTAGGCAATGAGCTGCACCCAGAAGCATGGGGTTGGAAATTAACAGAAAATTATTGGGAGCATTGGCTCCATCTCTACTTCAAACTCTACTTCCGCCTGCTCCAGAAAAACTGCTTAACCTATTAACCCCCTAGTGGTCTCATGAGACTGCGGCCATATTCCGTCAAATCCCTAGCGGTATCATGTGTTCGCACCCACCCACAGCACTTTAACCCATAAAAACTTATATATGGAGACCACTTTTCTATGAAAAATTTGGCATTATATAATCAATATGAAAATTTCTATCCTATAGTGCAATTAAAAAAAAATTATTCTATGAATGATTATTATAATCTACGTTTATTTCGTACGCCATTTTCGCGTGAATGTTATTGTGTTGATTTTTGGACTATTCATATTAATTTTATTAATATAAGTTTTAATGTCTTAATGTCGTTAATGCTGTGGGTGGGTGCGGTCGCATGCGAACGCTCGGGATTTGCCGGGTGCATGCGATTGAATGGGATTTTTAAGGCGCTTGAACGTTTAATACTATTTTTTGTAAAGGCAAGATGGATCGTAGTAAGAATTGTAGCTATCAAAAGGGGGGATTGTTTTGTTCGCCAGTATGCACCAATTTTCAGGGTCATACTTATTCCAATATTGAAACAAATACAATTATAGATAAAAATATTTATGATATTAATGAAGAGACAATTGATATATCCCATTTCTTAGAACAGCGAATAGATTTAGAGAATTCTGCAAGAAGAAGAAAATTAAGACGAAAAAATAATATTCGAAGTAAAAGTAGACAATTATCTAATATAATAATATTTAGAGGAGAATTTTATACGTTGTAGGGCCATGCTGCAGTTATATTAGTAGTATAGTTGTAGCACGAATGGGTAGGCTCGACCGGGGAATTACCATGCTCTCACAGAATACTAGCGTAAGAAGCTTAATGCTGCTGTGTTTAGTATAGTGAGTGTAGGGATAGTAGAGAACCGGATACCCTTTTTACTGAAAACGGGGCATTCTATCTTAGTCCTCACGGGTGACAACGCATCTGCATTTTGATTCGCAATCGAGGATAGATGTAGACGTCTATGGGCCACAGCAACCACTTACCATCAGGTGGACTGTGTGCTCGTTTATCACCCTATCCAATAAAAGAAAAGAAAAAAAGACGACCTATTCCACTTTGATCATTAGTATATTACCATTCTTTCAATCAATAGGATACGATCTGATCAAACTTTCTGTATAACAATTGATTGTGGAGTATACATTCTGGCGAAACCACGTTAAAAAAAGCGCGAAATACATTACCTCATAGATGGTGCGAAAATGTGTGCATATTATGTAAAATGTGAATTTTCTAATTACTAAAACCGTGATATCTCACGAAGGGTGAGTCGTAAGAAAAAAAAGTGACAAGACCGTTTATTTAGAGAATTGTGTGTTCTACAACTTTTGCATGATCTATTTTCACAATAAAACTTACCGTTTTCGAGAAAAATGGAAAGAAACTTAATTTTGTAAGTTTAACCTTGAATCATTTTTTATTCAGAAGTAGGATCGAAGGGGATTTATGATATTTTATTTAAAGTGATATATATAACTTTTCTGCCGATTTTCAGCTCTATATGAATTTTGACCTTAGTAAAATGTCTATTTTGACTGGACTTTTATCTTTTGACTTTTATTATAATTATTAAGTAGATATTGTGGTCCATAGGAATTTACATTTATTCTCGATTAAGAATCATGTTATCACCCCTGAGGAGGAGGAATGCCTCGTGCTGCAACCATAGTAACATAACTGCAGCATGGCTATGTACAACATATAATTATTTCTACAGAATAACATTCAGAATAACATTTTCTACAAACAACATATAATAATTTCTACAGAACAAAATATTATATTGTACATATCTTTCATACTTTATCACACATATAATTAAAACTTGTAATTACTGAATTAATAAAACTTTTTCACTCTGAATATTCAAATAAATTGTGCATTTTATAAAATAAGTCCGCCAAATAATATTTGTATATCGATATCGTTCATTGCTTCCACCTTATCTATTAATCATTTTGCGAAATTTTCTATAAAATCCAGGTTTTGCGCTGTATACTTATCTTGTATAATCGCACAACAGTGACTTTTTTTTCATAAGTTAGAAAAAAGCCCTAATGGAGCCAATGTGTACAAGCAAGATTATCTCATTTCATCGTTCATTCATTCAGAAACTTAAATATTAGGTATCTGGGATCAATTTATTTTTCGTTAATAAAGCATGCTGGGATGCTGTTTTAGCTCATATGTTGGTACTTTTAATACACTGTCTTACCCATTTTTGCAGCCAAATAGTAGCGCTTGCTATTTTCCGGTCATTTTATCCCAGTCCTCAGCAACAAGCGACAACAAATCTGTAGTCCTATTTTTTTGAAGTGGGATGCAGGTGTTCATGGGCTGAATTAGCCATCAAGTAAATTAAGTTTTTTGTCACTTTAATTTTATAAAAATATCCTAAATTGCCTCTTAAGGCACTCGCGGGACGAGATAAGTTAATAGTTTCTACTATGAAATTGAAGATATTAACCAAAAAGTTTATTTAACAAACGCGGCGGTGTAAGAATATCCACTACCCAATTTCGTTCGGCAGGTAAATGGGCAGCTGCATCTTACTGATAACAACTCAAGACAATGAATTTTCAACTTGTTTGCCATGGAGGCAACTAGGTTCCCCGAGGCAATCTGTAGGCCTATGTTCAGCTGTGGACTTTTGATAGGCCGTAATGGTAATGAACTTTGAAGCTTCAAGATCTTTTAAAACTTTTTAAAATGTAAATCATAATTTATGAATCAAAAGTTTATTAGGTGGGTGACAAACTTAGAATGACATCGCATAATTTAACTGATATAGTTTACTGCGTGTTGGATTCAGCGTATTTTGTCCACATTAAAAAACGAAACCGAATGATGTCGGATAACTTTAGTAGGTATAAACGTAGCAATAGGAAATTCAGATCCATTATTAAAATTCCCACAACCAAGCTACTCGTATAACAATATTTTCGGGCCCGGCTGACAAGAAAAACTGCGTATAAATGAATTTAGCATATTTTATGATAATATATACAAATGATCACTAACTTCCTGGGCTGATTTTTGGCCAGTAGTCTTCATTTTTTTATACATATGTTTTAACAAGTTGTAACGTACATAGTGAAAGAATAGCTAAAAAATATAGACAAAGGCCACTTCTTGCTAAATAAAATAAATTTCAGGGTAATTTTTCGAAATTTTAGCAAAACATGCAATAAGCTATTATATTCTTAAGACTATACCGGCAATGTAATTAAAGTGTTTTATTTTATTCTACGAATAACTCTTATTTAATGATTGCTAAATCTGCTTTGAATCAATTAATAAGTGTCGGTGAATATATTTTTATTTTGCATTTTATTTCTTTTTAAAACATTACCACTGAAATTTAATGGAAAGTAAATGTAATTTCGTTTTTTTAAGTAAAATATGAAAGTAAGAGATCAAAAGTAAAAATTATATATAAGCCGGCTGAACTTTTACTTATTAATTCTTTTTATTTATAATACATACAAATATTACATATAAACTACAATTATTCATACGTTTTTATACAAATTAATGGATTTTTTGTAAAAACCTACAATTTTAGGTCTAGAAATATACGTCAAAACAAAACGTTACATCAAGTTTTTTGGTTCTTTTCCCATTTCAGATTAAATTTCTTCGGGGCGTGATATAGATGTAAGTCAAAACGGCGTGTTGATTCAAGTAGCTTGTAAGTGGTTCATGTTCGTGAATGCTAGCTTTTACGAGCTGATAACTACCATTATAGTAGAAGTGATGTTATAGATTTCAAAAGAAAATTCGAATTACTCAATATAATATGTTTATAAAGTGTGATAATGTTATTAAAATTAATGATATATCTCACAACTGTAAAAAATAAAGTCACGGATTAAAGGAATATTTATTTTATAGGATCATTTGGTTTCTTTAGCCTAAAACTTCCTTTTAGATGATATCACTAACCAACTTACTAAATTAATGCGGTAACAGTCTGAAATGTGAAAATAATTTGGGCAAACTCGAGTAAATTTCCCGAGTAATAAAATGAAAGCAAAGATTATTCGTAAACTTTAAAATAAAAACCAATCGACAGAGGAGATAGCGTCCGAAGAAGTATTTAATTTCGAATAATCTTTACAAATTTTGCCTATCGCTTAGACCAGCAACGGAAACACATTATTAAATGTTTGCCTTATCAATTTTCGATGATGATTTCTGACTACCATGGTTGTCACGGGTAAGTAATGAATGTCTAGAACAGGTAAACGAAATTGTATACTTGGGGAGTGCTTTCAGCCGGGATATAAGATGTGATTTAGATGTGGACAGGCGTGTCGCTACAGGGAACAAAGTCAATGGTGCCCTGAATGCGTTAGTCAAAAAGGCTAGGCGTAGTGAAGAGTGCATGCCTTGCAATACATAACGCATTGTTGGTACCGACTTTGTTATATGGCAGCGAAACCTGGGTATGCCGGAAGAAGCATAAAAGCAAGTTGAATCGGCGATCTCTTCGTAAAATGTGCGGCGTTACCATAGCTGACCGAAAACGAAACGAAGAGATTCGCAATATAGCAGGATTGAAAGATGACTTTATCACAAAAATTGATAGGGGCGTACTCCGATGGTTTGGACACGTTGAGCGAATGAGTGAAGACCGAATGGTGAAGAAAATATATAGCGTGAAAGTAATTATTAAAAGGTGTCAATGTAGACCGAGACTAACTTTCGAAGATCATGTGAGCAAATTACTCGAAGAGGGGAAGGTCAAGAGTACTCGGATACCTAGACGTGCATGTATGAAAAAGATAATGAACCTGAAAGAAGCCAAAGAGGTATGTAAGGATCGTGACACTTGGCGATCTGTTCTCTCTGGCTACTCCGTTAGGGATTGTGCGTGAAGATAAGTAAGTAAGTACACACACAGTTGACGATGCACCAGAACTACCTGGTTAATCCGTCAGGATATACGTAGGCCGGTTTTCAGCCTGTCGATAGAAACGTTGACTATCCTACCAGAAACGTCAATTTTGAAAATTTTTTCACCGCGCTCTATTACCTCATACGGGCCGGCATAATGTGGTTGCAAAGATCTCCGTATAAAGTCCTGTCGTAAAAATACATGTGAAACAGGCGATAAGTCTTTAAAAACGAAGATTTTACGCGTGCCGTGTGGAGTAACATTTGTAGTTTGTAACTTTTTCATATGTGAATGCAACCCGTCCAGAAAGTCGGTGTAATCGGTCAGTTTATCAGCAGTCAGTTCAAACAAGTAGCCTGGTAACTTAAGCGGTTCTCCGTTGACTAGTTCAGCAGTAGAAGCAGATACAAGTCGTCCTTTCATGCACTACGAATACCCAGAAGTACAAGTGGAAGTTTCTTAGTCCAGTTTTCGTCTGCGTGGCACATAATAGCTGCTTTAAGTTGTCGATGGAAACGTTCCACTAGACCATTGGCAGCAGGATGATATGCAGTAGTTTGAATATATCGTGAACCTATAAGTGCTCATATCTGACTAAGAAGATGGGATCTGTGGTTACCTTTTATGAGCAAGCAAAACGTGATATCCACGATGAAATAAAAGCTTTTGCTACACTCTCCGCTCTGATGTCCTGTAACAGCACTGCCTCCGGTCACCTAGTAAACCTATCTATAGCTGTGAAGCAGTATCCGTAACCATCAGAGACGGGAAGTGGACCTATCAAGTTTACGTGAACGTGAGAAAATCGGGCCGTAGGAAGCTTAAAATCCTGGATAGGGGCGTGTACGTGTCTCGATATTTTCGATCTTAGGCATGAGAAATACGAGCGCGCCCAATTCTGACCATCCTTCCTAATGCCAGGCCATACATACCACTCAGTCACTAATTTGATAGTAGAATAACACTTGGACAACTAAGTCCATGAATATTGTCAAAAACCATTTTACGGAATGCAGGTGTTATGAATGTTCTATGTCTGTGCCCAGATATATCACAGAAGATTTTCGTACCATCAATACAGACCTTCTGTAACTTAAGAGACGAACCAGTTCGCAAAATATTTTGGAGTTCTGAGTCCGTATCCTGAGAAGCTGCCAAGGCAATAGGGTCTAGCGAGCGTGTTATTGCATCCGTTCTTGATAACGCATCCGCGACAACATTGTCTTTCCCGGTAATATGACGGATATCCGTTGTAAATTGGGCTATAAAATATAAATACCCAAATTGTCGCCGAGAACAAGTGTCACGAGCTTTCTTAAAAGCTGAAATAATCGGCTTATGATCAGTCAGTATAAAGAATGGTTTTAATTCAATCATATGTTGAAAATGTTTTACTGATTCGTAAATAGATAAGAGTTCGCGATCATATGCACTGTATTTGACTTATGTTGGCGAAAGCTTACGCGAAAAGAACCTTATCGGCTGCCAATGACCTAGGGTTTTAGTCTGCAAGACTGAACCAATAGCGGAGTTGGATGCGTCAGTTACTATGGCCAACGGAGTAGACGAATCTGGATGAGCTAGAAGGGCGGCGTTAGCAATGGTTGCTTTGCAAGCATTAAAATCGCTTTCTAGGTTAGCAGTCCAGTTAATGTTGCTGTTGCTCTTCACCGATGGACCACTAAGAAATGCATGAAGAGGAGCCTGAAGCTTGGCAGCATCCTGTATAAAGCGTCTATAAAAGTTTAATGCTCCTAAAAACCGCCTAAGATCCCTAATAGTTTTAGGTAGGGGAAAGTCAAGAATAGCCTTCACCTTATCACCAACCGGTTTAGTCCCTTCTGAAGAAACCAGGTAGCCCAGAAACTCCACCTGCGACACGGCGAATACGCACTTGTTTGTATTTAATAAAATACCGTATTCACTAAAACGTAAAAATACCGCACGTAAATGTTCCTGGTGCTCCACTTCATAAGCGGAAGCAACTAATACGTCACCGATGTACGCAAAGCAGAACTCGAGACTCCTGAGGACCTCGTCCATGAAACGCTGAAAGGTTTGGGCAGCATTCCTAAGCCCAAACTTCATCAGTGGAAACTCAAGTAGTCCGAAGGGTGTCGTAATAGCGGTTTTCTCTACATCCTCAATCGCAACCAGTATCTGATGGTACGCTCGAACTACATAAGTCCAATCTACTAAAAATTTTACAATTAAATAGTTTGTGTGAAAAATCAGCAATATGTTGTACTGGGTATCGATGTGGTATCATTCGAGCATTGAGTGCACGGTAATTCCCACACGGTCGCCAACCTTTGCCTTTTTTAGGCACTAAATGGAGGGGTAACGACCAAGAGCTCTCATACCTGCGCGCAATACCCGTACGAACCATTTCTTCAAACTCCTGATTCGCAATTTTAAGACGGTCAGGTGCTAGTTGCCTTGGTCGTGAACACACAGGTGGGCCTGGGGTCGTTCTGATATAATACTGCGTATGGTGCTTGATTTTCGGCTCCAAAGGAGCTCCTACCGGCCGCATTTTATCCGGATGTTCTTGGAGTATCCGATGGAACGATGTATCACCTGAAATGATCTTTATGTGAGGGCATGGGTAAGCAAATGCAATCGAGGCAACTGATGTAAACGAAGTGCAATTATCAATTAATCGTGAATTACGCACGTCAACAAGTAAGTTATAGAAGGCTAGAAAGTATACACCTATTATCGGCTTGCTCATATCAGCTATTATAAAACGCCAAGATAATGCACGCCTTAAACCTAAATCTAAACATAAACTTAACCAATCATATGTAGCAATTACAGTATTATTTGCAGCAAAGAGCTCGTAATTAGTTTTGTTGCGACGCTACATGCGCACTAAGCTCAATGGAAACACACACAAGTCGGATCCCGTGTCGATTAAAAACTGCGCTTTACTTTTAGCGTCAGTAACAAACAAACGCTTAGCGTTCGACTTACACTCATCAGCGGTCGCAGAGAGCGACTGCTCAACTAGTTTTTTGAATAAGCACAAGGCTTTATACACTTAGCTGCTTTCTCGCCGTAATTGAAGTGGTACCAGCAGTATTGCTGGCCATCAGTGCGAGCACCACTTCTTGAATGACTGCGGCGCCGGCTGCTGGATTTCGACCTTCTTTTCGGCAAGTCACGACGTCTGCTTGGTGTCGAAATTTCATCGAGCCTCTTGGCCAGCGCATCAATCTTCCGATTTAGGTCTTCGAATGCTGGAGGCGAGCATGAAGTGTATGTGGTAGCTACTTGTTGTGCTTACATTTGGGGCGTGGCCTCAGCTACTTTATCGGCTAATTGGGCGAGTTGGTCCAGCGGAAGGTTATCTTGCATAGCCACTATAGTTTGTAGCAAGCTGAGTAGTCGGCTTGAACATAAGGTACGCAGTAACTCATCTGATAACCCTGATCCAGCTAAACTGGCAAAAACTGGCTCGGTTCACGATCTACCAATTCCTTATTCATGAGCAACTGCTTAATTTGCTCACTTCTTAAAGCAGATAGTCTTGCAACTAACTCTCGTTTCAGTGTGTCGTATTTATCGTTCTCCGGTGGTCTAATTATTAGATCTTCAACTTCTGTAGCAATTTTCGGATCTAACACCGATATAAAATTATAATATTTTGTGACTTGCGATGTAATATATGCTAATACAAATTGGCAATCCAACTGTGCAAACCAAAGCATCGGTTTCTGGGGCCAAAATGGCAACAACTTAATGCCTACTCGGCAAAGTACCGCTTCACTGCCACTAGTGCTGCTTTTAGTTGCGTCCGAGCTAACCTCTTGCCACATTTTTGATGTTCTTTGTACGCTATGTTTTTCTCGGGGTCACCAGTTATGGGAGGATAAGCTGGGCAACGATGGAAACGCCTTTCCCTCTTCCAAGAATATTACGTTTTCTTTTTACACAAGGACATTTTGCAACACAGATATTACAGCACCGAACAAGAGAAATTAAGACTAAATACAATTTATTAAACGTACAAAAGAATTTAAAGTATGCAAGCCATAAATGGATTTATGCAATTTAAATGGCAACCGTTACTGCGGCGGCGCAAAGCGTGGGGTCTAACTCTGAGGTCGTTTCAATGCAGACTACCGGGAAAAACGAAGACACCCGGGTCGTCACGAAAGCAACCCGAACGTCGCCGAGCATTCCCGACAGCAACCGACACGAACATCGCGTGGGCATGTGCGACGTTCAATACATAAACAAAATGAAAGGTGCATGTCGCCACAAGGGTTTAAATTGTACACAAATTTTAATCAAGGAGAGAAATGTTACTTTTTTAATGTTCGTAAAATAATCAAACATTTCTTCGCCATAACCTGCGTGTGTTTCAGTATTGAAGATTATTAACACCCATAAAAAATAATATATTCATGTACCTGAAAATATATTAGATTGTGGATGGTTCCCATTCTGTACATCATGTTCGTGCTACATGTTTTTTTTTTCTAAAGCTGTATAAAACTAATACTCAAATTATAGAAATACTTTTGATTAAAACGAAATAATTTAGCGAATGTAAAATACGATGATATTATACGTATAATACGAATTCAGCTAATTATGTTTGTACATAAACTGCTTCTACTGTTATGAACGGTATTGTTTATTTTTGTAATTTTATTTGGTAGCAATAAAAAATAAAATAAAAATAATATCTACCTATTGCGCATGCGCATTTCAAACAATTCTCGTGTTTTCAAAGATTATATTAATTTATTTTATGTACGATTTAGAATTTCCTTTCAGAGATTACGATGAAACTAAATATTATTATAATTACAAAAATATTTGGGATATTTATGTAATAATTATGAAACAATATACACGACAACTTTAATTACATTGCCGGTATAGTTACATTCAAAATAAAATGTTTCTCATTATAGAAATCTCTATGTGAGAGATCGCTCTTTGCTGAGCTATTGGGGTTAGGTATGCCTTATTATAATTATATATGGATGGGAAACGACAATAAGAATTTAAAAGTAATTGACAGTTCTTTACTTTTCCGACTGATGGCGGTATTATCATCTTGTATCCATGCCATCATAAGATAATCATCGGAAAATAGAAAAGTTGGGTTTGATTTAATTCAAACACAGGGCACGCCAATGAAAGAATTCTAGGCGGAAGCCAGACAGAATACTGGGCAGAAAAGTAGTCCTGCCATCTTAAACCTTACGTAGGAAAAATCCCAGACAGAAAGAATAAAAGATATTATCTTGTAGCTTCCAACAGCTGTCGATCTAAGCATTTCTTACGTAAATCAGGTATAAAATTTCCTGACTGATCTCGGAAAACACACCGGCTGGTACTGCAATCACCGCACACCCTGCCAAGCGTGGTGTTGAGGAAATTCCTTCCTAATTAGGAAGATGATCGATTATTTCTTAGGACCTTCATTACAATTACGCTGTATCATGAAGCACAAATTTACCGTTGTTCTAAATGTAGTAAATAACAGAGGTGGTGATAGACATGAGTGATCAATATGAATTTTGTTATTGTTTGTTTTATTTTTCAAACGGAACACGCAATATTATAGGCAAAAATTTAACTCCACGGGGCGTCAGGGCGCCACGCTCGTCTCATCAATTTCGCTTATTTTTTAGTATTCCCACGTCTGGCGAATGTTTGAAGGCATTCTTATGCCTACAGTTACTTACTCTTTTATTAATAAAAGTTTACGCGACCCCTGCTTATGGCGGCTGGAACAATTTCCACCCGAGCCTGTGCTTTGTTATTTATTTTATGTACCAGTTTGAAATTTAAATTGAATTTGCCGAACTCAAGTCAACTCCTGATTTTTTATTGTTTGCAATGGACGGTTTTAAAATAAAAACATTTTAAAGCATTTACAAATAAAAGGATATAATTCCGTAAATATTCAATTAAATAAATATACTTAATGGCAAAATAACTATTGCATATCGCTGGAAATTAGGGAATCGATGAAAAAATGGTCAATTCCTTGTTAAATGTTATTGGAATTGGGGAAAAATACGAAGGTTGAAAAAAATCGAGTGTTCTTATGACCACACGACTGAAGTAAAACTTCTTTAGCGCTACCTGTATGTATGAACACACACACACACACATACACCCATATATATATACAAATATATAAATTAATTTAATTTAGAATCCAATTTTATTTACAGTATTCAAAATGCCCTTCTCTATTTGAATACATCTGTCCTTAACCAATGCGGCTAATTATCAATCGCAGCAAGCACAAAATCATATTTATTTCTGCCTCTGCTTTAGCAAAAGATGCACGGAGAGATTCCAAATTCGAATGAGGTTTAGAGCAAACTTTTTCCTCCAAATGTTGCCATATCTTATAATCCAGTGGGCTCTGAACTAGAAGAGGGCTGGTCTTCATATCCAATAAAGTCAATTCCTTGGGTGGTCAGCCAGTTTTGCGTGCTTCGTGCCCTATGAGCTGGTGCAGAGTCCTGTTGGATACTCAATGTCTGTTTTTGAAAACTTTTTGAGAAAGAGGTTCCACTATGTTTGTTAGGAGGGTATTTTGGTACACCTCGGCACTGTTTTTACACCTTTTTCACAGAAAAACACCTCAATTAAGCCTGAATATGAGACTCCAAGCTAAACCATGAGTAACGATGGATAACGTGCTCGTTGAACCGTAGAAATACGCGTGCTGTCTTCCTCACTGCTGTGGACATACACCTTATCATTTTGTTGATTATAACTTTCTTCGATGTTAAAAAAAATTTCATCCGGAAACAAACTTTCGCGGTATTTATTTCCCGCGTACCACCGTAACAAAGCGCGAGATCTATCCAGCCTAATTTTTTTCAAAGGCTCGTTTAAAAAATGTCCGGTCGTCTTACGATAAGTTCGAAGTCTTAAGTCTTCATTGATCACTCTTTGGACCGTAGTTATGCTTAGGAGAGTAGCCATAGCGTTACTTTTCTAAACCGAACTGTCTGCATTTTTTTGTGAGGGTAAATATGCGCCACGCACAATTTCTACAGAAATTGTGCGTAGCGCATATTTCCCCTGTGTACTGTAGGTGTGATTTTTCTGTTCGTTCGTAGCTGCTTAGCCCATAAGTTATAACTGTATCAGCAAGAGCATTATAAAGCATAATTTTGACTCGAAAGTTTAATCGCTTTTTAATTGACCTCTAAAAAGCTTGGCGTGCTCAGCAGAGCAGGACAGTATTTCATGCCGGCACATCGCCTGCTACATTAAAAGACGCAGGTTTAGCCGCACATGGAATACTGTTCCAATCTCTGAGCTAGGGATCCCCAGTACCAGTTCCTTCCACTTGACCACATCCAGTGTAGAAGGGCTTGAATCGTCGACGACCGAGTATTTTCCTATCGGCTCGATTCACTGGCACTGCAAAAAGATGTTGCATCTCTTTGCGTATTTTATCACGAGAGTGCTCTGAGGAATGTTCGGATTAATCCCAGCCGCCAAATTTCATGAACGCACAACGTGTAAAACCTCCCGATACCATCCACACCATCTGGATGCTTGGTGGTCTACCACTGTACATTTCACTAGGAGTTTTCTTTCGCGTACGACCTCTCTGTGGAATAATTTACCATCGACGATTTTTCCAGACCGATACCGCAGTATTGCGTTTTATTGTCTTAATTCTCCATTTTATTTAACTACAACTTTAAATTTATTCAATATTGTAGTATTACTTAGTTTTATTACTTAAATCCACTATTTGTAACATTTCGAGTAAAGCTTGCTTTTATTTTGTGTAACCTTAAGCTTAATTATTTTATTATTTATTTACTTTTATTATATATTACTTAATTTATAATTTTAGTATATATTTCATTTAACATAATTTTTTAAAACTTGTACATATTCACTTTAAATTTTCATTAATTTTGGTTAAGTTTTACCTTGTTTTTGTATGAAGGTGTCTCGCTTTTGATTATTTATTGTCCATGGATTAATATGCCTGTATCAAGTTAATTTTGCGCCGATATTGTTTTTTTTAAATTAGTACATGACCACGGATATACGAAATACTTCTCTATGATACTTTTTATTTGCTCCAAGTTCTGTAATTTATTATCAGTAAAATTTAGTTGTAGTTAGTTGCAGTTGTAGAAATTGTTAATTGTAGTTGTCATGCAAATCATTTTTTTAATTGTTTTGTGTATTATATTTTGCTTTTGTTTTTTGAGTGCATTAACTAGTGGGTGGTGCAGGGATGGCAGTTTGGCAATCGAAATTATTGCAATTTTTACGTTATGTAATTTTTATTATACCATATTATTCATTATTTTCGTTTAGGTCAGAGTACCCCAAACTTTTTTGTGTTGTAGACCCCTTGCCATGTTTTTCCGTGTTGGGTAGACCCCCTACTTACCTGATATTGATTTCCTGTAAATTTCTAACTGTAGTGAAGTTTAGTGTTAAAAATACTACTCAAGTAAAATTTTGTATCTATTATGTAAAATATACGTAGCATTAAATAAACATAAAATAAACTGTAAATAAAGTAACATAAGCAATAAGTCAATATTTTAGTGAGAAGGATGAACCTGATGCTTTAATAATAAATTATCAACATTTGGCGTCAATTTTGTAAGGGTTAATCTTAAATCTCCTCGGCTAATGATGTCCAGTCTGTTTCTTTTTTTCGTTAGGAGATTTGTAACAGCGCTGAACCCCCTTTCCACTAGGTTTGACGATGGAAAGGAAATTAAAAATTTCCTCGCTATATTCCATAATACGGGATAAGTAACGGGTATGTTGTTTTGCAGCCACAATTGCTGATATCCGTTTTTAAAGTAAGCCTTAAGTTCTTTGTTTGTACTTAGTTCAGTCAGTTCCTCTTGTATTACGACATTCGTTTCTTCTATGTCACCATATGGATAATATGGTGGTAACCATAGTCAAAATTCCTCAAACTATAAAATCTGAATAGAGGGTTAAATGTTGAACGTAAGTTGAAACGCCTCTTCTTTGAGGGCAAATTCGCCCCTCTTTTTTCATTAGTTTTCTAAAACTGATAAGATGATTTTTTTAATAAATTAACTGTCGCCTTGTAATTGCAAATTACTATTTTTTAAACAAATTTCTGTTTTCCTCTTCATTAAATTTTCTTTTAAAATTTTATCTTTAGTATCCAGAAATTCTAAAATAGTCTCAAAAAGTGCAAAAAAATCTTGTCAAACATAAGCCTTTCGACAGCCAGCGTACTGTGTGAAGGAGTAATTGATGAAAGAGTTAGTCATTTTCTTCACACAACTGCGCAAATAACCGCGTATTCAACGCGTTACTTCGGATTCGGTTTACTGCATCAATGACTAAATGAAGTGACTCATGTAATCTAACACTCAAATTTTTAGCAACTAAATATTGTCGATGGATGACGCAATGTATTGCTAACACCCGTGACACATTTTGTTTTAAATAGCTTATAAATCTACGATAACGTCCAACCACGGCAGGTGCTCCATCTGTAGCTACTGATATTATATTTGATAAAGAAATTGCTTTTTCGGTGAAGTAATCATTCAAAACATGAAATATTGATTCACCTTTAGTGTCGATTATCAAAGTTCTTGCGAAGAGCAGTTCTTCGTAGATTTCTTGATTCATAATAAAACGAAAATATGCCAATAATAATGCTGCATTATCAGGTAAAGTTGACTCGTCCAGTTGTATAGAGAAATGGGTCGTTTGTAAATAATTACATAAGAACCTTTCAATATCAGAACTCATTTCATTAATACGTCTTTCAACAGTATTGTTGCTTAAGGGAATTCTTTAAATGATATCAGATGCAGGTTTGTGTAAAACAGTTTTTAAAACCTCTTCAATGGCTGGCAAAATTAACTTCTCTCCGATAGTATGCGGTTTTCCGGATTTTGCTATAAGTAACGAGATATTGTAAGACACCTGCAAACCATCATCATTTCTTTGTGACGTCGAAGCGAACATTCTGTTCAGTGTAGGTCTCTTCTGAAGTTTATCTTTGAGTGTTTGAAAGTATTTCAAATCTTTCTCTATTTTATCAGGGTGGCATCTTCTCAGATTATCTTACAGTTTAGATGGTTTCATAGCGTCATTGCCCAAAACTTTGTTGCATAAAAGGCACATAGGCAATTGTTTGTCCGGCAATGATGGAATGAAGCCAAATTTCAAATAATCGACACTGTACTGTCTACATTTCTTTTTAGATTCGGACATGGCGATAGTTATCTGTGGGCAAAATTAAATTATTTAAATAAGACAGAAAATCCAGCAGCTGTATATTAAAATATTTTTTGATTTTTCCGAAAACATTCTATAATTCGAACATCTTCTTGCAACAATTAGCTCGAATTACGGAAATTGCACTGTAATTATAATACTGATTGCTAAAACTTTCAAAAAGAAACTATTGAGGAGTACTCGTGTAATTTTGCATGATTGAATATTAAACTACTAATAACTAAAGTCATGATTGGCGTTATTTATCTATCTTTGCTAACTACGAGTACAAAACTAAAATTTTATAAAAAATAATGTACTTACTTTTCTCCAGCACTCTCAAACAAAATAACACTGACTCACTATAATTTGTGTGATATACTATCTGTTTATATTTTTTAAAATATTTTTTTAGCACTTTCCTTTTCAAGATTCAGAAAACGAATAAACGTATTTGTCCCACATTCGTATTTATAGTGTCGAATTGAACAAGTCAGTGCAAGGTAGCGAAGCTCTGAGACTGCGACTCTCAGGTTTTTACAAGTTCAAAATGTATTGCGATCACAAAGCGAATACCAACATCCTACAAATTACACAATTTTATAAACATATATAATTTTTATTACTTCATAGGTACTTTTATAAATAATGTATATGTTTTGATATTATAAGATAGTTTGATGTAAGTAAATAGGTACTATCAGTGTATGTGTTGAGATCCACTATCGTGGACCCCCATTTTCATTTCATGGCCCCCAAATTGTTTTCGCTGACGTAGACCCCTTGCAGGTTGTCATAGACTCCTAGGGGTCGATATAGACCACCTTTGGAATCACTGGTTTAGGTCTATATTTTTATTTATTTATATATTCTATTACCTATAGATGAATTCCGATGATGATTCTTTTCTTTCTGCCAACGAGTTTTGTTCATTATCAAATGGCAGTTATTGCTCTATTACTGAAACGCTAGGGCATTTTCTGCGTCGTAAATTCGACCAATCCCACTCCCTGTTCAATGTTTGTCACATGAGCACAATGCACAAAGCGTATTCCTAAGCCTAGTCACTTCAGTGATCTGATTGAAGCTTTCACCGATGCTGATGTTCATGCCGTCTTGATTTCATAGACTTGGTTTAAGCCCTGTCTTTCTCCTACCTCTTACTTTCTCTCTGGCTTCACTTTGATACGCAACGATCGAGTTGATAAGAGAGGGAGTGAGTTCACTATATATCTTCGTTTTGACTTCTCTTATAAAATTCTTGCTTCTTCTTCCCCTATTATACTGCATCTGTAGAATTTCTTTTCCATGAAGTTTGCGTTAAAGGAGCTAAATTGGTACTTGCTGTTGTTTACTGTCCTCCTTCTTTCGATTACTTCTCCAGTCTTGAAACTATTCTAGAATCTTTCGGGTCGGAATACTCACATCACATTATCATGGCCGATTTTAATACAGACTTCCTGACTCCGCACTCAACTTGTTCCTCTAAGCTTCTTCAAATTTTCAAGTCGGTTGGCCTCAACATTTTATCTTAACAAGCCATTCACCACAATACTGATGTGGAGAATACCTGGATTGACTTAAACCTTACCTCTGCTTCTTCTCTTGTCTTCTCCCACGATCAACACTTTGCATCTGCTTTCTCCTATCATGACCTCATTTTCCTTTCTAACGTCCTAAAAACTCCTAGACCTCCAGCTAAAACTGTTCACTTACGTTGTTTTGGTCGCTTGGATGTTAAAAAACTTAGTATGGATGCAGCCAAAATAAACTGGAACGGCGTGGTGTCTGCACCCACTGTGGATGAAAAAGAAGGGGTTTTTAATGAAGCTATACTTGGATTGTATGACGTACATGCTCCCATTGAAAAAGTGAAGCTCAAGCGTCCGCCTGAGCCATGGATGACGATTGGAGTTCAAGTGGCAATGATGCGTAGGGATCGGGCTTCCGCCAAATTTAGAAAAGATCAGTGTCATCAAAACAGGTATCTTTATAAAGCTGCAAGGAATCGGTGCAATCAGATGATACGCAACGCCAAACGCTGATTTATTCTTAGTAATATCTATCTTGGAAACATAGGTATACACCGGTGTGAGTTTCAGAAGACGATTACTCTGAATGATATCAATTTTCATTTTTTATCCAACAGTCCTCTTGATCACCAGCTTTTTACTGTGGAACACTTAATGTATTTACCTCGTCCCAAAATTGATCACTTTCAACTTTTTCTAGTAGCTATGGACGAGAAAAAGAACTCTTTTTATTAAATCTAATGCCATAGGTTGTGACAACATCAGCTGTCGGATGATTATCTATATACATGACCATATCCTCCCAGTTATCTTGCAAATCACTAATTTCTCCTTGGATTCTGATATTTTTCTTTCACTATAGCTTAAGGCTTAAGTTATTCCCTTACACAGGATCCAAAATCCCACTTTACCAATCATTTCCGACCTATATCCATTCTTCCCTTCTTATCCAGAGTCCTTGAGGGCTGTATCTACAAGCAATTTTCACAGCTTATCTCCTGGAATAACTTATTAAGTCCATTGCAATCGGGCTTTAGGTCCAGTCATAGTACAGTTTCCGCACTCCTGAAAGTAACTGGCAATATTAAGGCAGGCATAGAGGACTCTAACGTCACTGTGTTGGTTTTAGTTGACTTCTCGAAAACCTTTATTAATACCATCAGTTATGATATTCTAATTTCCATCCTTTCCCTTTCTACGGTCTCACCCGAAGCATTGAATTAGTTTTCATCATCTTCGAGGGCGTCAACAGTCGGTTCGCATCGATGAGCAATCATCTAGCTAGCTTGACATTCATGGTGTCCCTCAAGGCAGCATATTATCTTCTTTGTTGTTTTATATATTTAATGATCTCATTACCCATAACCTTCAGTCTGCGTATCATCTGTATGCCGATGACTTGCAATTGTAAAACAAACGAGTACAGAAGATATTTTGATAGCGGTGGACATAATTAATAGAGACCTTGATTACATTAAGAACTGGTATGACAGGTTTGGCCTAATGATCAACCCTTCGAAGTTTCAGTCCATAATAATTGGTAGCCGTCGGATGATCCAAATATTGCAAACAGTATCTCTGCCTCCAATCTTTTTTAATAGTACTGTGATTCAATTGTATTCTACAGTGAAGGATCTAGGTTTATTATTTGATTCCACTTTGAGTTGGAAGGCGCAAGTAACGACAGTTAGCCAGAAAGTCACCGGTACCCTGCGTTCTCTATATCACCTAAAAATTTTTTAACATCCGAAATCAAGACAACGCTTATGAAAAGAGTAATTTTTCCGCTAATCGACTATGGTGATGTGTACTACTATTTTGACCTCAATGCAGATCTTCTCAACAAATATGACCATCTTCTGAGTAACTACATTCGATTTATTTTCAATCTTCGAAAGTATGATCATGTATCCACATATCGATCTCAATTAAATTAGTTACCCATTTGTGATCACCGTAGTTTGCGCGCACACACCACTCTTTATTCTATCCTGATGTCTCCAACTTCACCTTCCTACTTATCTCCTTACTTTCAGTTGCTTAGCGCTATTTACAAGAGAAATATTCGCTCTACGAACAAGCTCCTTCTCCTATGTCCCTCCCATAGCTCTGGACTTGTTCATTCTTCTTTCTAGATTCAATCTATTCTTCTTTGGAACGCACTTCCTCTCGAAATCAGGACGGCTAGCAATCGTAATGCGTTCAAAATTAAGGTTCCGGAACACCTCCTTAATAAATTGGCAGAATCATCGTAGTGCTAGTATATATATATATATATATATATATATATATATATATATATATATATATATATATATATATATATATATATATATATATATATATATATTTTTGTGGGTAGCAGTGAATAAAGTAACACGTTTATTTTTAATGTTAAACAATATATTATAAAAAAATATAAAATAGGATATATTAATGTGTGTTACATACATGTAATAATTATATATCTACCAGCTTAAATTTCCTTATATATTCTTTTCCCCACTTTGCTAAATTATCTCTACTGAAAATAACAATGGAAACACTCAAGGGATCACTAGCAGCCATGTCGTAACTATTCAACTCTCGCATGAACGAATTTCAACGGGACTTAGAGAAGACCACTCCAACATTTGGCACAAACCCTTCGGCACTGGCAGCTGAGTTTGAAACTTTTAGGAAGTTCATCTTATCCGCTCTCGAAACAGTCCAGAAACAAGTAGAAATTCTTGGAAGAGAGATTGATCGTCTGGAGATGAGACGCCGACGTAAGATATTGCTGCTCCATGGAATTGCGGAGGATAAAACTAAGGATACATCTATACTAGTCTCTTCTCTCTTAATGGACAAACTCAAAGTTTCTAATGTATCCCACACTTCTTTTAGTAGCTGTCATCGCCTTGGACGTTTATCAGGAAAGAAGCCAAGACCGATATTGGTAAAGTTTCGTGATGTTGCTGTTCGTAACCAAGTTTGGTTTTCAAAAACGAAGCTCAAGGGCACAGGTGTCACAATATCCGAGTTCCTGACAAAAGACCGTCACAGGATATTTATGGAGGCCAGGCAGAAGTTCGGCATAATTAAATGCTGGACCAGAGACGGTTGTATCCACATTATAGCTCCTGACGGCACGCCTCACCAAGTTGAGTGCATGGCAGAGCTAGAAGCCATACCAGTAGTTTCAGCAGCCGCCTCGCAAGAACAGGTGGCAGCCAGTGGAGGAAGTGGATCTAACAAAGTTATCCAACGCTCTAGGAGATTAGCGAAGAAGTAGTATAATGACTCATTCATTTTCTTATCAACAAAAATCGTATGTTAATTTCATAATTTTTCGTGTCACTTTATTGTATTTATATTTATAGTTTTTTTTTCACTTGTTTGTTAACATCTCCTTTATTTAAAAGTAAATAAAAAGTAATAATTTAACAAATGACAATGCCGGCAGGTCTTCATCACTTTGACGTTTGATTTTAATTGTAATTGCTTTGTTTTATTTGGACATCTTGTACTAAAAGTAACGTTGGCATTTGTGCCACAGACTAACTATATTTGAGCCCACAGTAAACGTCGTAGAATGTTTATAATTTTTTTTCTTCATAGAACAGTATTTTAAATTTTGTTGTGTATTAGTGTTGCCGGTATAGCATTTATAATTTTATATTTAATATAATTTATAAAATAAACTTCAGAATTTCAAGTGCTATATGTTACAAAATTATTCTATCGGTATACTTATTATTCCTTGGTTCGTTTTTATTCGCTATATTACTTTAGTTGTCATATTCATTTTGTATAAACGCTGGTAGGTAATGAATATCTGTAGTACATGTTTAAATAATACTAGTTTTTACGGAATTTATCGCGTATATTTTAACTTTTTAAATACCCGACGTTTCGAACGCTTTACAGCACTCATGGTCACGGTCAGGACTGAGATGTTCAACGTCCATATGTCATAGTTAACCGCGGTTACCATAGATTAAAATTTAACTTTTGTTCCGATCTATGCAGTATGAACTTATGGTATCTTGAAGTCTTGCAGTTGTATGCTTGGGTTGGGATTTAATTTTATTTATTATAGGATCCCAAGCAGATGGTAGCACCCAGCCATCTTCTCTATTGAAATTAGGATGTTTTTTGATTTCAATAGCCTCGCGAATTATCCTTGGAAGGAATCGGTGTTCTTTAGCGAGGATCTGCGGTCTATCAAATCTGATGTAGTGACGGGGGCGATCCTGTACGTGTTCACAGACTGCAGACTTCCCGGAGCGTCGATTCTTCACATCAGCTATATGTTCTTTAACGCGGGTTTTTATTGATCTTTTTAGTTTGTCCTATGTAGGAGAGACCACATTCACAATCAAGCTTGTACACTCCTGCATCTTGCAGAGGGACATTACACTTGACCGATGGTAAAAACTGACCAATCTTCTTCAGCGGCTTGAAGTATGTTTTGATGGAAGCGCGCTTCAAGATGTAGCCAATCTTGTCAGTGACTCCTCTAACATATGGCAGTACAGCAGGTACACGCTCGACTGTGGCCGGCTTCACTCGTTCACTGCGACGTAGGCGCGGGACTCGAAGCTTGTTGTCATGCAAAACTTGCTTGACATGGTGGAGCTCTGCAGCCAGGTGTTTACTGTCACAGATCCCTCGTGCTCTCTGAAACAAAGATTTACCCACGGTAGCTAACTGTGAAGGATGGTGGTGAGAATCACCGTTTAAATATCTATCTGTATGGGTCTTTTTTTCTATACACAGTATGGCTCAAGGTTTTATCAGGATTCCGAATTACTAACACATCTAGAAAAGCTAAGGAATTGCTTGCCTCTAACTCCATTGTGAACTGAATTTTAGAATTTATAGAGTTAAGATGGTCTAAAAATGCAGTTACTTTATCTAAAGGTAGAATTGTGAAAGTGTCGTCTACGTACCGCTTGTAGAACCTTGGATTTATAGGAGAACTAAGCAGGGCTTTCTCCTCAAAGTCTTCCATGAATATGTCGGCGACAATGGGAGATACAGGTGAGCCCATCGCCACACCATCTACTTGCTTGTAGAACTCCTCCTTCCACAATAGGTAGCCAGGTGTAAGGCAGTGTCTGAATAATACTGCATATTCTACGGGCATGTTGTTTTCATATTGTTGCTGTAAAGCGTTCGAAACGTCGGGTATTTAAAAAGTTAAAATATACGCGATAAATTCCGTAAAAACTAGTATTATTTCAATGTGTAGTGTTCGCGTAAATATAAGAAATCAGTACATGTTTAGTTTAATAATTGTTGTTTTTGGTTTTGTTTTAGCGCTTTTAGTTTAAGTCTTTTTTTCTTTTCTATTGTTATCATTTAATTAGTTTGTAGTTTTTTTTTGTGAAAATAACATGTCTTTAGGTGAGAGTGATCATAATCGAAGTTTCTCATCCTTCTCTTCAGCACCCAATGTATTGAGTAGTAACGACAGTTTTGTAAGCGTACCATCTTTAAAAGAAACTCTTGACTCCCATTTTATATAATTTTTCAAAAATTTCAATATTGTGCATATAAATGCACAGAGTATTCCGGCTCATTACCCCGATATGCTGGCCAGCTTTGATGGTAATAACATTCATGAAATTTTAGTTTCGGAATCATGGTTAAACAGTCTACCATCTGTTTCCTATTCCCTTCCAGGATTCCACTTAATACGCAACGATCGGATTGTGACGGGCAGTGGTGGTGTTGCTGTTTACCTTCGTTCTTACATTCCATTTTCTATTGTACATCTATCACCTCAATCTCAAAATCAGAACGAAGCGGAATACTTATTTATTGAAGTTCACCTGTCGCACACTAAATGACTTCTTGATGTTTTTTACAGCCCTTCTTCTTCAGTTTACTATTTTACAACTTTGGATAGCCTCCTTGAAGAGTTTACTCCACTTTACACACACACTGTGCTAATGGGTGACTTTAATACCTGACTATTTAAAGATAATGCCCGCTCCCGTCGGCTTCAATCTCTGGTTGAAGCAGCTAATTATATATAAATATTCTTCCCCTATCTGACGCATTTTTTTCCTAACTGCATCCCTTCCCTCCTTGATTTAATTATTGTTTCTCCTCTCGACCATTTTGAAAAATATGGTCAATGTGCTGCTAATGCCTTCTCATATCACGATATTTTATTTCTTTCTTATAAAATAAGAGCACCTAAAGCCAAATCAAGGATACTTCTGCAGCGTAATTCTGTGGAAATGGATTTGGACAAATTACAAGAAGATGCTTTGAATACGGATTGGAGAGCTGTAACAAGCGCTTGTACTGTTGACGAGCAGATAGCAGTATTTAACTCGCTCCTTATTAAGATTTACGTTTTCGTGTACCATCTTCCAGCCCCACGGTTAACAGAAGACCTTAAGAAACTTATAGCGAAAAAAGAATGCTGCAAAGACCAGACACAAGTCAGATCCTACAAATGACATGATTCTGGAAAAGTACAGGATCCTACGTAATCAATGCAACGAGTCATGTAGAGACTTACAACGACGCCGGATCCATAAATCCGTTCAAAACGAAGATCCAAGCCATATTTGCAAAATTCCTAAGGTATCTTGGAGTTGGAAAATCACATTCAAGCTAGATTCAAAATGATATAGATTTAAATTTGCTTAATCAGCATTTTTCTTCTGCTTCTTGCACCGATACTGTTGCAAAGTCAACTACAACTCAACTTTCAACGTTAACCACCCCTGACTATCCTCTATTTGTGTTTAGGCAATTTGCAGATTGTCATGTTAGGAGAAACAACTCTCTATCCATTCTATATACCGTGTAGTGGCGGTTGAGAATATCCACTACCCCATATCTTCCCGTGGGTGTCGTAAGAGGCGACAGAGGGAGACAGGCAGGAGATGGGCAGCAGCATCTTCCTGATAACAACTGTGTTATAATAAAAAACTGCGGTTGCCAACCCGCTCGCCAAGCGTGGCAACTATGGCAAATATGCCCCCATGAATAATGACGCAAAAAACCCCCCAGTCCCCGGCGGCCCCGCTATTCCTGGATACGGTGGCGGCCATGGTAACGGCGGGGCAGGGGGTGCTAAGAATCTCCAGTGGAGGTTCGGTTGCCACCTACGACGACTCGACCTGGCAACATATAACGCACGCACCCTGAAGACTGACGAGATGATACTGGAGTTGGAAGAAGAGGTAGACAAGTTGCGCTGGCATATTATTGGATTATCCGAGGTCTAAAGAGAGGGGGAGGATACGGCAATCCTCGAGTCCGACAACTTGTTCTACCACCGGGAGGGCGACCATCTGTCCCAAGGAGGTGTCGGATTTACCGTCCACAAGTCTCTCGTCAACAACAATGTAAAGATTGGGAGTGTGTCGACGAGGGTCGCGTACCTGATACTCAGAATCACCAAACGGTATTCGCTGAAGGTCATACAGGTTTACCCACCAACCTCGGCACATCCCGACGAGGAGGTGGAGGAAATGTATGAGGATATTTCCAGAGCCATGCATTCCTCCAAAACTCACTACACGGTGTTGATGGGAGACTTCAACGCAAAATTGGGCACAAGAGAAAGCGGTGCGCTGAAGGTGGGGAAATTTGGAGTAGGGCAACGGAACCCAAGGGGCCAGCAGCTGGCCGACTTTATGGAGAAAGAGGGGACTCTTTATGATGAACTCTTTCTTCCAGAAGCGGCCCAACAAGAAGTGGACCTGGTCGAGCTCCGACGGTTCGACAAAAAATGAGATTGACTTCATTATGACGACCAGACGCCAACCGTTTGTGATGTCTCAGTGATTGCAAGGGTGAAAACTGGCAGCGATCACCGAATGGTTAGAGGCACACTGAACTTAAACGTTAAGTTGGAGAAGTCTCCTCTAATGAAGTCAACGCTCCGTCCCCCTCGTGCTCTAATCCAGAATCCCGAATCTTTTCAGCTCGAGTTACAAAACAGCTTTCAGTGCCTAGAGGATTGCAATGCAGTGGTCGATATGATTGACAAGCTCGTGGAAACTGTCCATGCGGTCGGAGCTAAGTTCTGCAAGACCCGCCGCAGAAGAACACAAAAACTCTCCGATCACACTCTTAATCTCATGGCTGTTAGACGGGAGATGAAGCTGCAATGTACAGCATACAGGCAGCTGAACAGACAGATCTCCAAATGCATGCGGCGAGACTTACGCAACTTTAATACTACTCGTATTAAAGAAGCGATCGAGCGGAACCAGGGCTCCAAAGTCTTTGCCAGAGATCTGTCTGCCAGAAGGAGCCAACTGTCAAGGCTGAAGACTGAGTGTGGCAACATCGTTTCCGGGACACCTGAGATTCTGAGTGAGATTGAGAGGTTCTATGGGCAGCTGTACACATCATCGTTGGAGCCACACGCAAGTGTGAGTAACGATCCAAGAGCAAGTCTTATCCGACACTATTCCGATGATATCCCGGACGTCAGTCTGAGCGAGATTAGAATGGCTCTCCACCACCTTAAAAACGGCAAGGCTCCGGGCGAGGATGGAATTACAGCGGAGCTTCTGAAAGCGGGTGGAACACCGGTAATTGAAGTCCTTCAGAAGCTCTTCAATTCCGTCCTCCATGGTGGCATTACTCCGGAGGCGTGGAGCAGAAGCGCGGTGGTCTTGTTCTTTAAAAAAAGGCGACAACGCTCTCTTGAAGAACTACAGACCGATTTCCCTTCTGAGCCGCGTCTACGTGCTGTTTTCGAGAGTCATTACGAATCGTCTCGCACGCAGACTCGACGACTTCCAGCCTCCCGAACAAGCCGGTTTCCGAAAAGGCTTCAGTACCATAGACCACATACATACCCTTCGGCAAATTGTACAGAAGTCCGAAGAGTACAATCTGCCACTTTGCCTGGCGTATGTGGACTATGAGAAAGCCTTTGATTCCGTCGAAATTTGGGCGGTGCTACAGTCTCTTCAGCGGTGCCTAGTTGACTGTCGGTATATTGAAGTGTGATGGCTACTGACAGAACCAGAGTACGAAACCTATCCAACTGCAGAGAGGTGTAAGACAGGGTGATGTTATATCCCCGAAACTCTTCACCGCTGCGTTGGAAGACGCTTTCAAGCTACTGGACTGGAAAGGATACGGTATTAACATCAATGGCGAGTACATCACTCACCTTCGATTTGCCGACGATATAGTCCTTATGGCAGAATCGCTGGAGGACCTTAGCACTATGCTCAATGATCTCCATGGTGTCTCCCAACGGATAGGTCTTAAGATGAACATGGACAAAACAAATATCAAGTTTAATGTCCATGTCACACCTATGCCGGTAGTTGTTGGGAGCACTATGCTCGAAGTTGTTGACGAGTACGTTTACCTGGGACAAATAGTCCGACTAGGTAAGTCCAACTTCGACCGAGACGTCATTCGACGGATTCAACTCGGCTGGGCAGTGTTCGGGAAATTACGACACATCTTCTCGTCAGGTATACCTCAATTTCTGAAAACTAAAGTGTATAACCAGTGCGTGTTGCCAGTGATGACTTACGGATCTGAGACGTGGTCCTTCACTGCAGGCCGTATGAGGACGCTTAAGGTCGCTCAGCGAGCTATGGAGAGGGCTATGCTCGGAGTTTCACTGCGTGATAGACTCAGAAATGAGGTTATCCGCAGTGAAACCAGAATGACCGGCATAGCCCAACGGATTAGTAAGCTGAAGTGGCAATGGGCCGGCCATATAGCTCGAAGAACCGATAACCGATGGGGAAGAAAGGTTCTCGAGTGGCAGCCTCGTACCGGTAGGCGTAGTGTAGGGCGACCCCCCACTAGATGGAGTGACGACCTGGTAAGACATGCAGGAAGTCGATGGATGCAGGTGGCTCAGGTTCGTGCTTTGTGGCATTACTTGGGGGAGGCCTATGTTCAGCAGTGGACTTGTGAAGGGCTCTAATGATGATGATGATGAATGATGATCCATTCTGACGCGGTCGGAAGTGATGATATCAGTCGTAAAATAATTATCCCCTTACTTGATATATTAACATGGAAATATGCCCAAATCATTCCTTTGCCCAAAAAAGCTAATCCTTCGAGTTATTCCGAGTATCGTCCCATTTCAATTCTTCCTTTTCTGTCCAAAGTCCTAGAACCTCTTGTCCAACAACAATTAAATTCATTTTGCACAAGAAATGATATCCCCAATTCATATCAATCCGGATTTAGGCCGGGACACAGTACGACCACAGCATTATTAAAAATCACCGACGACATACGTTTCGGAATGGATAACCGCCAAGTCACAGTAATGGTGTTGCTGGATTCAGCAATGCCTTCAATGATGTAAATCATGATATACTAATTGGTGTACTGCGTTCTCTTAACATATCTCCAACTGCAATTGCCTGGTTTCGTACTTACTTCGTGGCTAGATACCGTTGCTGGCGTTCCACAAGGTGGCGTGTTATCTCCTCTCTTATTTGCACTCTTCAAAATTCTATTACCTCCAGAATATCTTTTCTCTACCACTTGTATGCCGATGATCTCCAGATATATCTACAAACAACCGTAGAGGGTCTGCCAAAAGCAATTTGTGATATAAACGAGGACTTAGCGTGTATTCTTGACTGGAGTCGATCTTATGGGTTAACTGTTAATCCGATAAAATCCCAAGCTATTATTATTGGTAGTTCAAGAATAATCTCCAAATTAAATAAAACTCAGTTAAACCCTATAACATTTAACGCTGTTCAAATTTCTTATAAGGATGTGGTGAAAAACTTGGGAATCTTGATAGATTCTTATCTTTCTTGGTCTCCTCAAATCAACGGAGTGTCTCGTAAAATGTTTGCAGCTTATGTTTCACTCCGAAGAATGAATTACTTCTTACCTATCTCCACCAAAATTATGCTTGCCCAATCTTTACTGCTCCCCATTCTCGATTATGCTGACATACGCTATCCTAGACATTACCGAAGAGCAACTTAACAAACTTGAGCGACGCCAAAATCTATGTATAAGGTTCATATTTGGACTTCGTAAATATGACCATGTATTAGAATATCGCACTAACCTCAAGTGGCTTCCAATCCGTTTTCGTCGGAATACTCATATCCTTTCTGTTCTCTACTGCTTTAATATATCAAGTCCTCCCTACCTTAAAGAACGTTTCCAATTTCTCAGCTCCTCTCACAAACTTTCCCTTCGATCCTTAGAAAACCTTTCCCTTCTATGTCCCTTCCACTTTTCTACATTTTACAGTAAGTCTTTTTCAGTCCTTGGAGTTAATCCTTGGCATTCCTTACCATCAACTATAAAACGTGCTCAAACAATAGACAAGTTAAAAAACATTATCTTTCCTTCTAAATCATCCCTCCTCCTTTTATCTATTCCTGTCGTTTTATGATCACTAGTCCGTCAATTAAGTAAATTACGGCATGTTTAATAAATTTCTTTTATATTTATTTATTTATTTATTTATTTATTTATTTACACTTTATTGCACCATAAAAGGATTACAAAGGGCGGACTTAATGCCATTAGGCATTCTCTCCCAGTCAACCCGGGACGTGTGGAAATTATGTGATAGGTGACAAAATAAAATGAACAACAGAGTAAATCAAGGAAAAAAACTACTGATAAACTTAAAAACAAACTAATATTATATATACAAATTCAATAAACTTATATACTCCAAAATATAATACAGATAATATATAATATATACATACATATTCATAGATACATAAATATATACATATTTTTAATACAAATAGATATATAATATAAACCTATAAATAAAATAACAACAAAGGTAACCAAAATTAACCATATTAACTATTATCTAATATTTTCATAAAATGCTTATGTACCAATCTTTTAAAAGCAGTCTTATTAGATGTTTTCCTGACGTCATCGGGCAAGGAGTTCCAGAGCAGTGCAGCCTGAATTGTGAAGGATTTACCAACAAAATTAGTAAAATGTGGAGGGATACTTAGTTTATTATTATATGAGGAATGCAGAGTTCTATCATGCGTTAGGGAAATATATTGAAATTTTTCCTTGAGATAAGAAGGAGTGGATGGATCATTTAAGATAGAGAAGAGAACAAGCAAAATTCTAGAGTCACGCCTCTGTTTAATAGTAAGCCATTTTAGGCGAGAGCGATAGTGAGAAATATGATCAAATTTACGGAGATTGAAAATGTATCTGACGCAATTGTTGAGAAGGCGCTCTAGCTTGTTGAGAAGATTTTGGTTTAAATCCGGGTAATACACGTCTGCATAATCAATGATTGGTAGTATAAGTGACTGTACAAGCATAATTTTAGTCTTAAAGGGGAGAAAATTTTTCAATCGATAAAGTGAACGTAAAGACCCAGAGACTTTACGACATGTTTCGGAGATATGAACCCCCCAGGACAGAGTACTATGGATATGGAGACCTAGATTTTTAACTGAGGGAGAGAACGGAATCAGACGATCATTATAATAGACGGGAGGTAGACTAGCGGCATCTATTTTAGCAAGCATCCTTGAGCTACCCACAATCATCGCTTGGCATTTCGTAGGGTTGACAGACACTCCAAAACGCATAGACCAATCACAGACTGACTTGAGATTTAAATTCAATTTGTTAATCGCATAATGGATGTCAGAAATGTCAGACTGTACATAAATTTGTAGGTCATCAGCATACAGATGGTACGAACAATCAATATTAGATGTGATGGAATTAATAAAAATAGAGAAGATTAATGGAGAAAGTATACCGCCTTGCGGTACGCCAGAAATCAGGTCAACCCACTGTGAATTCATTTGCTCCACGTGGACAGACTGTTGACGTCCGCGAAGATAAGATGAGAACCATTCCAGGACTGACGGTGCAAACCTATAATAAAAAAGGATAGCAAGAAGGATATCATGGTCAACTGTGTTATAGATTACGTTATAGATTACAATATTATTTACAGTGCACTCTACCCATTACTTAACTTTTCACTTATTTTTATTTCCTATTTAGGTTGTCTGGAAGAAATTGCTGCATAGCAATAAGACCGCCTTTTGTTTTTCTCTTTGTTTGTTTCTTGTTATGATGTATTTTTTGGTGTTCAATAAAGGGTATTGTATATATATATATATATATATATATATATATATATATATATATATATATATATATATATATATATATTTCTTTTTAGTATGTATATTGTTTTTTAAATACAGGTATCTGTATATATATTAATTTATTTATGTAAATTTATTTGAATATTTGTATATTTATATATATTTACGAGTTTATATACGTCTGATACTATAATATGTACTTATGTATTATACCTTTTTTATTATCTTAATTTTTTTATATTTTGTTTGATTACTTTACATATATTTTTGTGCCGTACCATTTATATTCCTTTATATTTGTACGTATTTATTTTACTTGTATTACAAAGTTTTTGTTATTTTAATTTGTTGTTCTCATATTACCTTTTTACTACACCTACTTTTTCGTACTATCACTGCATCACCCCAAGGTGGACTGGTATAGAATGCCTTAGGCATTAAGTCCGCCTATATTACACGTGTGTATATTAAGTTTTAAATAAATAAATGAATGTATCTTTAATGAAAGTGTTAATTTGCTGCGGTGACTGCATAACTTCAATATAAGAATAATCCGCCGTACATTATTCCTCGCCTAATATTAAAGGGTCGTACATTATAGGTATTGTCTACTTGCGATACAGTTGAGTTTTTTATTCATGGATACTGCATAATGCAACTACGGTCAAGGGATGATCCGCCAGTACATTATCGACCGCAGTCTAGCGAGATATGTTGTGGGAGCACACAAAGATGTGATCAATGCAAGATTGTGTAGTTGAGCTTAATCTTCTTTTAATATGTGTATAATCGGTGATACCACACTTCAGTACCTGTTCTGCCAGCAGGTTTAAGTACTCACCTCTGATATTTGAAGATAGTTTAAGGTTTATGTTCATATATCCAGCAACTACAACATTAACAAAATGCTGTAAGTTATTTAATAATATTGTCATTTCAGATATAAAAGCTGTTTATTATAGGAGGAAGGTCTATAGATAGCACTCAAGGCGATTACCTTATTAAACAGCGTTTTCCTAGAACCTATCGACCTATCACTCGACCTATCGACTCGAATGTATGTGAACTATAGTCTAACTGCTAGAATTTTAAATAGTTTCGTATATAAACAATAATACCTCCGCGTTTCCTAATCATACGAATTTGTGAGTACATTTTATAGCCGTGAATATTATACAAATAACAACTGATCTGTGCTATAGCTACTTCATTCAATATTATTTCATCAATGGGATGTAAAGTTATTTCAATTTAATATAACAATTTAGAGCAATTTTTAATCATGGAGCGTATAATAACATGTAGTTATTATAGGTTAGTGTGACAATAAGGAAGTTTTTTATAAAATTATTAAAATTTAAACAGTCAAAATATTCAGTTACTTTAGATGAGTACATAATATTTTTATTTTCCATCGCTATTAGGTTTTAGTAAAAAATGTTGTATTTCAAATTATTATGTATGAGTATACGTTAGGTATTGACGTAAATATTGTAAATAAATAAAGACCTACCAAATTAAAAATTATTGGTAGGTAGGCATTTTATTTAGTTAATGATATAATTATTTCAGACATCGATCTAATCAGATGCTTTACTTGCCTTTGTTTTCATTTCAAAAACTTTACCTTTTACTTAAATTAAAAATTGTAAATTTAAATATTGACGCAAATTTTTCTTTGCATTATACTATGAAATTTTGCTACGCGGGATGAGTGATTCACGAACAAAAATAGGATTCTAAGCCATTTCGTGCAATGCGTTACGTAAAACATCATCAACTGTAGGAGACACCTGTTTAGCCTCTGAAATCCATTGTTCGCAGGATTCGGTAATTTTAATTCCACTAGAAGCGAACACGGATGATCCTTATAAATTGGCATGCTATTCGTGGAATTAAAGGCTTCGGATAAAATTAAGCTAAGTGGCATCTGATTTCTTAAGGTTTTTGCATGGTCACTTCAGGTAGCCCTGATATTTCCAAGGAAAGCGAAATAGCTTTTTGTCCCATTTCCTGCAATTGGGTCTCAACACAGTACACTCGTAGCTCCATGTACTTATTTTTATTTAGAAGTTCGGTATTTTTGTTTTTAAGCGCTTTAATTCTGTACTATTGACTCACACATTCTTTCACTTTCTACTTATATTTGCTCGCAAAGGAAATTTAGAGAAATTTCGAATACTCTCTTGAAATTTTAAGAAAGTATTCGATTCCTTCTTAGAATTTTTTTCACCTCTTATGTTATCTGATGAAGTAATTTGGAGCTGACGTCTTTGCTAAGGGATGGCGCCGTTTCTTCTTCCACATTTTCAGATTGATCAATAGAAACAAATTCTGACGATCTGCGCTACGCATTGCGTAAGCATTCGGTGCAGCTCCACTCGAGACCAGGAATGCAACGAAAATTCTCTTGCTGTTTGTCAGATAACTTCGCACACTCATGGGTTGCTTGAGCCCCTGCATTGGCTGACTCCTAAGTAACCCAAAATAGCTGCTATTTATTAAACTCGCCAACGCAACCACTCCCCACTTAAGTAGCGAGCGACTGTGTCATGGGATTTGAATGCTATAATTGGTCGCATGTCGCACCAACAGACGTTCGCAACCACTTTCTATAAAATTAATAACAAACGACTAAGAAACGCCCGCCTACCCTCCAATCATGCAAACAATTACTGATCGCCGTGAGGGTGACGAACGAAAAACTGTGAGTATGAGTAGAGTGATTAATATGAAATTAGCGTTTTGTACCTGAGAAATATAAAGTTAATTTTTTTGGTAAAATATATTTAATTATTGATTAAAACTACTTTTACTGATTTTGTCGACCATCTTTGTCATCTCATAGGTACTTCATTGATCTCTTTACTAAAAAAACCATGGGGGCGAGAATCCATAAACTCTTTGAAGGCGGTTTGGACTGCCGCATCGGAGTTGAATTTTTTTCCTTGTAAGAAGTTGTCCAAATTCCTGCTGGAGGAAGGTCCGGAGAGTACGGTGGATATCGCAGACATTCCAATTTTAGCTCATCTAACTTAGTGGTTGTTTGTTGTGCAGCGTATCTTTGTGTTCTTGCGTTGTCGTGAAGCAACAGTGGCCCAGAGCGATTGACCAATATCGGTTATTTAGCAGCCTGTTCTTCCGTCATGGTTTGTAGTTGCTGACAGTAAATATTTGCCGTAATAGTTTGGCCAGAATATAGAAAGCTGTAGTGAACAACACCGGCGCTAGTCCACCAAACACTTATTAGTAACTTTTTCTGAGTCAATTTTCGTTTAGGGCAGGATTTGGCTGGGTCCCCAGAGTTCAGCCATTGCGACGAGCACTTCTGATTATCGTACAGTATCCAAGTTTCATCAAACGTAATGATTCTTTTTAAAATCCTTTTATAAAAAACTATATTTATGTCGGCTTTCATTTTTATGTCGGCTGAGCAAAGTAACACAGCAGTCCACGTGTGTTTGCAAGTTCGATTTACTCAATTCATGAGGTACACATCGTTCAAGTATTTTTTACTTTCACTATTTACTTAAGCCTGCAGCTATCCATGGATCCACTTCCACAATAGTCTTTAATTCTTCATTTTCAACTTTGGTCTCCGGTCGTCTACGGGGTTGGTTCTTAATGTCGAAATTTCCAGATCGAAAATGTTGAAACCAAAAACGTACCGTGCTTTATTTTGCGATACAAGCGCCATACACACCATAAATCCTTCGATCTGTTTCTTCATCACTGGTGCCACGGTAGAATTCGTACTCCTAAATATACCGATATTTTATGTTTTCCATTGTGCGGTAATAAGCGACACCAAAGAAAAAATTAATGAGAAAAAAAAAACAATTGAAATGAAAAAAAATGAATGACTGTTTTCAAAACTCAAATGTACCACCTAAATGAATTATTAAATTTAAATTTTGAATTCTTAACCAAAGTAGTAGTATGTATGTAAGGACCCAATATATATATGTGACACATGGGAACGCCTGCGTTTGGCTACACCCTTCAGGTACGTCAGTAACCTGTGTTGCTTTATGAGTGGCGGTGAGAGTGTCAAATAATTGTCATAAGTCACCATCGAAATATTTGATGGAACCTTTTGAAGTAGAACTTAGCAAAGCGTACATGTTACTTCAGATATGCAGAACACGTTTTAGTATTATATATAAAAAGTCAAGAGCAGGAGTTTAAAATGTTCTACAAACTATACAAAAATATTGGGCCCCGTGCTGTTAGGGTTCTGTATATATTGTGACCAATTAACTTTTAGTTCTAATTTTTTTATAGAAGAGGGGGGTAAACGAGCATGCGGCTCAACTGATGGTAAGTGACTACTGCCACCCATGAACAACCGCAACACCAGGGAATTACAGATGCGTTGCCAGCATTTAAGAAAGAGTAAGATTTTTTCTTGAAGGTGTCTATGTCGTATCGTCGTGGTAGTCGCCGGTGGTAAAAATTCCACAGAGAAGTTGTACTAGGAATAAAACTTCTCGTAAAACGTACAGTAGTAGACCACCAAACATTAAAACGTAGGCTTGTTTCACAAGTATCAAACCCATATTTCTTTAATATATTTTTTAAAATACAGTAAATGGTTCATAATATACAGACACTTCTAATTCCAAACTAGTTTTAGAGATAAACACCGCTACGAAACGGTCTAAAAATGACAGCAGTGATGGTCCCCATTTCTGCATTTTTGAAGATAAAAAAGAACAAAATATGTTTTGCACTTAACTTAAAAAGGTCTAGAAATTAACACGCCACATGCACAAACGATGTGATTTGTGACTTATTTTTTGTGAAAAGACCCTTACTAAAAATATTTTGAATGAATATCTAATAGAATAATTGTTTTCCGGTCAAAATTCTACTTCAAATATCTGTACCGTAGGTCTGTAACTTAATCCGTCTAGGAAATAGAGATCAGTTACATTGATAGAGCTCCGTTTTAAACTTTTGTTACAGTACTAAAAACTAACACAGGTAATTATTAGGTATTATAGCATCCCAGGTTTCTTTAATAATAATGACACATAACATTTGTGTTCAATTATTGTAGGCGTTTCCGGAGTAAAATTAAACTTCATTCCCTATTTCTAAGCAAAAAATTTTCTAAGGAGTGGTAAATTAAAAATAAAATTAAAAATTAACACAGGTAAATATAAAATAAGGTTAATTTGACTAATAAAATAAGTCAATAATTTTACTGCTTATTTTATGTAAATTAATACGCCTTAAAGTTATTTTAAGAAATATTACAGTAATATTATTCAGTTAAATCACAGTCCATGATGATAATTACAAAAAATAACGCCTTAGAATAAAAATATGAAAAAAAAAAGATTTCAATAGCTACACCTTTGCAAGCGTAAAACATAAGTAGTAGCTATTTCTCTTATCATCAATGTGAATATAAAACGTATGACTCGCTGCCTCAAACTGAAAACTTAAGTTTAAGTGAACACCACTACTCAAATATAATACGGGGATTTAGTGAGTGAATACGACAGAATATCCTGCTTAAAATAATCATGTCTAACTGTTTTTTGTTCATTATCAAAATAATGCATAAACTATTACTGCCGTCATCTAGAGGGCTAGTTGGAGAATACGCACTGAACATAATATTATTGCCAATACTATTGATAAACTTTCGTCTAGGTCGTCCTTTGCAACTGTGCCACTAACATTTGCATCATATTTTATCACTGTTACAATATTAAATTTAGAATGATTTTTGGCCTTTACTTTAATAGCTACAGTTACGTGGAAATAATTTAAGATTGCAACACCAATCTAAAAGAGGTTAAGAAATAGCCGTACTGAATATTCAGGAGGCTAAACACAGGGCCGGATTGCATGGCTTGTTTTCATTAGCATGATTGGGCTGACCCCGTTTGAAATCCCACCATATACAAGTACATACTACAGTTGCACATAATGGGTTAAATTAAGTCGTGCGTTATATATGAATGCAGTCCCTTTAAAAATATTTAAACTATATTATACGACATAACATATCAAAATGAAAATTAATAAAATAATAATTTGATAAATAAAACCTGTCTTCATTCAACTTTATTAATGCATTTTATGAATATATTCAAAAATATTATATCAAATCTGCATTTTTTAACCCTTCAAGCGCCATAAAAATTCCACGCAGTAACATGCGCCTGGCAAATTCCAAGCGGTCGTATGCAACCGCACCCACCCACAGCAATTAAAACCATTAACACTTATATTCAGAGACTATTTTTATTGAGTGAAGTTTAGCATTACAAAATCTATACAAAATATTCTATCTTGTGTTCTAAACAAAAGTCAAGTTTTACTTCATCGCAAAAGATTTTATTGTATATTGATAACAAAAAAAACATACCAAGCGAATATCGGTAGCTTGAAAATCACAATTATTTCAATATGGAGTAATATACTCCAAATTATTTACGTAAAAAGACAAATTGTACTCACACAAAACTTTCATTACAATTTTATAATTAAACACTATACTAAAATAATAATAAAACACTAGAAAAATCCAAAAATCAACACAATAACATTCACGCGAAAATGGCGAACGAAATAAACGTAGATTATAAATAAATATTCATAGGATAACAGTTATGATTTCTTATATTTACGCGAACATTGTACATTGATTAAAACTACTTTTACGGATTTTATCGCGTGCTATTTATTTTATTTTTATTTTTAATACCCGACGTTTCCGGTGCTTTCCAGCACCCATGGTCACGGCGGACTGACGTCAGTCACCTCAGTCCCCCGTGACCATGGTCGCATGCAACCGCTCGGGATTTGTCAGGCGCATGCGATTGCATGAGATTTTTATAACGCTTGAAGGGTTAAGTAATATTGCTTAATTTCGCTGTCACGTCACTGCTGTCATCATCAATTTCAGTATATTTTAGTATACTCGTATCATGAAAATAAATCATTACAGTTTAAAAAGTAAGGCGCCAGTACAAACCATTTTAATTTTAACATTTAGTTGAAATATTGAATAGTGATTGGAAAAGAAAAAGTGTACACGGAAGATGACCGTTATATTTTAAAATTAACATATGCGGTGCGT
This sequence comes from Parnassius apollo, assembly GCA_907164705.1. Classification (NCBI taxonomy): domain Eukaryota; kingdom Metazoa; phylum Arthropoda; class Insecta; order Lepidoptera; family Papilionidae; genus Parnassius; species Parnassius apollo. Next base: position 668,394 of record CAJQZP010001370.1, on the reverse strand, counting down.
TTATTTATAAAGCCACACGTGCGCTACGTTTAATTTAACTATATATAAACATCTCTAGATTATTTTGGTCACGGCTATACAATACGGTCTTACCAGAACACAATGACAACTGATTCACGTAAACATGTACGAATAAATGTTCTACTTTATTTCAAATAATAAAAAGTAGATATAGTGATTATACGTTTAACCAAATTAATACACGGACGATTACAGTATAAACCATGCTTATTTATATTACATTTTATTATTTTAGAGTTTCTTAATAAAGCCGAAAAAAATAAAACGATAACATAGGTACTCGAATCCTAAATTCAACGACCTCGATTTTCTCGAGAAAAAGATGTTAGTAAGAAATTGGCTGTACATTTTCCTGTCCCTGGTTTATATTGAAGATTTTCTCGCAAAGCTCCAAGAAATTCAAGTCTTTGTAACACTATTTGAACTATAAATATATAGTGTTATTCATTTATTACTTGATTTAGTTTTGTAAAATAAACAAGCCAATATATTATGTATTTTCCACATGTTTGTAAATTAGAATCATATTTTTGGGGAGTCAATTTAATACTCGTATAAAATAGTAACAAAAGTTTTATTTAAAATAGCCAAATTCAGTTAGGTACATTGATTTGTTTAAATTCATTTAATTTCTCAAAGATAACATTATATCACCCATAATATTCGTTTATTGCACTGTACTACTGTTCAATATTGAAGTTTTAAAATGGGAATCGATTCTCATGACCTGATTTGTGCCTTTGCATTCACCTATAGAACTTTATCAAAGCTGGAAGCCGCGGTAATACCTGTGCCTCAAGATAAGCTTAAGCAAACTAAAGTTAAATTTAAGTTAGGCGTAAGTCGCCTTAAGTTTCTGTCCAAATGCCGCTTTAGTCGTTTTTGCTTCTTTGCGATTTAAATATTTGCAAGTTTTTCTATTTTTCTTATACCACTTATTGATATTGGTAGAGCCACCGACTGCTCCTTCGAATCTGGCTCGGAGGAACTAGAAAATGGTGCGTTGATAAGGGTTCGATTGCGGGCCGAATTCAATTATGCGAGATTAACTATACGTGGAGTGTATATGCGTGATTGCCTATAACCAAGCAAGATGGTTGATGTTGCACGTGGCAGGCTTTGGACAATGCACTCGCTATTACCTAATTTATTACATCTATCTTTACTACATCTGCCCTCATACGGGAACTAAATATTAACTGTTAGTAAAAAGGACACTGTAAAGACGCGACGACAAATCGCACTATGCGAAGCGGTTACTACTAGATTATTCTATGTCTGACTGCCACAGGTGCAATCACATCTAGCGTCTACCTTCAGCTGCGATGCAAGAGAGTAAGCGGCAGCAGCGGAAGTCCTTTTATCATTTTCGGCCGTCTCCACTTCCGTCTAGGCGGGGTGCGTTTCTTGTTAGCCGTAAAAATGACGCCTCATATTCTAGTTTCCCCCCACTGCCTTTCAGTGCGTGCGGAGAGAATTCGAATTTGATGGCGGAGGGCACTGGCCAGTTATTAACCAACTAAACAAAATGCGAGGGTACTCATTTACCTCGCAACGAGATATTGAAATTCAAGCACTGTAATATATTTCCATAACCTTCTCTATCATAGCGAACATTTATTAGTTGATACGTAATTTATTTCTTAATAGACTCTGAATGATAGGGTAAGAAATTGTATGATAAGAGAAAAGTGACAAAAAAATTGTGACTATGTTTAAGAAAGATATGTTTTGGTGGTTTGGAAACGTAGAAATAATAAAATGAGGAGAGATTGATTTGTTTTGTGTTTTTTTTACGCTGCAGAAGTGAGTGGAAAAGTTGTCAATGGATGCTGTAGATGGAAGTTTATGGAAAAAATTAGTGATATACTAAAAATGACTCATATTATGAGTAACCTAAACTGACAAGCATGTAAGTATAAGGATGTGAAAAATGCGAGAGAGGTGTCTCAGAATCTAAATGGAAGTCGTGAGTCGTGAAACATTATACTTTTCTTAAGTTTCATGGAGGTGTTTCACATATATTGATTGCACGTTCGTTAATTAAAATATCTCAGCCGCTGAACAAATTCTTTTTGGCCATAAAAATATTTTTTTAACAAACGGAATTCGAACCAACGCAGCGGCTCCGCAGAGATGCAATCAAGCGTACCTCTTATTATCGTAGTTGTTTCGGTTCAAAAAATCTTAATATATGATATTTTATGACTTTTAATTTTTAATTTGCTATTTTAACCCCATCGGTAAAAATTATTATACTTAAAATGGAACCAAAGTATAAACAATTTTTGTGCGTCTAAGAATAACATTGCGTGCAATGTGATCGTTTTGAATCGCGATAGTGGCAATTGTTACTCTAAGGGATTTGTTAGAAAATCAAAGCAATTTTCGTTCGTCAACGAGCTACGCTGTGACTGACGTCCCTATTTGTCTGAGGACTAAGCAACCGAATAAACGGAGTGATTGTATTAAGCGAGAGTATGAGTAGGACGGGGGATTTTGATATTTTCAAGAAGAACAATATAAAAAAAGCTGCAACAAAATACCTTTTTATTGAGTGACGTAAATGTTTTTGCAGCTTGTGCAGATATATATAAATAATATATAAAGACTTTTTATTAAAGACTCTTATAAATATAATATAAGGACTTTTTTTATATTTTTTTAAAATTTAAATACTTAAAATGGACGGAAAAATAAGAAGGATAATGGCTCAATGCTGCATTTTTGGTATTACTTGATGGCAGCTTATGTTCATCAGTAGATTTGTGAAGGGCTGTAATGATAATGAGGACGAAGTTAGAAAATATATATAATTTATTTCAATGGTGTGTACAGGAGTATTTTTTTATTTTTTTAGAGGGTTAAAGGAAAAGCATTATAAAATACTTAACCTCTCAAACGGCAAGCGTGCAAATTTGACCGCTTCGATATTCCGTCAAAATTCAAGAGGTCAAATGTGACCGCACCCACCTACAGCACTTTAACCCACAAATACTTGTTGGGAGACTACTTTTCGATGAAGAAGTTTTTCATTATAGAATTAATATGAAATATTCTATCCTTTAGTGTAATAAAATGTCAGTCAACCTATGGATATTTATTTATAATCTACGTTCATTTCGTACACCATTTTCGTGTAAATGTTATGTGTATATTTTGATTTTTGGATTTGCTAGTATTTTATAAGTGCTTTAGCATAGTATTTTATTATAAAATTGTAAAGAAAGTTTTTGTGTGAATATAATTTATCTTTTTACGTCAGTGAATACAAGTAATATATATAGAAATAATTGTGATTTTCACGCTGCCGACATCTGCTTGGTACGTATTTTGTTAACAAAATACAAAAAATCTTTTTGTAATGAAGTAAAACCTGACTTTTGTTTAAACCACGGGATAGAAAATTTTGTATAGATTTTATAATTTTCAACTTCTTTATAGAAAAGTAGTCTTTAAGTATAAGTTTTAATTGTTTAAAATACTGTGGGTGGGTGCGGTCACATGTAACCGCTCGGGATATGCCGAACGCATGCGACTGCATGGTATTTTTATGGGATTGAAGGGTTAATGTAAATTATGAATTAATTTTAAATATATTTGCTATAAAATGTCCTACAAGAATATTAACATGGGAAATTCGGTGCCACTGGGTTATAACTCTTGAAAATATCGGTCAACTGGGATCTAAGCCAACTGCACCTGCCCACTCAGCTGATTAACGGACGAGACTAAACATCAACCAGAGTGCCTTGCCAACCGAAAATTGGCAACCAAAATTTAGTGTTGCTTTCACTGGTGTACGCAATGGCTTGTACGATCACACAAAATATCCAAGCCATGTGTTAGGATAACCGGTATCAATTTATAAGATACTTTGTACGTACGTTGAACGTTAAATACAAAAAAAATATGTTATAGTGAAATGGGATATCACTCAGACTTTATATTAAAGCACATTTTTTTCGCTAAGAACTTTTACTATTACGATGCTTTTAGGAGCTTTTATTTCTAGATATTTTCCTAATTATCTAAAATCACAAATAAAAAAAAGGATTATTACTACTATAACCATGATTACATAAAACTACTGCTAGACTTTTTCACATACGTAGATTGCTACATAGTACGGACCGATATGACTTAGGACCTTCAAGAATTGAGCTAACCTGTTTCTAAAGACCAGAAATATACCTGCAATTCTCCTGGTATAGCTTTTCATAGAAAGCGGTCACCGCTTATCATTAGCTTAGCCGCATCCTCTTGTGCCCCCTCTCCTATATAAATAGTAGTTCCGGGAAGAACCCTTGCCGTCACACAATGGCTTTAATCTTAATCATGTCGTCAACTATTTAAGACTACGTTTCCGTTCCGTAAGTCATTAATAGCAACGCTGGCTACTTTTGGTTCTTCCGTTAATTTTGTTTAAAGATATATCGAACAAGAAGATTTAGCAAAATTCTGAATGCAACACACCTGAGTTGGGTTCGTCGGTTATATAATCTTATGTTACAGAGTGCAATGAACTTTACCACTTCTTTTTCAAAGTAAAATTACAATTAATAAAGATGTATTATTCATTTTTTAGTTATTTAACACCTAGTTGAAGTAAATTATTTTAAAATAGGAGTTAATTTTTCAAAATTTCAATGGGTGTTTCTAAAGAAATTTCAATAACAAAGTTATATTTATTAATAATAGTAATCATAATAAATACTAATTATTAAATAATAATTAATGAGGTCAAATGACGGGTTGCGATCACAGGATACCTCTTATGCCACCCAAATGTTTTAAACAGTAATAATAGATGACTTAATTAGAGGTTTGATAATGTAAAGACACTGAATTATAACCTAAAATTATATCATTTCATTTGACACCACGCAGAACATAGGTTCATCTTGGTTTACAGCGTTGACAACGTGTCTATTATATTCATTCTTTGAAGAGAGTTGCGAGCGCTTATTGGCTTTAGTAGTTAAGTCACTTCAAATGTAATCTGTACCTATATCTATATATAAAAATAATTTGCTGTCTGCTAGTCTTGCAAAAACTCCTAAATGGCTCGAACGATTTTGATGATTTATTTTGTGTGTATTTAAGAGGGCCCTTGAATGGTTTAAAAACTCAGTTGAACCCGATAAGTGGTGCTGTTGTTTTGAGATACACAAATCACCCGTGCAATATCGGGGCAAATCGCTGGTGTACTTATATAATATAATAAAGCAGAAGGGGTTTTTTGTACAAATACGCTAATTGCTGCTCATACCATTCCGCTTTGAAAAATTATTATAGTGTAGTATAGCCAGATTCATTAGTAATAGTATAGGCAATATAACATTATACAAAACCTCTCAGCTTGTCTTAAATATTGATTTTTGTTAAGCAAGTTGGAAGAAAAAGCGCTCCCGAACTGCTTTATTCGCATGCTCTGGCGTAATGGTTAGTGATACGTAAATACAATGGTCTACAAAGATCTTTAACCTCTCAAACGGTAGCCGTCAAAATTTGACCGCTTCGATATTTCTTCAAAATTCAAGAGGTTAAATGTGACCGCACCCACCCACAACATAATAACCCATCAACACTTATGGTTAGGTGCTACTTTTCTATGAAGAATTTTGACATTATAGTATCAATACGAAACTTTCTATCATATTGTGTAATAAAAATTAGGTTAGTGTATGGATATTTATTTTTTATCTACGTTCATTTCGTATGCTTTTTAGGCTGCCGACATCCGCTTGGTGTTTTTTTTTTTGTTATCAATATACAATAAAATCTTTTTGTAATGAAGTAAAACATGACTTTTGCTTAGACGACAGGATAGAGAATTTTGTATAGATTTTATAATGCTAAACTTTTTCATAGAAGAGTTGTCTCTAGATATAAGTTTTAATGGTTAAATGTGTTGTGGGTGGGTTCGGTTGCATGCGACCGCTCGGGATATGCTGGAAGCATGAGACTGCATGGGATTTTTATGGGGATTGAAGGGTTAAGTCGCATGCAGAAGGCTGCGCCGAGTGCATGAGGTTTTTAGCTAGCAACTTGATACTATGCGAGTGTATCTTAGCCTCCCCACTTTTAGATAATAATGGACGATAACGAATTGGATAGTGCTAATTACGATAAGAGTGAGTCAGCGATAATAGAGAAGAGTGAACGGGAATTGGAAATGAAAGAAATGTCGAATGTGAAAACATGGCTGATTCAGGACAAAAATAAAATAGAGAAAGGGCAGCAAAAAAGTGAAGGCTAAAGTAAAGAAGGGTTGAAAACGGTTTATTAAAAGTGAATCTGCCGATAATAATAAAATATAATAAGAACGAGAAACGAAGACAGCATTCGAAATTTGCGAAGTATTTGAGGTGAATTTATTTGGTTTGCAAGTTGTTACTAAACAAATGGCTCTAGCTAGACTTTTAAGGAACAAAAAGTTATCGAACTTTATTAAAATTAAATAAAAAGTACTTTTAAAGTTCCGATCCAATTTGGTAATAAGAAAGATATTAGGGGTCATTTTACCAATATTAGTCATATATTATATGAAATAATAAGGGGAATAGAAATAAAAAATAAAGAGAAGGAGTTGGTACAAAACATCGGAGTGACATATAGTATTGCTTCATTCAAAAGATTAAAACGCATGGAGATAGGATGAAAATGGATAGACAATGAAAAAGTACGACTATGTTTTGAAAACGCGTTCGTACCCTCGTTTATGTCCATTTATCGTTGTATATTTGAAGTCGAAAAGTATATATTTCCAGTTACTGAGTGCTTTGGGTGCCGGATGATTGAAATAAAAGTTTTTCAAGTCAAGTAAAAATATCAACCCTATTATCATTAAAAGAGTAGTAAAGTAAAAGAGGAAATCGTTCGCCGGGCAAGGTGTTCTGCCCGTGGAGCGGCCAACGATCAAGCTTTTCTACATATAATGTTTTTGATTTAAGACTTTGATAGCGCGATGCTTCGATGTTTTTTTCGCCTTTGGCGCCAATTAACGTAAATCCATTAATATGGAGACCATTCTCTGCATTCAACCAGTCATACTGTAAGTTGACCGCGCTTCTGTTCCCATACGGCAGTGTACTCTTGCTCACGCTCCAGCTTCTCAAAGCTCAAGGCCTAGCCTTCAAAGTCGACGAGACCTTCTCGGTAGTGATCTAACCCCATTGTCCAAAGGCACGTGTCCCTCCGCCCACCGTCGTGGCTTTCTTAGCGATCCCTAAAGCTGCTTCATAGACCGAATCGCCCGCGTCTCCCGACTCTGACAAAGAGTGCTCGAACACCACTTGCGTTACGTAATCCTCTCAGAAGAGGTTCGCCTTTTCCGACATCTCATCCGGTAGCTACTCCTCAGAAGCGACAGACTCTGAATAAACTGTTACCGCCTCGAACCCATTTACGACGGTAAAGTCCAAGTGTGGCCCGAAGGGCGCCGTAACTTCCCCCTCATCCCCAGCTCCGGCAGCCCCTGCTGCTGCCTCCATCCCCGCAGCTCCAGCCGCTGCCACTGCCCCAAAGAAGTCGTAGGACCCCGCCCCCCTTCTAAGTTACTTGGACACTTCCACCGAAACTAAAAAAAAGTCCCGCCCCTTGTCTTCCTCAGAGACAAAGCGCAGTCCACTGTACTCTCTAAAACCTGCTACGATGCAGGTATCAAATGCGGGCAAAACATCAACCTCGGTGAAGCCATAAAAATAATCCTGCAGTCCATTGAAAACTTCCGTAACCTCACTAGGCTCTTCACGAAAAAACGTGTGTCTTACCACACGTATGCTCTTCAGTAAGAGTCAAATGTCAGGGCTATGCTTCGCGGAGTTCCCTTTGAACTCGCCAATGTAGATATCCTGGACGACCTTAAGTCCCAAGGTTTCCCCATTGAGTCTGTGCACAAGATGCACAGCAGTAGGGGCGATAAGTTCCCTCTTGCTCTGCTCATTCTTACTAACATGCCAGAGGTAAAGTCCATGTTCGGACAGGAACTCACCGTATGCGGCCTGTCAAGAGATAGGGTCGTACCTCCCCACAGGCGCGGTTTTCCAGCACAATGCCACCGCTGTCAACTTAACGGACACGCGGCGGCCAACTGATCAGCTCCTCCCATGTGCATTACGTGCCTCGATCCACATAGCTCGAAAGAGTGCCCTCGGCTCCAAAACGCCGAATCCCCACCTGCATGTGTAATGTGTGGACAGAATAGCCACGCGGCTAACTGCAGAGGCTGCTCTCGCACTCTTCGCCCCCATACTACCAAAGCTGCCAGACCAGCTCCACCATCGGTCAATGACCAATCATTCCCAACTCTCACAAGCATAATGCCCCGTTAGGGCTTATCTCAGCCCCCCCGGGGCTTGTCTAAGCCCACTATGGGCTTTTATGAGCCCCATCGGGACTTGTCTCATTCCCTCTGAGGGCATATATCAGCACCCACATGATTCCCCTAGGCCCTGACAGGGCCCTCCTCGTCCCCTTACGGGGCTTACTCAGCCCTCACCTCTACCGCTTTAACACACGGTCGTAACAAGCCAGAAGGTTTGCCGCTTGTATCTTTTAATATCCGAGGTTTGCCTGATAACCTCACTGAGCTTAAACTCTTTCTTCTAGATTGCGAAGCCGAACTCCTACTCCTCCAGGAGACCCACCTCAGTCCTAATGTCCGCAAAAGTCTATCAATAAGTACTCTCTTCTACGTGATGACAGACCCGAACGCAAAGGCGGCGGTACTGCCATTTACTAGTCTTTTCATTACTCCCACATTTCCACTCCGCCGTTTACCATTATGGAAGCCACGATATGTAAGAAAGCCTTGTCTGGACACCGTTCTATCATAATAGCCTCCAGCTACATCCCTAGCGGAACCCTCTGCCTTTAAGAGCTATTTCGAAGCCATCCACGCATTAGGCAATTCAGTCCTTATGTTTGGAGATTTCAACTCAAAGCCACAGTGGTGACCATCAGACGGGATCTGAACACGCAACCAACAACCTCCAGAAACTTCCAGCTTCATCATCATCATAAAATACCCCACCCATTCGCTCTCGAGCAGATATCGTCTGCAGTCTTCATATCCTGCAAGCCATCTAGCTTCACAAGGTCCATCGCAGCACTGGAGTAATAATGCTTCCTGTTCCTTCAAGTTACTTTCTGCGCTATACAGTGTTCGGCACGGCTCTGAGCCTCACTGCTCGCCCCTGCTTCACGGCACTCTCGCAGATTACTAGCCTTCTTCTCGACTCACCGCAGACTACAAGGCAATCTTCTTTTTTCTCTTCGAAAAGGTGCTTGTCGGGGGGTGATGTGGCGGCGCTGTCGTCGCGTCGCATGCAAAACACACAGAAGCCTAAATCACGCTATCAAAATTCCGAATTATAAAAAGTATATATAGAACATTTACGAACTATCACACGGAGTGTAAGCCGCCCCCCGGGCAGAACACCTTCCCAGCAGGAGATCTCCCCTTTCCCTTCACGGCCACAAGTGGATTTTCTCTTAACCTTAGAGCAATCTTGATGAACTAGGCTCCGACCATCGTCGTGTATCCGTCATCCTTGGCCATCAGCCACCCCTTTAAACTTCTTCTTCCAAAACCAACCAACCAACCGATCAACCAACTGTAAGGGCTTCAAGGAGTCCTTAGTCTCAGTTTTTGACTCTTCGAGTCCGAGGAGACCCATCACCCTCTCTTCCGACGTTCTTGACAGCCCGGAAAAAATAGACACAGCGGTCGATAATCTCACCACCCTCATAAGATCCTCCCCTGTATATTAACAACCCCATTAAAGCCAAAAGAGCTGCTCTCCGTAGAGCTGCACTCTATCCCACCCCCAAATATAGACGTACGGCACATCATCTCCAACGTAAAGTCCGTTCACGCCTCTCGAAATTTGAGGTATCTAAATTATAGAACAGAGCAACCTCATGGAGAATATCTCCCCCTCTCATACAGCGTACTAACAGATGGCGAGAACCATCCAGATAGAAGCCATCGCTCGTACTCCCCCTCTCTCTCGTACCGATGGCTCTAATGCCTTCGAGGGCGATGAAAAGGCTGAGTGCTTAACAGACAGTGTCGCCGCGTAATGCTCTCCCAGCAGCCCACCGACCCCTTCCATATCCATGCAGTGGAGGACGAGGTACGCCGCCGGAACTCACCCCCTACCGCCTCTGAAGATGAGATTTCATCAATCATCAAAGGACTAAAGCCCAAAAAGGCACCAGGCGCGGATGGCATCCAAGGATTAGGTATACAAGACGATGGTTGGAGCCTAGCCCTTAAACATTTTCCGGAGCAGTTGATCAACTTATTGGCCATAATCTTCAACGCCTGCTTCGACTTTGGCTACTTCCCCATCTTTTAGAAAGAAACAACTGTCATTGGCATTCCCAAGCCAGGCAAGCCTCACCACCTCCCTTCAATCATCGTCCTATCAGCCTCCTCAAGTCCCAATCAAATCACCTCATTCGTGAGGTAGCTGTATATGCTACCTCACGAATTGGCTTTCCTCTAACTAAAAAGGAAGTTAAAACATTGGTTTCGGAATACGTTGTAAGAAATGGGTGGATAACTCCATTTAAGGATAATATTCCTGGAGATGATTGGTTATGGCGCTTTTGCAAAAGAAATAATCTATCATTAAAAAACCACAGTCAGTCGAAATAGCTAGAAGGAAAGCTTATAACCCGTTCACCGTATATGAATATTTTGATATATTGGAAAATGCCATAAATGATTTTGGATCTGGTCAAGAAACCTGAGTGCATCTATAATCTAGATGAAACCAGTTTTTGCAACGATCCTTCCAAGAGTAAAGTACTTGGCCAAAGAGGGTATAGTTCTACTAGGACAACTAGCTCCCCCGGCCGTGATACCACAACTGTCCTATTGGCAACTAATGCACGCGGCGATAAAGTCCCACCACTCATAATTTTTCAAGGAAAATACTTGTTGAATGAGTGGTGTTACAAAAATGATAGTGTGAAAACAGCATACGCTGTAAGCTAAAAAGGCATGGCAACATCAATTTTCGAAAAATATTTTAAAAATGTATTTTTACCTGCGATCGGAAATGAGCGACCAGTTCTACTAATTTATGATAAAAATGTGATGAATATTATGTTCCATCGATTGAAACACAAAGTGACGTTAAGCTAAAGTAGTTATTTTTATATCTGTTTTTTCAATAAAGCATAAAGTCGTCATAGGAAAATTTGATGAATATTTTCCATTGAAATTTTTTGTCCTCTAATAAAATGTGATTTATATGTGCCATTGATTTAGTATAAAGTGAAGTCAAATAAATATAAATTAAAAACAATGCATAGTTTTATTTCACTTAGTCACCCATCATATTATCGATTACCTACACTTTTTTACAATATATCGATATTTTTTACGCCTACACAGCACTGATCGTATAGAAAATAGTCACATTAGCCCCCAAAAATACAAAATATACTTTTAGTCGTATTAGGACTTGACTGGTGCAACTTAGAGATCATTTTTGCGAAAATTTCACGCTGGAGGATCATGCCTCTGATTCTGAGCACATACGCTACAAAAACGAATAAGTTATTTTAAACAGTTGCATTTACCCCAATATGGGGCTAATGCGACTTTTTCTGCCGGCATGGGTCAATATTAAGATTTTGGGTAAATCCTACAGCTTTTTGACATTATTATAGGTCGATACGAATCTCCGTTATATGCCTTCTTAATATATTCTTAATATATTAATAGTTTTAATATATTCACCGAATAAAATAAGGTGGACATTTTTAGCAAAAGGTAAAAAAAATCTTTTTTTTAGTTGCAATAGCCTCCGTTGACCTTACCTGGTTGAAGCCAGTCTTACCGATGGGTTTTATTGGGTAGAAATCCCAAATAACCACGCAAACGGCTGCGTGGTATGCTTTCAGCATTCACCGACTCCCTCCCCCGCTTTTAGGAGGGTAGCCCTTCTTTGCTTCTGGGCGCAAAAAATGCATTCAACCATGATTCAGAAATTAATGCAATGTGTACTTTTTCCTGATACTAAATATACTAACTTTAATTAGTTTAGATTTCAAACTTTGTGAAAAACATTGAATTACATTTAAATTACAGTATTTATCCGTTAAACAAATAAAATATACTTCAAAAATTTACTATATATTTTCTAATTACTTTACACATAATTTTCAGCACTTAAATGACTTTATTTTCGAATGTAATGACATAAAAAATAACATGACGATTTTTGAAATTTTGGTTATAATATATTTCCAAGTATCAAATAAACTTTTTCTTTTTTTGTACATTTATTTTCTGTATCTGCATCATATCTGACTTCACTATCTCCTAAAAGCTATTCTACACTTTCACAAACTATGTTATCAACCTTTTTTTTAAGTTTTTTGTGTCATTTGTTCTTACCGTTTCCCACTTGTTTTCTTATAATAAGATTTTTCTTTTGAGACTTTCCGTTATTATCCTTTTCGTATTATTTTCTTCTTGTAACAGCTCCCCTGTGGTGTATTGTTGCAAAATATAGCCATATGATTTCTTTTAAGATTTTAAGGGTCCCAATTAAGATATCGATTGTTGTTTTAAAATATTTTCTATTATATATTCAGATATTATAATTTTATCAAGATTGTTACTAGCAATGGAAATTTGAAATACGAAATTTGAATATTTTGGTTTTTGGTTTTCTTCAATATTTTTAAAATACATCTCCAATGCTTTTTTGCACGTACCATTAGGTTTGTTCATCAATGAATCCAGTTTTATCTATAAAAAAACCGGACAAATCTTATCAATACACAGCTCCAAGCTGAAAGTCGACCAAATTTTCAAAGAAACAATTGGTCGGTTTTTAATGACGCAGCATTCAATTATGATCCGTTGATTGATTATAAAAATCACAGGTTAGTTGTTATCGGACTGATGGACAAGGCGTGTCGATTTTACAGCGCTTTATAATGGAAAGATGAGACCGCAGGCATGTGCTGTTCCAATGGCAAAGTGTCTCTTCCGTTACTTAGGGAACGAGAAGAACCTTTGAAAACTCTCTTTTTATATGATGCTAATGAGTCACGGCGCTTTTCAAACAGGATCCGGAAATATAACTCATGCTTTCAAATGACGTCCTTCGGAGTTGACCGCGAAATAATAATGCCGGAATTTTCACCTACATTTACGGTGCAAGGGCAAAATTTATCATAGAATAGGTTCACTTTTTCCCGCTGAAAACGAACAGCATACATTTTTACAAGTATATTTTATGGGTGACGAAGAAATTGAGATAGACCGTCGCTGCCAATTTATCCAGGGAGTTGAGACAGATACAGTGTTCAAAATTCAAAGATTCTTGCATGAACGTAACATTTTAGTCAAAACATTTAAAACTGCTTTAGAAAAACTACCTGAAGAGGATTATAAAGTCGTCATTCACGCAGATCGGAAAGATGCTACAATGCACCTTTAATAAACGAAATAGCAGCCGTAATTAGTGGTGATCAATTTTCTTCACGAGAAATTGTCTTGCGAGCACGTGATGATACGTTGCAACGGGTAGCCGATACACACAAGTTTTATGACGCTCTGCAATACCCATTGATATATTGCAAAGGACAAGAGGGTTATCATTTTCAAATTCCTCTCATTAACCTGGTTACAAAGGAGCCTACTCCGAACAAAAAATTATCATGTGTGGATTTTTATGCGTATCATATGATGTTGCGAGAAAATGATTTTAATCTCTTAGCCCGGTGTAGACAATTATTTCATCAAATTTTGGTAGATATGTATGTGAAGGTAGAAGGTGAACGTCTCCGTTATATATTTTTAAATCAAGAAAAGCTGCGCGTTGAGAATTATATACATTTACAAGATACAGTTTCTAGCGACGCCAATGTGAACCATAGAGATTTAGGTAAAATGGTAATTCTGCCCTCATCATTCGTTAACAGTCCCCGCTACCTACATGAGTACACACAAGACGCATTCGCCTATGTACGAACTTACGGAAGACCTGATATTTTTGTTACTTTTACTTGCAATCCCACATGGAAAGAAATAACCGTGGAGCTAATGCCGGGCCATAAAAGTACTGGCAGACACGATTTAGTTGCTAGAGTATTTAGATAAAAAGTACAAAAATTAATGTATGTAATTACCAAAGGGAAAATTTTCGGAGAGGTGCAGTGCTTCATGTATTTAATTGAATGGCAAAAAAGAGGATCATATTTCGGACGATACCATCGTGATTCACGGTCCATGTGGAACACGAAATTCAATATCGCCATGTATGAAAGAAGGAAAATGTACAAAGAAATTCCCTAAAAAGCTTTTAAAAGAAACAGTGCACAATGACAATGGCTACCCTTTATACAGACGCAGAGCTCCCGAAGATGGTGGCAGGAAAGTTACAATCAAATCTCGCTCTGGAGCGTTCGAAACCTTAGATAACAGTTGGATTGTCCCGTATTCGCCCATTCTATGTAAAATTTTTAATGTCTACATTAATGTAGAAGCATGTAGCTCTGTCCGCGCAGTCAAGTATCTGTAAGTACATAAATAAAGGAAGCGACCAAGCAATATTTAATCTCAGGAGTGAAGATGAGGCAAATCCCGTTAATAAAGTACAGACCTTTCAAGCAGGGCGTTATGTCAGCAGTAACGAGGCAGCGTGGCGTCTCCTTGGCTTCCCTTTACACGAAAGGCACCCAAAAGTTACTCTCCTTGCGTCACTTATAAAATGGAGAGCGTGTATATTTCACCGAAAGAAATTTCCAAGAAAGAATTGCATTACCGCCAAAAACTACACTAACAGCCTTCTTTCAAATTTGTCAAACCGACCCCTTTGCAAAAATGATTTTATATTCCCCCGCTATTATACTTGGAACACATATAGGAAGGAGTGGAAACGCCGTATTCAAGGCGCGCCTGTTGCAAATTGGCCCGATGTAAAGTCATCAGTTGCCCTTGGTCGTGTATATGTAACTAATGTCCATGTAACTAATTTTGAATGTTTCTGTTTACGATTGCTGCTGCATCATATTCGGGATCCTACAGGATATAAAGACCTTAAAACTGTCAACGGTCAGGAATGCGCAACTTATAGAGAAACATGTGAGGCTCTGCATCTTTTAGAAAACGATAATAACTGGGATGAAACCATGGAGGAAGCTGTGCAGTGCCAGTGATCAGATCTGTAGAAGTTCAGCTTCGCGATCTAGAAGAAAGAGTTTAAGCTCAGTGAGGTTATCACGCAAACCTTGGATATTAAAAGATACAAGCGGCAAACCTTCTGGCTTGATACGACCGTGTGTTAAAGCGGGAGAGGTGAGGGCTGAGTAAGGCCCGTATTGGGACGAGGAGAGCCCTGACAGGGCCTAGGGGGATCATGAGGGTGCTGATATATGCCCTCAGAGGCATGAGACAAGTCCCAATGGGGTTGATACAAGCCCATAGGGGGCTTAGACAAGCCCCGAGGGGGCTGAGATAAGCCCTGATGGAGTATTATGTTTGTGAGAGCCGGGAATGATTGGTCATTGACCGATGGTGAAGCTGGTCTGGCAGCTTTGGTAGTATGGGGGCGAAGAGTGCGAGGGCAGCCTCTGCAGTTAGCCGTGTGGCTAGTCTGTCCGCACAGGGCACATGCAGGTGGGGATTCGGCGTTTTAGAGCCGAGGGCACTCTTTCGAGCTATGTGGATCGAGGCACCTAATGCACATGGGAGGAGCTGAGCAGTTGGCCGTCACGTGTCCGTTAAATTGACGGCGGTGGCACTGTGCTGGATATACGCGCCTGTTGGGAGGTACGACCCTATCTCTTGACAGGCCGCATACGGTGCGCACCTGCCTGAACATGGACTTTGCCTCTGGCATGTTAGTGAGGATGAACAGAGCAAGAGGGAGCCTATTGCCCCTACTGCTGTGCATCTTGTGCATAGACTCAACGGGGAAACCTTGGGACTTAAGGTCTTCCAGGATATCCACATTGGCGAGTTCAAAGGGAACTACGCGGAGAATAGCCCTGACATTTGACTCTTCCGGAAGAGCGTACGTGTGGTAAGACACATGTTCTTTCGTGAAGAGCCTAGTGAGGTTACGGAAGTTTGCAATGAACTGCAGGATTATTTTTATGGCTTCACCGAGATTGATGGTTTGCTCGTATTTGATACAGTGAACTGCGCTTTGTCTCTGAGGAAGACAGGGGGTGGGACTTTTTTTTAGTTACGGTGGAAGTGTGTAAGTAGCTTAGAAGGGGGGGTGTCTTACGACTTCTTTGGGGCAGTGGCAGCGGCTGGGGCTGCGAAGATGGAGGCAACAGCAGGTGCTGCCGGAGCTGGCGATGAGGGGGAAGTTACGGCGCGCCTCGGGCCACAATTGGACTTTACCGTCGTAAATATGTTCGAGCCGGTAACAGTTCCTTCGTAGTCTGTCGCTTCTGAGGAGCAGCTACCTGATGAGATGTCGGAAAGGGCGAACCTCTTCTGAGAGGATGACGTAACGGAAGTGGTGTTCGAGCACTCTTTGTCGGAGTCGGGGGACGTGGGCGATTCGGTCTATGAGGCAGCTGTATGCACCGCTAATAAAGCCTCGACGGAGGACGGAGAGACACGTGCCTCAGGGCAATGGGGTTAGAGCACTACCGAGAAGGTCTCGTCGACTTTGAAGGCTAGGTCTTGAGCTTTGAGAAGCTGGGCAATTAGGGCACTAATTTGGCCGATGTTCAGGGTAGACATGTTGACGGGTGGGAAAGACGGGGTGGGGTGGGGTGGGGTTCAACGTTATATTCCAAGAAACCTGGGGTCCTTGTTCTGAAACGTACAATCGGTAGACATTCCAAGAAACAGAAATAACACAAACAAATACAGAAACAAAACGGAAACAATAACAAGAAAATCAATAACAATGCGTAGCAGAAATAATCGCTTAAACCTCCCCACCGGAGCAGGGAGGCAAGAACGGTGCGAGAAGCGAATGACTCACCGATGGCGATAGCTCGGCCACAGTGTGAGCTGGAGAGTGGAGGAGCGTGAGCGAGAGTACACTACCGTACGGGAACAGAAGCGCGGTCAACTTACAGTATGACTGGTTGAATGCAGAGAATGGTCTCCATATTAATGGATTTACGTTAATTGGCGCCAAAAACGAAAAAACATCGAAGCATCGCGCTATCAAAATTTTGAATCAAAAACGGTATATATAGAAAAGCTTGATCGTTGGCCGCTCCCCGGGCAGAACACCTTGCCCGGCGAAAGATCTCCTCTTTTACTTCAACGATCACAGCTTAAACACATATTTGACTAAAGTAAAGAGTAAATTCCAGTATAGAAGCTATTCGTATTTAATTTTAAAGCGACAGTAGTCTAATGGCAAGGCGCGGACCGCGAACTCAAAAAGGTTTAAATTCACCATTCGACTACTGGCGTGAACCACTCGTAACACAAGCAATTTAAGCTTAACACGAGTGGTTAAGGGGAATATTAGTAATGTTTATAGCATTTTTAATATTTTTTATATAAAAAATTGCTTAATTAAAAAAAATTACACAGAATTTCCTTAATTTATTGTACATTTAACAGTACGTAGATCTCAAGCAGATTAGGATAACATTTTTAGTTTACATCTAATTAAACTTTAATCGCCAGTGATTTAATGCGCAACACACTAACTGGTCCCACAAAACGGACCAGAGAGTTATACACTTATTCGACTCGTCGCTAGAAAACTGTTTTACATCCATCAAAAATGGTGAGATACAAGTTTTGTATAGAGTACATATGTTGAGCAAATTTTTAACAAATTACGTAGTGTGTTGGGTAAATGGTATCACCTAAAATTAAGGCTAAGCAGAAGTATGTTACATATGTTGTACCATGCGCTCGCATATACAACTATAGATTACGGGTTGGGATTATGGACTTAAGTTCCCAGTGTATTTAAATAAAATCAAATAATAAAGTGAAACTTCTTTGCATTAAAGAATATGATAAACTTTTCAAGGTTTGCTTAATTGTACGTGTAGATAAAAAGTGAAATCAATGTTAATAAAGGAACAGTTCAATAAAAATGAGTTTAAAGAAGAAAGAGAATATACTACCCAACTCGTCAATCCACTAGAAAAGGAAAATATGTTTTACCTAAAATTAAAAATTATTTCGCTATGTGCACGAGACTATGGGTTATCCCGCAATTATATAAAGAGCTGCCTCCGGCCCTGCTTGGTGAAGTTATTTCGAAAAATCCTTTAAAAATTCTCTAAGAAAACAATACCTATTATTGTGTCAATAAGAGTACGCCACAGGCTACGTGTAACGTACTTTTAATATTACTAATGTTTTTCTCATTTTTAATCATTAAATATCCAGCCAATTCCTATTTCATCTACTATCTTAACAACTTTATCGACTAAAATATCGTTATATGCATTTTCAATGTCAAGAAAACTAGTCGCGGTTAGGGTATTACCAGCAAAGGCTAATTATATATAAATTACCAGCCTATATATATAGACTAGACAAGATTGATCTTTCCTAAAGCCGTTTGTGCGAAATGATAAAATTTTGTGATTTTCTACATACCATTCTATTTTCTTGCCTAACATGTTGTGAAATACTTTGCAGAGACGGTAAATGAGAAAAATAGGTCTAAGTACAGTTTCACTCTTTATTTCAGCACCTGCCTTAGAAATTGGGACTAATATAATTGTCGGGAGCCAAGAAAGTTAAAATTAAATGCGATAAAGTCCATAAAATTAGTAATATTCAATGTGTAGTATTAGCTTAAATATACGAATCACTATGAGGTACATTTTTACGTTTGGATAAGAAAACAATAAAACTCTTAGGCATATTAAATTTATATAAACTAAAAACGAATATATTTCGTTCTAAAATATTTTGATAAATTGCAAACAAAGTAATGTTGCTGAAATGCGATGTACTTAAGAATTAAACGTCAGATTTCCTCTCTGTTATTTATTTTATGGATTAAGTATAATATTGTTCTGTTAACGGATAGATACATGCAAGCTTAAAATGATACAGTATATATCATAATAAAGAAAACATGCGATGTTCACGCACCTCAGTCTAAACAAATGAGGTTGTCAACCGCAGGTGCGTTGCTTTACCTCTACGCATACGAGTTTACTCCAAGCTTATCCGCCACGCGGTAACGTATTTTCGTGTAATTCAGTAAACATCTAAATTAATTGACAGACTTCAAACTGAATTTAGTATAGAAAAGTTAACATTTTATTCAGGTTTTCGTATATTTTTTACTCATTTTAGAATCTATGTGAACGTGGCACGTATATTTTAAGGATGAAAAAATATGTTTCATTAATTCTAAAATAAAAATGATAAAAAAACAAAAAAGAATAAAATTATGTTTTTATATAATACTATTTTCCACCCTAAGGGATGGATATTTAGTTAAATTTAATTGCGAACATTCTTTCTCATCTTTCATCTTTTCTATCTGTTTAAGCATTTTCAAGAAATTCTTGAACAGTTAATGGAAAACATACACGTCGAATGTTGTTTCGAAACCTCGTTATTTGTAGTCGGTTATTAAAATTATTAGAAGTCTAAAACCGTGATCTTATTACATTTTTAGTAATTCGATATTATAATTTATATTAGTTATTTGTTAATCATTTACATATCAAATATTAAATTTTTTCATATCTTTATATACAACATGTAACAAAAACCCTGTAGTTCCCGTTAAGTGTAAGTGTAAGTGTAATCAGAATCAGTATTCAAACTTATACTAATAACTTTTTTTCAGAAACCTTGACCATTAACAAATTTAATTTTAATTAAAAAAATAGCTAATTGCATGTAGTTTTATTATCTTTGAATTATCCGGAGAGTAAGAGGATTGTCGAAGACCCTGCTGTACCAATTCTCATGTCAGTTTGAGATAATAAAATCATTCAATAATATAATGAAATCAAATTCCAAATATAATAAAATCAAATTCCAATTAGCAAATAAAAATTTATTTTAATTAAATTTAAATTTTTAAAGGTCGAATTTTGAAAAAGAAAATATTTCTATATGTTTAAATACTGATTCTTATAATGCACTTAATGGAAGCCAAGAGGTTTTTGTTACTTTTTGTATATAATTCTTCTGTCCGTATCACATCACATCATAAACAATTTGAAAAACAATACGCTTATCACCCATAGGAATAGGCAGAGACTACAGACTCTCATTTGGCATGATCCTGACACACCTCTCTCACCTCTTCCTCATCCATATACGTACGCGTTATTGGCATTTGCGTTTGGTCGCGCTACGTCGATGAGGCGGCCTGTGCTATGTGTGACGTAGGCGCGGGACCAGAAGCTTGTTGCCAAATGGGCCAAATTAGGAGTACCATATGGATGTTAGAGGTGTCACAGACAAGATTTGCTACATCTTGAAGCGAGCTTCTATTAGAATATTTCACAAGCCGCCGAAGAAGATTAGTCAGTTCCTACCATCCGTCATGTGTCATATTCCTCTACAAGATGCAGGAGTGTACAAGCTTGATTGTGAATGTGGTCTCTCTTATATAGGACAAACAAAAAGATCAATTAGAACCCACGTAAAAGAACATATAGCCGATGTGAAGCATCAACGGCTAGGGAAGTCTGTAGTTTGCGATCATATCCTAGACGGCTCCAACCATTACAGCAGATTTGATAGACCACAAATCCTCGCGAAAGAACACCGATTCCTACCAAGGATGATACTCCTTCCTTCCTTCCTTCATAGAGAGTCAATAAAATTAAAACTAAACCCAAGCATACCACTGCAAGACCTCAGGACATTGTCAGTTCATTTTGCATAGATCTGACCATAAACAATAATTAAAAAAATCTGAAGGTACTCCGGGTTTAACAATAACATCGGGACGTCAGTCATCTCAGTCCCCCGTGACCATGGGTGCTGGGAAGCGCCCAAAACGTCGGGAATTAAAAATAAAAGTAATTGAAAGTAAAATAAATGCGATAAAATCCGTAAAAAATATTTAATCGACTTTAATACCTGTATTAACCCAGCGATCAACCCAAATGTTCAGTGTTTGCCATAACACATTCCTGTTCACTCCATCATAAACCTTTTCCTAGTCCATGAACGCACAAACGAGTTTTTGGTTTTTGGCCAAAAACTTCTTAGCTATCATGCGCATGGAAAAGACTTGGCCTGTACATCTCATGGGAATGTGATGTACAAACCGGAGGGTTTCTAAATCTAACTTGCACATCGCAAATTTTTTCATCAGTTTCTTTCATGACCCTTTTAATTAGTACCTTAGCATACAGTTTTCCCAAAATTCTAAGAAGGCTAATACCACGGTAGTTTTTACAGTCCTGCTGCGACCCTTTTCCTTTATAATTGGGACTATTACGGTTTTGCACCAGTCTACTGGCACCCCTTTCAGTTGCTAGCGAACGTGCTACCGGTTTCTCTCAAGACGTTAGCATTTTGAAAAAACTCTATCATATCCGACTTCCTTACCTGCTTTCATGCTTTTCATTGCATTCATTATTTCATCGATACTTATCTCACTATCTCTTCCTTTTCTTTTGGAATTTCTATTTCACTTAGTTTCTCATAACCACACTTTCAATATATTCATTCCATCTCTTTAAACTAATAACTTCATCATTCATGATATGACCATTCTTGTCTCGCATAGATTTCATTATAGGCTTTTTTGTACGTGCATGACAGTTCTTAAGAGTTTCCAGGACATTTTAATATTTTCCAGGAAGTATCCAATATTCTTCTATCATTCTTATCCGCTCTTTCTCGTTTTTCCTTAAAACGTTTCGAGGAAATTTTAACCTGCTAGGGTAAAAGTACGCTGATAAAAGTTGTTATGTACCATTTTTTTTAAACGCGTAATATTTTCTTAACAAAATTCCCAAAGTTCTCTATAAACTTCGTCAATATCAGCAATTTTAGTTTTCTAGTTCAAGGTGTTTGTTTATTACTGGACTTATCTCTGCAAATTCAAATTTGCACTTGTTTAGACGTTACCCTCAAAATTACCTATTTGTATTATTAATCACAAATAAATAACAAAAGTTATCCTTACATCTTGATTATCTCACCATTTTATTACGTGATACGTCATAAGTGATATCCGCATTCGGCGCCTCGACAATTTTGAAGTTATGATCTATCCTTTAGCTGCGCGAAGACAGCAAATATCGTTCCCGTGTAAAAGAGTGCTTCTATATGCTCTATCTATTGGTGATTTTAACGCCTACCACTCTGAATGGCTGAGTTTACGATTAACCAATCATGCGGAGAGATCTGTTAATGACTTTGTCTTGGCAAACAGTTTGGATATAGCGAAGATCTTCAATCGGGCTTAATACAAATTCCTCTTTCGAAGCATCCATCATATGGGCTACTCGAAAATTTGTTTTTGGATCACTAGTTTTAGTGTTGATCCGAGATCAAAGTAGATGGTACATACTCCGACTACAAGTCTATTATTTCTGATAATCGACAAGGCTGTGTGCTATTACTTACGCTTTTCTTCTGCATATCAATTATATATATCAAACCCGTCACATTAATTGCCTTGCAAATGTAAGTACGGTAACGCCTTTTACACTAGTCGTGCCAAAATTTCTCGGGGATACAACATGTCGTCGAGGAACGGAACAAACTTGTGTTTGAAGTGGAGTCACTGCGATACAAAGTTTCGGATTGAGGACAACTGAATCTAGTCCAGTTTACCGCTAAAAAGAACTACTTTTGTCGTATCTGCTAAAATTTAGGGCACTTTAATTGTTCCCTCAACCAGCATCAGAATCCTTGGCGTCGACATAACGAGTGACGCTCAATTCCGCTGTCACTTGAAAAAGTGTTTAGAATGCTTGGCATGCTTTTTAGAGCGGGATAGTATTTCATGCCGGCACACCTCTTAAAACCTTACTGAGTCCATGTTCGACCTCACATGGAATACTGTTCTTATCTTTGGGTCGGGGCATCCCAATGCCAGCCCCTTTCACTTGATCGCATCAAACGAGGAGCGGCTCGAATAGTAGACGATCAATTTCCTTCTGATTAGCTCAACTCACTGGCACTGTGGAGTAATGTCGCTTTAATCTGCATATTCTATCGCATCTACCACGGGGAGTACTCAGAGAATTATTCTAGCTAATTTCAGTATCGCCATATTTGGATGATTAGCGGTCCATCACTGTGGAATTTACTAGTAGATTTCATCCGTGCACAACGTCCTTGAGGAAAATATTATCATAAGCATTTTTTTCGGACCGATATGTCTTAGTGACCATCATGAAAGGTGTCAACTCGTTTTTAAAAGTCTGGCGATACTCCTATTTCTCTGGGTTTCCAGTTGTTGATGGGCAAATAATGAGGGAAAACTAGAAGGCGGTCTTGTTGCTACATAGCAATCTGTTCTAGACCCATAAGAATAAAATTAATAAAAATAAGAAAAATATTAACGGGTAGGGTGCACTAAATTAGAAAAAAAAATTGGTTGTACCTGCAGGCCATTCTTGGAACTTCCCGCTAATTCCAAATGCAATGCGCTCGTTTTTTTTTTCAAATTTTTCTCCTTCGATATCTCACGAAAGTATGAACCGATTTTTATTCAGTTGTCAAAATTTTTATTTTTTAGATTTCTCAAAATCTAGTTGTCCGAATCAGTTCATATTATCATCAAATCTATTCCACATTGAGATCTATAGAACGCCGCAAACTGCATCTTAATCGATCTCTATCGATTAAGATGTCGTTTAAAGTTATGAAGGGTTTAAACACACACACACACACACACACACACACACACACACCACACACACACACACACACACACATACACACACACACACACACACCATACACACATACACGCACCACACACACACACACACACACACGAACGCACGCATGCACGCACGCACGCACGCACGCACCCACACGCACACGCACGCACGCACGCACGCACAGACAGTACGGACGTCTACGTGAAATTAGTCCGAATAGCTTCCTGGGATCTCGAAACGTCGAGATCTGATAAAAACTCCATTTTCGAAAATCGGGGTGAAATCAATAACTTCCCAATTTTTGAAAATTTTTAATTTTCTTAGCGGGAAGTTAAAAACATTTATGCACTAAAAAGAAAACATTCTTTAGGTAGATAAATGTCCATAACTAAGGGGAGAAATAGACAGGAGTTAATAGTCTTCCTCAACCCGTTTCTTGAACACATAAGGATTGAGCACATTTAATTGACTGAGGTAAGGAGTTCCAGAGTCTTTTTTAATTTAACCAACGGAGAAATCGGAAGAAACGGCAGTTTTGCCACCACAATTACCTATTTATTATAAAAAAATATTTTGTTGCCTTTGTATGTATTACAGAATGAAAAGTTAAAAGAAAATCTCTCTCTTCCCATATGTTTCATTATAGTCTAAAAATTGAAATGCCAGAAACCTTTATATACATTCAACGGATCTAGAAATATTTTTTATATATTATTTAAAGGGATTTCTGCTATGCTGCAGCTATTTTATGCTGCAGCATGAATGGATCGCATTAACTGGGAAAGAAACACGCTCAGACAGAAAACCAACTTGAAATAGTGGAGTGATACTGTAACATTCTCTTGTCATGGTGAGTGGCGAAAACCAGGAAAGCTTTTTATGAGTAATGTTTGCATATCACCATACGTATACAATGAGGTATACGTCTGATACGTGGATACTGGTAGTATTACAGAATAAAAGTGGTACTCTCACTTATATCTAGCTAACATGCGGTGTATGCCTTTAATTGATTGTGCAATTAGTATTAAAGTTGATGTGTTTATTGAATGACTACTATTTCTGCATTGTTGCAACAGTCTTTGGTTCACTTAAATAAATAAATAAATATATTTCAGCATATTTTCTCAGAAATTCTTGTATACGGATAGAGTCGTACTTCGTAAATATCAAAGGTATGGTATAAACATAGCTCCAAATATAAAAAATATAACCAACAGTATTTCTTTCTTTTTCAGTTTTGGGCTTGATTTTTTACCTACTTAATGTCTACAAATGTAAATATTTACGCAAAAATTTAAGAAGAATCGAAGTACAAAAGTTAAAAATTTTGAAACCATAATAAAACCTTATTAAAATAAATATAAATAAAATAATTTCAAAGAATAAGGAGAAAAATAAAAGAAAAATGAGTCAGAAGATTCCAATTACACCACCCTCCATTGAATTTAATGAAATCTCCGCAGTGACGTCTGACGACTGCACAGGTGTATTTTCGTTTAATAAACGTTGAGATGAAAAGGTCACCCTGTTATCAGGGGTCGCGGACAAAAGCACAAACCTTTTCGTCCTTTTTTCCTTGTCTTAAGATAAAAACAGAAAGTGGATTAAATGCACAGATAGCCGCTACCCATAAAGAGATTGAACTTAATGATAATCTTCACAAAAAGAAATGAGGCCCGGCGTTTCCTATCTCAAAAGAGCTTTAGCCTTGGTGTGTCTTTATACAGGTGCTGTAGCTTTATTTTAAGACGCAAACGGTTATTGCGTTTGTTAACATTTTTATCACTCACAAAGTACGTGTTAGAAAGAATATCAAGTAATCCTTGTTATTGTATGGTAATTACAATTGTATGACAATACAATGTTTTCTCAATCATTTTTCATAAATAGATTTCTAGAATGACGCCATCTTTTGTAAAGTAACCCATAAATATGTATTATGTGGATATAAATTTTATTATATATATAAACTAAATGGCAGTATTATAAAATAAAAATATGAAGTAACAACTGAGTTTCGTCATGTTTTTTTTTTTAAATATAACCACTGTAATCACATAATATTTACGGAAATATAGATAAGCCATTTTTCTAAAAGCATATACGTATCTATATTATGCTAATAGATATTGTTTAAGCGTAAAGGAACCTAAACAAAAATAAAATGAAAAATATATGAGGTTTTCCAGTCTGTATTGCCCCAATTTATCATTCTTGTCACAATTAAAATCCAGTGCATATATTTGTAAGTTATCATTCCTGTTCTCTATTAGGTGTATTTTCTGTTTTAAATTAGTTTGGTCATGACGCAGAGACGCAAGTTTTAATAACTATAATTTATATATCCCACATTTAGGAGACGATTTGTATTCACAGCGTTGACACTGGTATGATTCCTATGTAAATGAAACGCAGTAACATGCATTTAAGTCAGCCAGTATGGAAAATCGTAAAAATAATATTTTTTTTAATTTTTTATTTAATAAGAGCAATTAGGCTTTACAAAAGACAACGAATGCAAGTATAATACTAGTAATTCACGTTTCAAAGGCCTCGGAAACCTGTCACTTTCAATGCTTTTTCAAAGGCATTTGACTGTGTGGATCATAATTTTTTTTTATTAAAAATATTACGGCGTCCGTGATAATTCATTAGATCTTTTCTCATCACATTTCTTAAACCATGAACAAACGTTTTTAATCAAACTTTTAGTAATTTTTGTAACTAAGCAGTTTAAAGTTGGTCCTTTTTTTCTTGGTACACACATGATCCTGCTTGTATGAAACAAAAAATATCTAAATATTTCAGTTTGCTTATGACGTCTTATTTTGATTTATTTTAAAGATTAAATGCACCCCCACAAAAAGCGTGTTACAATAAACGACAAAGCCAGTAGCTATGGTCGAACATTAGTTGTCATTCGAGACGATGACAAGCCATGGATACTGCTCCTGTAGAAACTTCACTGTACGAGGAAATGACAGATTAATAAGGGTTTGACATTGACAGTATTAACGTAAACAGTGAATGTTTCATTTAATTTTATATAACGTAGGTATTTATAAAATATATAAAATAAGTCTTTTAAGTATATATTATAAATTGATAATTCGTGGAATTATTTTTAATCATAAGCCTTATATATTATTAATCTAATTTGAATGAGACACAAACAAGTAAATTTAATGGATTGTATTTAATAATTTTACAATTATTTCATACTGTGCAATTATTAATGCCGTTCGTTGCCTCAAAGTTCTTTCATCAAAGTAATATAAAAAAACGAAGGAAATAGGTTACAGAAATATGGATTCTGCTGCATAATACAAAACAGAGTTCCGTTTTAGGTACGAGAACCGTTCATAACTGGGGCCAAAACAAATGATACACAAAACCTTTCTTGACCGTAATCAGTTTATAAATTATTAACATTTAAATTGACTTATGGAAGAATTAATTTAAACATTATATAATGTATACCAACAATTAGTTAATATTGTTACGTGCCTAAGTTGACGTCAGGTACCTGAAACTAGCGCCATCTAGTGTCAGGGACCAGAGCGAGGAGGGCTTCCTAGAAAATGTCAATCTTGACTTTCGACCAACAGCGCCATCTAGTATCGAACAGAAGAATTAAGCTTTCTAGAAGCCCCACACTCGAACTTTCTGCGCCTGGTCGGTTGGTCGCGTATTTAATTGAATATTTGGTCGGTGAAAAAGGTGTATTTAAAGGCGATGCAAGACGTGATCGGGGCAGTATTGAATTTGGCGAGACAAGCGAAGCTTCGGAGCGAAATAAAATGAATCAGTGTGATTAATTATAATTGTCTTTTAAGTTTTAATTAGTGTAAAATGAATTAAAGTGTTAATTTTGGTAATTCTTTAAAGTTTTTGTAAATGTAAAGTTTTTACTGTCACGAACCTCAAGCTCGTAACCATATTAACTAGATAACGACTTTTACCACATTTAACGTGACTATTAATTAATCATTGACAAAAATATTACAGTTATAATTTTAGTGTTTACTAAAAACATTTTGAAATTGAAACATGTTTATTTTTACAACGAGGATGATTTTAATTTATTTGTAAGTTTTGAAAAGGCAATAAAAGAAAACAATTAGTATATTTCTATTCACTAATAAGTAGAACACACACTTTGGTTATACTAATTTTATACACTTACAACTTTGACTATTGATCACGTTAAAGGTGTTACATTTTGATCTAGTGTCTCTATAGTAATATAAGTGTTCATAAATTCAAGTGCCCACCTCGATGCCCTATTCGATTCTTTATTTAGGATAAATGAAGGTATCTTACGGCCTAATTCTATATTAAAAATAAAATATTCTACAAATATACATCGACATTGTTTGATATAACTAATTTAAAGATTTCATTAATGCACTGTGGTCGTACAAAGGGAAAGTGCTTTAAAAGCTTTTGCTTTAAAAGATAGCTTAGTTGATTATTTGCTTCAGTTACTTATAATCATGTCAACACGCATGCCTTTGGGACGTAACAGTAAGTTAGTATAAATAAATCACGTTTTTTTACATACATAAGGGTCAATCAATCTAAAAACAAATGAAAAATATTAAAATAAATAATTGACGTTTGTATTGTATTGGGCGAAAAAATGAAAAGAACTAAAAAAACGAAATTTTTTGAATTATATAAATAATTACCAAAACTAACCAGCTTTACATGATTCTGAAGATAGTGGAAAAAAATTATGTCGTTTTGTTAAATTTTCTTGAGGTAGCTTGTACAACGAGAATTTATGGACTACAGACTATAGAACATCCACAATATAATTTTTATCGGATAATTTTTATAATAGTACGTGCTGTTGAATTTAAAAAACGCATCAAGCTTGTTCATTAGTATTTTCTGTTTCTAATCATGTGATTTACATAACATAACAGTGCAATAAAAATAATAAACACGAGTTAATGTTAGTAAATGGAGAAATTTAAAAAAAAATTCGACAGTGGAGCCCAACCTCTCCACTTGAAAATACATAAACACTCACGCCTGTCACCCAGAGGGGTAAGCAGAGACTACGGACTTCCATTTGGCATGATCCTGACATAACTCTTTCGCCTCCTTTACATCCATATATCTACGCATACATGCTCGTCGGTTAAGGGTACTTCTAACGTGGCCCCTTTTCAAAATATCGCCAATTTGGTCGATAAACTTTTTTCTAGGGCGTCCCTTCCCGACTCGGCCGTTCACATCTGCCATATAAATTTGCTTTGTCACTCTTTCCTCATTCATTCTTTCTACATGACCAAACCACCGAAGCATTCCTTTCTTAATCCTGGTCACAACATCATCTTGCATACCACATTTATCTCTCTACTGAGATCATGCAATTTCTCATCCTGTCATTCAGATTCAATCCTAGCATACTCCTTTAAAGACCGCATTTCTACAGCATTTATTCTACTTTCGTGCTTCTTCTGCCACACCCAGCTTTCACTATCATACATTAAAGTAGGGACTAACACAGCATTATGAATTACCGTACGTGCCTTTTTTGACACATTCTGGTTCTTCATAATAGAGTGTAGTGCCCCATTCACTCTATTCCCTGCTTGTTAAATTTCTACTACTGTTAAATTTCTACTAATGTTAAATTTCTACTAATGTTAAATTTCTACTAATGTTAAATTTCTACTATTATTTTCCACTTGAAAATAATAGTAGAAATTTAACATTCTATTGATTTTATAATAACTCTTGAATTAAGAATTTTAGAAAATTAGTTGGCCGCCATATTCCTCTGTATGCGTTGGTGAAATTAACATATTATTTCGGAATATTTTTGTTTCAAATTAAACGAGATTTCTCTTGGTATTTCAGCAAGTGAAATTATAAGTAACAATTTATTAGCGCCAGCGAGGATCAAACCTGCGACCTGTAAAGTATACAGTGAACGCTTAGTCTCTTAGCTACCACAGCCGTAATATATTAAAGTGTAGATATTAAGGATGCAACCACTTATACAAAGGCTAAGGCTGTCTACAAAAATTTTCAAGCTATAGATGACGAAAATGCCGTGCACTAATTTCACACACAATTGGGTAGCATTACCACTGAAAACGGTGCGTAATCGGCTATTCGACCATTCGATATGATATTCATTCATGAATATACTTAAATAATTCATTTGAATACTTTACTGAGAAGAGCAAGATGCTTTATAGTAAGGTATGCCATTCATATTTCAAAGGCCGGCAACGTACTTTAACCGCCGCACCTTTTAACAAGCGCAATTAATCTAAACTTACTGTTCCAAAGTACAAACTTCCTAAAGCTGGTGAATCATTTTTGAATAAATACATAACTATTTACAACAACATTCTCCGTATTATCGATTTGCATTTACATAAATTCAACGCACATTCTTATATTACAGACAGGAAATTATAAACTAAATTTTTATTGAAAGGATAAGAATGCGTAGACATGATGGGCATCCTCAGACTTTTTGTTATATATTTTTAAATTTTAAATTGTAACTATTGGGAGAAAATAGTTAACTTGTGTGTTTTCTGCCACTTCTCCTCAAAAGATCTTCCCGCCGTAAAGACTTCTTGAAGCGATGCTGTAGCATGAGAATTGCAGAGAATGCTTTGCAAAAGTCAACTTTGAATAAAAATATTTGACTTTGATTTGCACTAGAAGACTTCGCATTAAAATTGTTCATGGACGGCAATATTAACTCCCGATCAATTGAGTAGCATGCTCCTTTATCTCATCTTGTATAAAAAAAATGTATTTATTGAGGGAGAGAAGATAAGAACAGAATTTTTTTTATTTTAATTAGTTTAAAGATTAATAGTTATTGAAAGTTTTTTTTAACTTTTACCAGTGGTAGTGGGAAAGTTAAATATTTTAGTAAGAGTAAATAGCATATTATAATAATTACGCTATTGATAAAATATATGCGCTGTGAAAGTAGACGAATTATTTTTGCAAAATGTGCACTGAATCAATTATTCCCTCTAGCAATTCGGATTCAATTATTTGTCTTTGAAATTCAGTTTACCGCAAAGAACTTGCAATGCGCTTTTTCGTTTGCATGACTCGGTAAAGCTGAAATGGTATTACTCGTAAGATTG
The DNA here is from genome assembly GCA_907164705.1 of Parnassius apollo. Classification (NCBI taxonomy): domain Eukaryota; kingdom Metazoa; phylum Arthropoda; class Insecta; order Lepidoptera; family Papilionidae; genus Parnassius; species Parnassius apollo. The sequence goes on along the minus strand of CAJQZP010001370.1, from coordinate 637,423 downwards.
CTATAATTTTTCTTATCGATTAAAAAGCTTTTGTGATTTTTATTACATTTATTATCTTTTTACGACTGTAAATATTTCCGTTATCTTTACATTCTTCGCATTTTATTATCAAGACTATTAAAAATTTCAACGAGCCATATAATTTGCTTTTAAATTTATTAAAGTTACCCTTTCAAACCTGAATTATTATTTTTTATCCGATGGATTTGGTAAATTCCATGCATCTTAAGTATAGTAAGGAGACTGTAAGAAAATTTAAAAAAAAATCTTAGCCTTTAACTTTTAGTGAAAATAATATATTTTTTTAATGTGCACAAATACGGACACAAGTTCTACATAGTTATAAGAATAACATAGGAACAAAAAATATCTTTATCTACGTGTGGAAAGCTAAGAAGCAATTCTTGTCTTTGGTTAGACATAAATGAACTTTGCACTTTATGCGTTTGACACGCGATTTTCCCTTGCATCCCACCATTTTACACCTAGTCCCAGTTCCATCGTCATGTGCAGGGAAATGCCCAACACCGTCACGAGCTATTTCAGCTGCAGGGCGAATCTCTCCTGGCCTTCTTGGTATAATTTGCATCATTGGGCTACTACTGTTACTTGGTCGACCTCTTTTGGCGATAGAAAATTAATCTTGAAGCACCAAACTGTCAGCCAACCGTCGACGAAAGTGAAGCAAAGTAAGTGGTTGCTTTTTTGGAGTGCCTAATAAGTCGTTATCTATTTGGTATTCTCGATATGCCTGAACAACTGCCAGATCTGATTCATGAAATATCATACGCAGGGTCCATTTTTTTTATTTTATAAATGTTCTGTAATAGCTCATAAGTTGATCTAATAAATCAACGCCGCCCATTGCGTGATTATAGCGCTTTACGACCTCAGGTCGCTCAACCTCAATATATTGCTTCTCTTTTTCACACCATTTTTTACCATATCTTTTTTACCAATACCAACAAAATTGGAGGCCAGATGGGTAATCTTATTATCGACCCACTTTATAACAGTTATATCTCCGTCTCTGCTTCATACTTCATGAGAGAAACCCCTAGGCTTTTTATTTGTTTCCTTATCACTTAAAAACGGTGGCTTCACAAATCTGTTAACACGAGCTGTGCATGCGGCCATTATGCCTTTTTGTTTTAGGATTTGTAGTAAATGGTATGATGAAAAATAATTGTCAAAGTAAAGCTCATGACCCTGGTTTTCTCCGATTCTCTTTGCGAGATGTACAACTATCGAGGCACCACAGCCAATCTTTTTTGCGATATTACTATCAAGTTCTGGAGAGGAGATAAATTTAGTAACATAAATAGTAAAACAGTAAAAATATAACTAAAACATTTTTTCGTAAAAAACCGTTAACAATGAGAAAAAACTCAGTTGAATCGTAATGGGAACAATTGAGCACAAATATAAAAATCGAGATTACCAATATAAAATGATAACAAAATACACCAATATTACGTTACACATGACCTCAATTACATTAGACATCTGCTCATAATTTTTCCAGATGATTTCTTGCACTAATTTATATTTTTTAGAAATAAAATAAAGAGCTCACCGGCACAGTTCAAATCACGCACGGGTACTGGTCGCAACTTGTCAAACATTGCTAGTATACGCTAAGAGATGGCGTTAGTAGTATTGAATTGGGTAGTTCATTTATGTGAGCAAGTGAATACAGCCGTTTTAAATCGGAAAGCTTGCGAGCTTAATATTTATTTTTCAATTTATATCTTATGTCTACAATTGTGCACGCCAGTTCTTAAAGGGAACGTTACCTATTACATATACATATCACAGTCTATTCCTGAATATTAGCCTTCCACATACATGGCCTGATTGGAAACATCTATTAGGTAAGCCCCTTGCTAAAGCTACCACCCTTGTCAGGTGGGTTGCCTATCGCAGATTTTTATTATTTCAAGTTATTATGATGAAGAAGCTACTGCAAACTTCCTTATAATTTACTCACTGTCACCGCTTTGGATACCCACGAGATGATATGGGTCAGTAGATTCTCTTATACCGCCACTACACTGCACGACAAGGCATGCGTGGTAATGTGCACTTATTCAATTTTAATATCTTTTTGTCGGTGCGGTAATTTAAGATAGTCCAAGAGGTATCCTGACTATGATTTTTATCACTTTTAACGTTATGAAAAAGAGGAAAAGGGATCCTCTTGAAGCAAGAATATTCCCTTTTTATAGAATATAAATATAAATATTTCTTTAGGCCTCAGAATGCACTTACCATCACAGGTGAACTGTGCGCTCGTTTATCACCTTTATTATTCATAAAATTTTCTCTTTACATCACTAAACGGTATTTATAATTAAATGGTAAGTAAATAAAATAGTGAAGTTATAGTTACTTTGATGAAGGATTAAATTAGTTGTGAAATTCATAATATTTTATTCAAAATTCTTATTTAATTTATCATAAATGATGCACCATGCACCTGATGGTATCCGATGGAATAACCGAGGGACATCTACATCTATCATCAATTAAGTACCAAATTACAAGTATTTACACTCAATATACGAAACGCAATAGCAATATTCTAATATTTCACGCTTGTATACTGCGAGACCGTGGTCCTACCCCATTCAAACCGCCCCATTCGTGCAGCAGCTATAACACATAAAATATCAGCGTAGTTCTACCACGTAAAAATCTGTTTGAAGTTTGGTTTGATTTTGTTAGTTGTTCAATGTTTGCCATAATTTTCAATTGCAATAAAACATAGTATCCGAATAATATGTAAATATTAAATAATAATTTGTGATTTTAGGGTAAATCAAGGACCACCCAAGCTGCACCTATTAATTTTGGTTGCTACAATCACTTACCTCGTTCGAGCCATAAATTATTACATTACATTTAATTGAGTTAGATAAATACAATAAACAGTTCAAATCAAGTTGTTAATTAACTATATTAGTAACCTTTACCGTAAAATGCTGTTAAAGCCCATTACTGAACATAAGCCGCTCACAAAGATAGCCTCATAGGGGGGATATTTGCCATAGTTACTACGTTTTACAAGCCGGTTGGAAACCACTGTTCCATCTCCTAACTTGTTTACCTCATTCACCTCTTACGAAACCCACGGGGACGGTAATATGGCTTAGTGGATATTCTTACACCGTCACTGTACATATATTTTAGTAGTACTTTTTTCATTCGCTTCTAAATTTTCATTCGAAAGGTTTTGGTTAACCCTTTAACGCACACCATAATATTTTTTGAATTCGTAATATTTTTGATACATATATATTCTGTGTTGTAAATCAAAATGGCATGTTTTAGAAAGAAAACCTGAAAATTGTTAGTAAACTGGACATTGAACGTTTTGCGTCACTAACCATCACTACAAAATCACTGGCCGGTAAAGTGGACATTACCGAAATCTATATTATTTTTGTGAAGTGATATAAAAAAGACTTCAAGTATCAATTTCATATTTAGCCTTTAATATTAAAACACATTTTACTTAATGTACTAACTTAACATATAACAATTACACATAATATAATTTTTTTTGAAAACATAGATTTTTAATTTTTCTTACCACTATTAAACACAGTTATAGGTAGGTATTATCAATTGAATGATCACCTACGTTATTTAATTTGCCAATTATTATGGAATGGTACAAAGCATTCTACATATAGGGCTACATCACATTGAACGTATTCATAGACACTTTTCTTTGGCTTAGTCGGGGTACTGCAGTATGTACATTTACACTAATTTCTATTATAAAATTTTATAAGCTTATTATCGCTCTCCTCATTATGGAGAAAATGAAGTAAGGTTATTTCGTATCTCCTGTGAATTATGATGAATTTCGGTTTGTATGCTCACGTCATTATTGAAAGTACCATTCTTGTACATCGGTGGATCTCGAAATCTTATATTACTCTCCTTATTTAGATCTTCATTTACTAAATTCTCCCGAGGACATGAGTCTTCGGAAGAAATTAACTCATAATAACTTCGATACTCTGTGATAGCGGCGGTTGTAGTGGAGATAGCGGCAGCAGTGGAATTAGCAATGTTGGGAGAGGTGGTGGTGGAAAAAAAACCTCCTGTGTCGGTTGGATAAATATTTCATAACGATTTTCACCTGCATACCTGCAAAATCATGGCGGACAAAAACAAAACATTCATATTAATAGGTAATAACTGCCGAGCAAGATTGTTTATGTTTAATTTATGATTATATCATAACAAATGCTTATATATTTGTTATAAAACTATATGGTTCATAGGTATTACTCTAAAATAAATACTCAATACAATAGTTCAAAGTTAGGTAGGCAATTTTTGAGGGTATTTTTTTTAACAGGCTGGGTTGTATTCAATTGCCAAAAATTAATGTTTTTTTTTTTCATTATTCTCGATTACGTTTGTACATAGATAACATCAAAATGTACACTATAAAATAATAGTTTTACTTACTTTTATCAAGAAGACATGTTTTTTTTATAACATTTATTTGTAAACACGTAAAATATACACCACGACGGCAAATGATCAAACGCGGGTGTATGGTGGTCTGTACACAGACTTTCTAGAAAAATGGCGCGAATCTGTAATTACACGCGACGATGTTAAACGATAGTCAGATTACGGGCCAGTGCTCTAAAGCGGGTCGTAAATGTTCATAAGAATCATCATCATCATCATCATTACAGCCCTTCACAAGTGTTACTGCTGAAGATAGGCCTCCCCCAAGGTATGCCACAAAGCACGGTCCTGAGCCACCTGCATCCATCGAATTCCTGGATGTCGTACCAGGTCGTCACTCCATCTAGTGGGGGGTCATCCTACACTTCGCCTACCGGTACGAGGCTGCCACTCGAGAACCTTTTTTCCGCAACGGTTGTCGGTTCTTCGAGCTATATGGCCGGCCCATTGCCACTTCAGCTTACTAATCCGTTGGGCTATATCGGTCACTCTGGTTCTACTGCGGATATCCTCATTTCTAAGTTTATCACGCAGAGAAACTCCGAGCATAACCCTCTCCATAGCTCGCTGAGCGACTTTGAGCGTCCGCATACGGCCAGCAGTGAAGGACCACGTCTCGGTTCCGTAGGTCATCATTGGCAACACGCATTGGTTGTACAACTTAGTTTTCATGTTTTGAGGTATACCTGACGAGAAGATGCATCGTAATTTCCCGAACGCTGCCAAGCCGAGTTGAATCTGTCGATTGACCTCTCGGTCGAAGTTGGACTTACTTAGTCGGACTATTTGTCCCAGGTAAACGTACTCGTCAACAACTTCGAGCTTAGTGCTCCCAACAACTACCGGCATAATGTTCATTAGACGAGACATGGACATTAACATGATCTTTGTTTTGTCCATGTTCATCTTAAGAACTATACGTTGGGAGGCACTATTGAGGTCAATGAGCATAGTGCTTAAGTCCTCAAGCGATTATGCCACAAGGATTATATCGTCGGCAAATCGAAGGTGAGTGATGTACTCGCCATTGATGTTAATACCGTATCCTTTCCAGTCCAGTAGCTTGAAAACGTCTTCCAATGCAGCGGTAAAGAGTTTCGGGGAAATAACGTCATCCTGTCTTACACCTCTTTGCCGTTGGATATCTTTCGTACTCTGGTTCTGTACTCGGATAGCCATCGTAACCCTACTGTACAAACACTTCAGCACTTGGATATACCGACCGTCAACTTGGCAACGCCGAAGATACTGTAGCACCGCCCAAATTTCGACGGAATCAAAGGCTTTCTCATAGTCCACATACGCCAGGCAAAGTGGCAGATTGTACTCTTCGGACTTCTGTACAATTTGCCGAAGGGTATGTATGTGGTCTATGGTACTAAAGCCTTTTCGGAAACTGGCTTGTTCGGGAGGTTGGAAGTCGTCGAATCTGCGTGCGAGACGATTCGTAATGACTCTCGAAAACAGCACGTAGACGCGCCTCAGAAGAGATATCGCTCTGTAGTTCTTCAAGAGGGCGTTGTCACCTTTCTTGAAGAACAAGACCACCGCACTTCTGCTCCACGCCTCTGGAGTAGTGCCACCATGGAGGACGGAATTAAAGAGCCTCTGAAGGACTTCAAGTACCAGTTTTCCACCCGCTTTCAGAACCTCAGCTGTAATACCATCCACACCCGGGGACTTGCCGTTTTTAAGGTGCTGGAGAGCCATTCTAATCTCTCTCTGACTAACGACTGGGATATCATCGGAATAGTGTCAGATAAGACTTGCTGTTGGATCGTTACTCACACTTGCGTGTGGCTCAAACGAAGATGTGTACAGGTGCCCATAGAACCTCTCAATATCACTCAGAATCTCAGGTGTACCGGAAACGATGCTGCCACACTCAGTCTTCATCTTTGACAGTTGGCTGTTATTAGTAAACAGATCTCTGGCAAAGACTTTGGAGCCCTGGTTCCGTTCGATCGCTTCTTCAATACGAGCAGTATTAAAGTTGCGCAAATCTCGCCGCATGCATTTGGAGATCTGTCTGTTTAGTTTCCTGTATGCTGTAAAATCTGTTGACGATTGCAGCCTCATCTCCCTTCTACCTATCATGAGATTAAGAGTTTCTCGTATCAGTGAGTTTTTGTGTTCTTTTGCAGCGGGTCTTGCAGAACTTAGTCCCAACCGCATGGACAGTTTCCATTTTTGCGTTGAAGTCTCCCATCAACACCGTGTAGTGGGTTTTAGAGGAATGCATGTCTCTGGAAATATCCGCTTACTTTTCCTACCCCTCCTCATCGGGATGTGCCGAAGTTGGTGCGTAAACCTGAATGATCTTCAGCGAATACCGCTTGGTGATTCTGAGTATCAGGTACGCGACCCTCTTCGACATACTCCCAATCTTTACAACGTTGTTGACGAGAGACTTGTGGACGATAAATCTGACACCTTCTTGGGAGAGGTGGTCGCCCTCCCGGTGATAGAACAAGTTGCCGATCTCGAGGATTACCGTGTCCTCCCCTCTCTTCGAACCTCGGATAATCCAATAATATGGCATCGCAACCTTCTACCTCTTCTTCCAGCTCCAGTACCTTTTCGTCAGTCCTCAGGTTGCGTGCGTTATATATTGCCAGGTTGAGTCGTCGTAGGTGGCAACCGAACCTCCACCGGAGATTCTTAGCACCCCTTGCTCCGCCATTACAATGGTCGCCACCGTAGCCAGGAATAGCGGGGCCGCCGGGGACCGGGGGCCGTTTGTTTGCATCGTTTCTCATGGGGAATATTTGCCATAGTTGCCACGCTTGGCGAGCGGGTTGGCAACCGCAGTTTATTATTATATTATTGTTGTTATTAGGAAGATGCTGCCGCGCATCTCCTGCCTGTCTCTCTCTGTCACTTCTTACGACACCCACGAGAAGATATGTGTTAGTGGATATTCTCAACTGCCACTAGCGATAACGACCGTGAAGTGACTGTCCAGTTTACTGGCCACTTTGTATGAGCCTTCCTGTAAAGTGTATCTTAAGCTTAGACGGCTTAGAATGAAAAAAATATTATTAGTCTACGCTTAAAATTTAAACTAAGTTGACTAAACTATGTTTATTACACTGATATTATCATAACATTTTATAAATGTAAGTCAAAAAACTTCAAGAACGATTTTCTGTCACGTCTGCATAATCTTTTTGTACTACCAGCAATCCTTTTTTCTTTCATTCTCTGCAGAGTTAGAAAGTTGACTTCATGTACTCTCATTCCCACAGTTTGACTTGGATCTTATTTTCCAAATTCAATTTCAAAAGCAATTATCTAACCGTAACGTAAAGTAGTTGTTGTGTGTAATTGATTAAAATAAGACGCTTAAATTGGTGCAATATAATTAGCAATTTAAATTTAATTTTAAATTTAAATTTTTAATTTAGAGCCGCAATTGCAATTTGAATAATATTTAAATATTAGAGCCGTGGTAGCTCAGATGGTTAGCGCTCGCTGTAAATATAACAGAACGCGAGAAACCCGGGTTCGATCCCCGCCGGCACCAATGCAATTATTAATTGCAATTTTAAGTGCTGAATACCACGTGCTCGGCGGTGAAGGAAAACATCGTGAGGAAACCTGCATGTCTGAGGAACAAGAAAAAATAATATTTCGAAGACATGTGAAGTTCGCCAACACGCATTGGGGCAGCGCGGTGGACACTTCCTTGCCCTAAAACCCTCTCAGAAATGAGGGGAGACCCGTGCCCAGCAGCGGGACGTATATAGGCTGTAACTTTACTTTTACTTAACTTTTAATTAGCAATATTGCTGATTAAAAGTAAGTAAAAGTATCTGAAACATGCTTACTTCAGCACTCCTAATGACTATTGCTCTTAAAATCTCTCCTTTAGTGATATGACGATGTTATATGGTAAAGAAAAGGCAGCAGTACTAAACAAATAGTAAAAGTGTTAAAATTTATGAACGTTGTTAGAAATTACTTTCTCTATGAGATATACAAGGAACAAAGTTTATCGCAATGAATTTAATTCAATTTTACCGCCTCCGTTATTTTATTTTAATTTTGTTTAAGAATGCAAAAACATTGTAACAGCATCAAACAGTCACTTAAATTTGGATAGCCAAATAAAATAACGGGACCTTTTAAAGTTATTCTAGTAAACAAGAAATATCCCTAGACGAGTTCATGAGTGTTTCAATCATGAAAGTAAATACAAAACAGACTGAAGTGACTTTTCATAATATCATAAATCAAATCTTAATCATTATTTTGTGGTGTTTTTCAAAAGAAAAAGGGTGAAAAGGCCGCACAGGCTATCAAAATGAGAATGCCCTGTTACCCTAGAGGACGAAGATGAAATGAATCGTCACCATTAAAACGGAATTCCGGTTCTCTACCATCAACACGTGAAATAAATAAAAATATATATGCAGTTATTTAATGCCGGTGTTCTGTAAGTGTGGTCCTCAGTAGGATATAATTGGCGCTTCTGCGTCACTTGCTCTCGCTTCGCACGAACTACATGCCGCTGAAGGCCCTAATTATCTCCAGTAGAGGTCTAAATTTTTAGTCTAACCAAATGAGTACCTACAGGCTGGAGGTTCTATCTCGTGGAAACAAGTGTAATTCCACTTCTAGATGAGTTATTGAGCTTCATATTCAGAGTGTTTGTGAGATACTACTGCATCTATATGATTAATTTCTAATAATACAACTTATTTTGATACTTGGTCATAGAGGTCCACATTTTTAGTCTAACCAAATTAGCGCATTCATGCTCACAGTTCTATCCCGCGGGGGTAAGTGTACTTTTACTTCCCGTTGAGTTATTGAGCATTATATTCAGAGCGTTTGTGAGATACTGCTGGTATTTCTGCATTTATATGATTATTTCTAATAACATTACTTGTTTTGACTAACTTCATTACGGTCAGTGCTAATAAACATTGTTTTTTTATAGTTATAACTAATTAAGTGCTAGGTCTAACTATTTGCACGAGCACAATTATTATTACCTTATTAGCAAAATCTATAGTATTAATATAACACCTCTACAATTTCTTTTTATTTATGGCCAAGTATTCCAACATGAGTAGGAATCAAATTAAAAAGAGTGCGAAGCTACCTTATGCTAACGTTTCATTATTTTTTTTTATTCTCATAGCGAGTGCACGTTGACTACAATGTTCGTTATAAATCTATATAGGTGAGTTTAATAATTTTTACAATTCAGAAATTCAGCCGCGATTAATTTATATTTTTGACTTCAAACTTGTTTTGTTAATTGCAGTTCATGGCCAATACTTGAGAAAGTATTGATTCTTATCCCATCACTAATCCGTATTTTCGGGATGAGGATAAATTTATACCAAATTATTAGAACTGAGAGAAGCGGCTTCATGATTTACCACCAAATATGATAACTATAAACGAAAAGCAGCAATCGAAATCAAAGAATGTTCCTGGTAAAGAAACTGTTCTCAATAATCATCATGATCATTATACATTATCTGCCAAGATAAAGATAAACGAGGTCATCGTCTAATTAAAATCAACATCTACGAACTTAATGAGCAAGAAGAAAATGTCATCAATGATCTTAGTCCTAATATAAGTATTTAATATGTCGTGAATTAATTGTATAATGAAGTGATAGATGCTTCAAATTGTCTTTTAAAAAAGTAGGTAAAAAATTATGTGAGAACTAATAGTTTAAGTAATGTAGCTTGCAAAATATAACAAAAGTTACACTATAAATTTTATTGCTATTTTATTATGTGTCAACATTATTTATTTGTTTACAGTGAAAAAAGAAAGAAAGATTTATTGTTACTTTATTGTTATGTATTTGTTCAGGGTAGTACCGAAACTAAGGGGATGATAGACTGATAACGCTTGATAAGTTTTATAAAATATATTGTGGATAAGTATACAAACTAAGAGGCTAGAATGACTGATAATGAGAACTCGTAGCGCTCTTGATGGCTATAGGTGAACTGATTGATTGATGATTTTAAAATACATGTGCCGCGGAAATATGTAAAAGAGGTCAAGTTATGAAATGATGACTTAACAATTGTACGTTGCATTACATGCTCGTACATATTCCCGGGCAGCAAAGATGGGGTTAGTAGAAGCAAGTAGAGATGATTGATGCTAGTGTTGCTTAATCTAATTACAAGGTGATACCATTGTCTCTTATCTATCCTACAAATAATAACATGAATATACAAGGTGATTAAACAATAAAAAAACTTATCTAAGACTGGTGTATGCACACTGGGTTGGAATTTCGTACACTGATCTGAGAACAGTTGAAGTGCTTCTGTTTTGCTTAAACACACGTGAATTCTTTTTTGAAAAATCATTTGAACTCACACTTTGACACTAATTGCCCCTAACACATTTACTACACTGAACACTCACACTTTGATACTGATTGACCATAACACATTCACTACACTGAGCACTGACACTTGGTGGAACCTGTGGCGATGACGTCTCCTGTCCCGTCATAGATACCGACACTCCCGCCTCTGCGGGAGCTCCCGGCGCCGACCGCCTACAGCGCCTTTAGCTGTACTCCAGGGTGCCCACCACAAGGACCGCAAATAACACATATATCGCAGCGTAGTGGTGGACATCATGATAAGAAACCCTCTCTGCTAGGGGCTCGTTGTTCTTCATAATTTCAATCTGTTCCTTGATGATCTGTAGATTATTGGCTATTCCATCCTTAGTATTGTTCGGTAAAGCGCAATCGGATAGCGATATATTGATGACGTGATTAATTGGTGATATCTTAGGAACTTGTATATTAGAACTGATGTTCATCTCGCTAAGTTCTTGTCGGTGTGAATAAACAAAGAAATAAGCTGCTTTAACTATACTATCTTGATCCACAATAAATAGGCCAGAGCAGGTCAATTGCATTGCCGTAACTTGATCGTCACATAGTAACTTCATTTTGCACTAGTTGCAACAAAAATAAAAATATGTATTTAGTTTATTTAGTTCTATCCAGCAGTCGTAGCAGGATCTGGTAATTTTTTACATTTTCTTGAGAAGAGCAGGTTCTCTCAGAAACTATGATCATTTTTATGTAGTAAATATGTCTTTTATGATGGCACAAAATAAGGTCCTTTTCGTACCTTGGTACTACGGAAATTTGTTCTTTATTTTCTGATATATAAGGTACTGGTATAACTTCCAGGACTCCAAACTTATCACTGCTGATGAGAGGTATATCGATTTGTAATATGATATAATTACTTCTTATTCGTTGCTCGCACCTGCAGTAAGTTGTAGATTTCATATTAATTGTAGTTATCTATTGATAATGAGAAGTCTTTCGGGAGATATCGGCCTGCTATATCGTTCAGTTCTTGTCTTAACTGATTGGGAGATGGCAAGTGGAAATTAAATTTTCCTTTGTATATATTTGTAATAGTGTCGAGTTAATTTTGTTGTACATTTCTGAGGCTGATTATAAGGTTAATTGTAATCATAGCTGCACTGATAAATTTACTCGTGAAGGAAATATTTTGAAGCTCCCTCTTAAATTGATCTTCGGAATTTTCTAGAGATATAATTTTTCTGTTAATATTCTTGTGGTTCTTCTCCATGACTTCTTTGGTGCATTTCAATAAATTAAATTCCGCTTCCACCACGGTCGTTTGATTTTTCCATAGGGTTGATAAATGCTTTTGATTTCGCCTTATAAGTTCAATGTCTTTTTCATATTTTTCTGCAAAACCTTAGTCTATAATACCGAATAAACTATTAGCAATACTTCCTATACCATTGATCAAGTCACGCCAGCAACGTGGGCGGGTCTCTAATGTGTTATCATGTTGAATGGTTAAAATGTTATTACAATATGGCAGTTCCGTGAAATCGTGCCGAATATTCTTTTTCTTTAATTTATTTTAGGACCAATAAATTCAACAGAAGCTGAATTACTAATCTTAATCCTAAAATTGGAATTTAGTGAAGCCAACACCACCAGCCTCAGATAATAATTTATAGGATAAATTACAAAAGTGAGAGATATGAAGGAGGACTTACTACATAATATGCAATATTACAAAATGACATTAGTTAAAATTACTTTAAAAGATCAGCAATATTGAACTATTTAAAAACACTACAATCTAGTACAACTAACTAAACAAATAAAAACTGTTCACTTTTTAGTTTTGATTTCAAAACAATATAAAATTTAAATTATGTTTTGATATATTTTGATTTATTTTATTTAGTTTATAGTTAATAAGACTCATAATCTTGTTAATCACTTTGCTTCTAAAGAAGTTAGCACGGTTATTAAAAATGTCAATGTCCCAAAAGTGATCAGTATAATTTTGCAATAAGCGATACAATGGCGCTCTTTTGCCAGCATTGGTTCTACACAAGGGAAGGGCAAATGTTTGACGTGAGTATGTTGATATTACATTTGACCTAGTAGGTACACGATATCGCAATTTTTTTTGTTACAGGAATGCAATCATATCTATCATGACAAAGGTCAAATAATAACATTGCTACTAATTATTATCGTCCGAGCTTTAAAGTTAACATTTTGTATTTATTTAATATAACATTATACGAACAATATTTTTGCTTACATCTGTAGTACATTGACTTAAAAAACTTTTTTTGTATTCTCTCAATCAGATCGGTATAGACATTATAGAAGGGATTCCACAAAGCAACAGCGTATTCTAACTGAGAGCGTATCAGTGTCTTATACAAAAAGATATATATATTTTGCTGGGTTGATGAAATCCTTACAGGCTCTCATTACAAACCCAAACATTTTAAGAGCTTTATTACATACTTGTTTAACATGTGTATCGAGTGTTAATTTACTGTCAATGGTAATGCCGAGGTCACAAATAGAACGTACTTTTTCAAGTGTGCTCTACACTTGAAAAAGTACATGCACAAGAAATTTGATTGTCGATTAAAATTTATTTTCTTAGTGACCGTTAACATTTTTCACTTATTAATACTAAGACTTAATTTTTTTTAATGCCTGATCTTGATCCTTTGATCCTCATTGTCACAAATGGTACGATAAATTTTAAGGTCGACAGCGTATAGTAAAAAGTTACTGTGCTGAAAACAGGAGTCAATATCGAAATCAAAATCTTAAGTTTCAACAAGATCTCTTTGCATTGTGATCGTGACTTCATAATTAGACACATGGTATTTAAGTATTGTATATATTTTGTTAGCGCCGTATTACTTTCTTGAAAAGGGAATGTGTCATAGTAGACAATGAGGCGCCAGTCGCCTCGTATTAAATGTATGCTTGTTATTGTATCAAAATAGAGACTGCTGTTTTGTAATGGCGTTATATAATAGGAGCATTGTACTATCGAGATGATTGCAATAAAGAATAATAAAAGCGATTTAATTATAGATGTTAAGCAATAATTTTTCCTTCTGCTTGATTTTTTGTTTTAAGAGTGACTACTCGTCATTGCCCGGTGTAGTTGCACAAATCGGCCAAGAGGCCACTTTCCCGAAGGAAGATTTTCATCCCCGATAATGACAATATCATTCTCTTTGAAATTTGGCTGCGATTTTCTGCGTTCACTTCTGTTATTTATGTTAAATATTCTTTGCGCCATCTTCTCCCAAAACATCGTTAAATATTTTTTGTATTAAATACCACCTTGTCCTTAAATCAGTTTCGATATCGTAGATGTTCAACGTTCAAGGATCACTTGAAAGAAAGTGGGCAGGTGTTAGAACGTCTAAGTCATTGGGATCTTCCGGTAATGCACATAGAGGTCTCAAGTTTAGACCTCCCTCCAGTTGAGAAATTAGGGTGGTGTATTCTCCAAAAGTAAGCACTTGTTCGCAAACTACGTGCTTAAGATGATATTTTAAACTCTTAACCGCAGCCTCTCATAAGCCGCTGATGGCCAAGCGGAGGCATTAAAGTGCCAATCATTTCCCAATCTGGCAACTTCCAACATTATATTTTGAGCTCAATATTTTTTGAATCGCTGAATACTCTCGTTGCAAAATATTGTTAGCTCCTATGAAATTGTGCCCTTGATCATTGTAGATGAGTCCGGGAGTACCTCGTCTTGCTGCCATGTGGCATAACGCTGCTACAAACGCTGATGCTGTCAAGTCTGATGCCAGTTTCCAGATGTATGGCTTTTGTGGCCATACAAACAAAAACTACGATATATTCGCTTGTAGTCTTGCCACCACGACCCTTGTTGGCCTTCACGGTGTGTGTTTCACATTGTAGTGTGTGTTTAGTGTATGCTCATGTAGCTATATATATGATAGCATAATAGACATTTAGAGTTAGTAATAAACCTACATTCAAGACCAGTAGACGCATATTTATCCCCCCGAACCTCCCGACATTACATGGCGACCCTGCCAGGCGGTGCGCTGCTACAATGCAAGCGCACCGCCGGGCCCTGCATAGAAAAATAAAGTAATTTATTGAACAAAATAAATCAATCAAAATAAATATATGAAAATAATACAACAATAAAATCAACATAATACCGGACGTGACAAATAATTTTTTAAATACGAATATAAGAAGACTACAATTTTTTTGACAAATCGAAGCCGATAATATACTTAAAGAAAAAATGTTATAGAAGAAATGAAGAAAAGACCTGAAAAATAAATTATACAAGAAGCTTCAGTAACATTGTTATTAAATCAAGAAGATAAGAGAGAAAATTTCCAAGAAAGAAGATTCAAGACACAGAAAACACCTTAATCAAAATTCCCTCAAGAGAAGAGTACCAAATTTATCAAAAATAAATATGAAAGAAAAAAGAATAGTACGAAGAAGTCCAGGCCCAAACACATCGGGGAGCTAAGAACATCTTCGAGTACCAGAGCAGTAGAAAGAAGTCAGAGGTACAACGAGCGACTAGTCAAGTACAAAACATCTCGAAAGCACCGAATGTAAGTTTAATTATATAATAATGGTGTCGATGTCTATTGTCAAATTATAATATTACTTACATAATGTTATACACAGAACTAGGGAAAGAAAAATTTAAAATCATTCATTAAAAAGTAGGAAAAATATTAGTACTATTAATTATACCACAACAATTAATCGGTAAATAACTACTTAATAATGATAATAATAATATTTGTTTTTTGCAACAATATGGTTAAACAATGGTGTTTAAGTATAATTTAGTTCTACATATTCTACCATAGTAATGTGTATATTTTAATGGACAAGTAACTATAACAATATTTATCGAAATTTTAACAACATATAAATTATTCAATATTTTTTTAATTGATATGGTAACTGTCTAATTAATTGTGTAACAGCGTCAGAGGAAATACCAACTTTAGATTATTATTATTGCTCAATGTCATATACTTGGTTTGTCAATCATTATGTATTATAAGTTATAAATGTTACATCAAATTATCATTATTTTTTTTCTGTTTTTATGTCAAATTTATTAATTCACTATTCCATTCATGACGAACTAATGCAAATAAGACAAAATAGTAGTTCCCTAGATAATTATGGCAATAAAATCGAACAATTATTCGTAGATTTGACGATTTTCCAAGCCGATGGTGACCAAAACGCGCATAAAAATTTTACGTCCTATAAATGAAAAGATCGTTATTAAAAGTTTCACAAATCGCTTACGAAATCGAAAAATCAGTATTATTTTGTCAGCACGTAATTATAGTACGTTAAAAGAAACTATTAGAGCTGCAAAGGATGAGAAGAGATATTGAAATTAACCCTAATAACCATAATAATGAAAATAATCTAGAATTTTTTCGGGATCAATAGTATATTTAGTTACGAATATAGTAATTGTGTTGAGTTAGCAATAGATGATATCAAATGTAGATGGCTCGTAGGTACCGGCGCTTCCGTATGTGCGATTAAATATGACACGCTTAGTAAACTAAACATTTCATTACAAAAGAAACCGATTACAATAAACGGAATTGGAGGCAAATTATGAACCGTGGGATTTGTTGATTTAACATTGTCTGTTGACAGGCAGAAAATTTAATAATAAGTTTCATGTAATAAAGCAGTTGCCGTGTGTGAAACTTCTGGAATTTTAGGTATAGATTTTTTTACGTAAGTTTAATTGTAGCATAAATTTTGAATTGAATAATATTACACTGCATAATATGAATGAATTAGTAACTTTACCATTACATATGGGCATTTTGGGAAATAATAATTGTTTCAATATACCTCCGAGATGCGAGAATTTATTTTATATCAATGCGAGTATGAAAGAAGGAAATGTTCAAAAATGGGAATACGAATGATTGAGTGGTTAAGTTTCGTCAATATTGGACTGATCACCCAAATATTTGATGATGATTAAACTAGTAGTATTGAATCTGTTAAGAGTGAGAATTATGAAAGAAGGAATAAATATAAAAGAAAATAATTGACCTTAATAAATAGGCAATGGAGAGATACGGGAACGTCCATCACTGGTATAACATAGAGTCCCCGAGCAGGGTATGTTTCCGTGATTGGATGATAAAATCGGGCGTAACGGGTACTAGGGAACATTACCTTCAGTACAAGAGATGTACACGAGTTTACACATATTAGTACTGTTAGGGACCAGAGAAGTCTTAAATTTGTTACCCTTAATAATGTTACATGGAGGTCATATCCTTCATTGGATCACAGTGTGAACTTAGTTTTCCTCCGTGACAATTGTTGGAGTCCTTTTAAAATGACTTAAACGTAGACCTCAAGGTTGTGCGCACAACCCAAGGTACACCTTTACCTTGATATAATTACGATAAAAAAGTTTATGTACCAATAAAATGAAATGAATGTTACTGGAACTGAAAATGTAATATAATACGCAAATAAATGGGGGGCTCATATTTATAAAGTACCCGCGTGATAAAAATCACGAAATAAAATATAAATGAAATGGAATAATACTCCGATTTCCGGTATCTTAATAAATAAATATATAAGTGAATAGAGAGAAAGAGAGCTAGCTAAAGTACAAAAAATATTAAGAAGAAATGAAAGAAAGTACGTACAAGAATTATGGAAAAAAGGCCTATTAATCGATAAAAATAAGGATAATATTTTAATGGTATTGGGGATCCTCGAGCAAATTGAAAAGTGTGATAAATGTATGATTATTTATTTTGTATTTCTGTATTAGGACTATTAATGCTTACCAAAATGCCACTAAAAAGTTACTCATGTAATAACTGTAGGGATTGATGCACAAAAATAAAACTATTAATCAAATTGTACAAGACACACATTTTCATGTTATTGTCTTACCACATTCTATATGAATTTACGAGATATTTTTTTTTTCATATTTTAGGCACATTGGTTCATATTATAATCTTGTAGAATTTCTTTTGTCATATGTTTTTTTATGTAAAATTTGTACATTTTAAACTATATTTGGTTTATATTTTGCTCATAAAGTAAATTCCAGTCTATCGATATACCGTTATTATAAATTTATTAATGTAATAGTATTCTTTTTACGTTTTTTCTTTATAAATGACAAAGGAACCAAAAATGATGTTATCTGTTTGAAATAAAATTGTCTTTTTTCAATGTTAATAAATATTTCGTAAAACAAATTTGAGCTGTGTACCTAGTAGTGTTTTCTTTTTTTATATAAATTTCATGTCATGAGAAAATGACTTTTCGAAATTATAAATAACTTAATTAATGATTTTTTGTTAATGTACCTATGTAAAAGTATAATAATTTTACAAAATGAATTTAAAATTGAATGTAGCAATCTAGTATATTAGAGGTACAATCTATTGGGAAAGTTAATTTCATTTTATTTACGATATCATTTTAATGCATGGTTAAAACTGATAACTGGTACCGTACCATTATACAACGTAATCGAAAAAACGTTCCCATAAACATACTTAGAAATTAAAACAAAGGTGTCACAAACCGCTTACGCGGCTGAGATTGTAAGTTGTATTTGATCCCTGTGTAGTAATGATTCTGATTATGTTGCATTAGGACCGCCGTGTGACAAAACGTGTAATATTAAACGACTATCATTTTTTGCCAACTAACGGTCGCGTATAGGCGAATGATAAACAATACAAAGAAAAGGTTCTTTTGACCAGAGTTAGAGACTATTTATCTATATACATAATTAGTAACATCCTACTAATTATGTAAATCGATGTGACAAGTGTTTGCGATATATACAGTTAAATAAATATATGTATAAAGGAACCCATGGTTATAAGTTATAACGATACGGGATATTCCGCTTTGATATAGTTTATTTAGATTTAGTAGGGCCCTTATGTAAGCATAGTGCTAGTAATGTTCGTAATACTCACACTACAGTGTGATTTAAATAAGTATGTTGAAGTTTATCTACTTAAAAATAAGGATACTTACTTTTTTAATGGAATTGGTTATTTACCTTTAAAGTTTATTAAGGTTTAAATTTAAAAATATAGTTTAAGTTTAAGAAAATAATAATATTGTAAACAACCTTATATACGCCTTATAATAATTTTGATAACTTTATTTTTTTTAAACTGTATTTTCGTGTCTAGTGAATTAATAGTTATATATGAAAATTTTAAATGTTATGCAGTTATGATAGGCGAACTAAAATCAATTTAAAACAAAAACTTAGATTAGACTTAAATTTGATGATAGTTTAATAAATTTAAATAAATAGATAGAAAGTTATTCTTTTTAAAATTACACTGTTTACGATATTTTATTTTTATTTTATTATGTTATAAGTTTGATATAGGATAGGAATTTTAATATTTTTAAATAATTAATAATTTTTTTTAACCTTACACCAAGTTTTGTTTTATTGGAAAAAAAATTTTTGTAATTCAATTTTTTTTCTTTTTTGCCGATGGGCGTGTAGTGTGTGTTTAGTGTAGGCTCATATAGCTATATATATGATAGCATAATAGACATTTAGAGTTAGTAATAAACCTACATTCAAGACCAGTAGACGCATATTTATCCCCCCGAACCTACCGACATTACAATACAAAACCGCTGTAGTCAAGACCTGTATGAAAGAAACTCCTGGATAGATTCAGTCTTGCTGAGGGTATGTCTCCCATGAGTTGATAGTTTTGGTCAACGCTGTGTCGCTGACATTTAACACAGTGGTGAAGTCTTGATTTAGTAGTTTTTATACCGCCAAGCATCCAGTACTTTCGTCTCATGAAAGCCGTTGTTAATCGTGCCTTTCCGTGATAAGTGAGCTCGTGTGCTTCGTCTATGATAAGACTAGCTACTAATCTTGAGTGCCTTTGGGTGATAGCTGGATGTTTAGTTTCGAGATCGAGATTAGCATTTGTAAGTCTCCCCCAACTTGAAGGACTCCGTCCTTGTCAAAATTGGGTTCAAATCATACAGTTTACTTCTGCTGTTCACGCTGTTTCTTGCTTGTAAATCATTTATTTCTTTATAAAACTCCTCTTGTTATACTTGTTTGATAATTAAAACTTACGCAACTCGCAACTCTGATACTGATAAATAGTTTTATTTTAACTATCATTAAATAAATCTTAAAATCCAACCTTATACTTTGAGACATTGTGATAATGAACTGTAACTTTTTAATAACTGCTATATAATGTCATGCTTGAAGGCTACCTGTGTAAGGTTTACCGATTTTAATTTTTTCATCTCTTGATCAGTGGTATATTCCACATGTTTTTCATTTTCTTGACGGAACGAAGTCAACCAATTAGGCTTTGCCACCACAACGTATGATCTCTGAATTTACTGGCGTTTAGACCTCGGCTGGCACAATCAGCTGGGTTTTTCTTTGACTTGACGTAACGCAAGCATTCGCATCAGTATCCGCTCTAATCCGAGTCCTAAAGTTTTTGTTGACTCTGCTTGCTTGAAGTCAAAATTTAGACTTCCATTTTCTTAAGTTAAATCTACCGTTACTTAATAAACTGCTCAAGTCCTTCTTAACCACTTTGCTGATTCAATAGAATGAGCTCCGTAAATTAGATAATCCATGTAAAATGACTCCTCAAGTACCCGTCGTACCGAACTACACATGGCCAAAAAAGGGGCCGCAATCCAGAATAATATCAAAAATACCTTAACAATTTATAAAAAAAATACTACTTTCAATTTCACAACATTGTATAACACGAAAAAGAAAATTGACTACATGATTGCAGCAAAAATTATCCAAAATAAGTAAACAAGATATTGTCAATGAGCTTCAAAAAGCAGCAAGAAGAAATATTTGTCGTCAATATACGATTATTAAAGGAATAGTTGATTTATAGCAAGCAGACCTTATTGATTTTCAAAAATATTCAACTTTTAATAAAGTATATAAATAATAAATATGTTCTAGTAGTAATCGGTGATCTTTCAAAATATGTGCGGGTTAGATAATTGAAATCGAAACATAAAAATTATGACGAAAATGCAATGCAAACATTATAATCTAAATCAAGACTTAAACCTAAAAACTTACAAACAGATCTTGGTACAGAGTTTTGAGTAATGATTCTTTTAAGAATTTAATTAAAAATTATATAAAAACCGCTATTCCACGTACTCCGTAAAAAAGCCTCCATTGTAGATCGATCAATAATAACATTAAAAACTCAGCTTTACAAAATATTCAGTATATGTGGACGATATCAATTGTTCCAAAATAATTTAGGTTTAAAGTAAAGCGGTATCATAATAATATGCATCGCATGAAAACATTCAAGTCTATCGACGTTAATGAGTCAAATGCGATTTTAGATATGTCAAACATCAAGAAATCTGAAAAATCTAAGAAACGCCAAGGTGCTACGTTTTGCGTTGGAAATTATTTTCGTATAAGAACACACGATGGAGATTTTTCTAAAATGTATGCTCCTAATTGGTCTACAGAAATATTTCGTGTCGTTAAAGTCAACCAAATCTATCCTCAAACTTATCAACTAGAAGACAAACACAATTAAAATATTTCTGGCTATTTTATGGTTATGTATTACCAAAAACTAATTTTCCAGACCTTTATCTTATTGAAACAGTTATTAAAAGAAAAGGAAATAATATTTTAGTAAAATGGTTAGGATTGAGTGATGTAGAAAATAGTTGGGTGGACAAAAGTGAATTAGTAGTGTATGTATATAAATAATGCATTATTACTTAATTATCTCATTTTATTCTTATCAATGAAGGAAGATAATGGTATAATTAATAGCGTAATAGATAATTTATGGTTTGAGTTACATTGCTTATTGCTTAATTTTAAACGATTGTATGTTCGAGTACAAACCAATGGGTAATATTGTTAAGGAAATATGATGAATAGCAATACAATAATCGTAGATCTTAAAGGATTCAAAAATAGAAAAAATATTGGTAATTAAACTTCCTTACCCTTTCACTTCACTATCTCCTTAAGAAAAAAACAAATTGGCTGGATTGAAAAGCACAGAGGGTATCGATGGAGTGCGGGCTTTATTGATTGTAGAGAGTTTCACAGAAATATCAAGACATATTTGAAAAATAAAAAGATTTTTTAAAAGGATGTGACAAAATTAAATGGGTACAAGATATTTGTGATGAAAATAATACTAATATAGATATAAGTTGCTTAGGAGCTCTCAATTTAAATACTCTTTGTGAACTTAGTTGTAAAGATATACTTTACTGTATTATTCATAAAAAACTGTGTGTTAAAAATGTTTTATGTATTAAGAAATGGTGTTTTGAAAACCAAGTGATTGTTTGATATTTATTAAAATATATGTAAATAAACACATCATCTTTTCATTTGAACTGCCGTACGTAAATTATTCCAAGAAAGAGAATTTTATCCCTTTGCCGCAATTAAAAATAATAAATATTTAAACAAAACAATTATAATATTAGTTTAAACTAATTATAGCATTCATCCATCCATAGTTTTTTACGTGGTGGAGCCATGATGCAGCTACATAATTGGTATAGTTGTAGCACAAATGGGTTTGCCCGACCGGGGAAGGACCACACTCTCAAAGAATATCAGCATCAAACAGTAGCTTAACGCTGCTGTGTTTCGTTTGGTAAGTGTAGAGAACCGGAGACCCTATACAAGGCATTCTATACAAGGCATTCTATCTTAGTCCTCGCGGTTAACAGCACATCTGCATTATGGTCCGTTATCGGAATGTAGATGTCTATGGGCCACAGCAACCCCTTACCATCAGGTGGATTGTGTGCTCGTTCGCCACCCTTATACTATAAAAAACCTTTATAGTGATAATTATTTTATTAAACACTTTAAATTAAGGTAAAACTGCTTTCTTTATTTTAGAGGCATATGTGAAGCGTCATCATCATCGTTATTATTCCAACTCTCTGCAAGTTTACTGCTGAACATAGACCTCCTCCAAGAAATGCCAAAAACCAGCGTCCTGAAATACTTGCATCCATCGACTTCCTGCATATTTTACCAGGTCGACATTACATCTAGTAGAAGGCCCTACACCACCTACCGATCGAAGATGCCACTCCAGAACTTTTTTCCCCATCGGTTGTCGGTTCTTCAAGCTATATGGCCGACCCGTTGCCAATTCATCGTACTAATTCGTTGGGTTATGTTGGTCAATCTGATTCTACTGCAGATATCCGCATTTCTAAGTTTATCGTGCAAAAAAAAAACTCATAGCACACCCTATTTATAGCTCTCCGACCTACCTTGAGCCGCATAAGGATGCGGCTAGCAGTGAAGAAATACGTATAAGATTCATAAATCCTCACTGACAGACATTGGTTACACAATCTAATTTTCAAGTTTTCAGGTATACCTGATGCGGAACGACGTATCGTAATCAACCGAACGCTGCCTAGGCGACTCAAATCTGTTAATTATCATCTCGGTCAAAGTTGGACTTACCTAGTCGGACTAATTGTCCCAGGTAAACATACTCGTTAACAACTTCGAGCTTAGTGGTCACAATAACTACAGGCATAGATATGATATGGATGTTACACATGATCTTTGTTTTGTCCATGTTCATCTTAATACCTATTCCTTGGAAAGCAATACTGAGGCCATTGAGCCTAGTTTTTATGTCCTCCCGCGATTCTGCTATAAGGACTATGACATCAGCAAATCGAATATGAGTGATATACTCGCCATCGCCACTGACGTCATTAACCGCATCCTTTCCAGTCCAGTAGCTTGAAAATGCCTTCCATAGCAGTGGTGAAGAGTTTCGAGGATAAAATATTACCCTTTCTCACACTTCTCTGCAATTGTGTAGGTTTCGAACTCTGGTTCTGTAAAATTTTTGACTGAGTTGATTTTAAGTAGCAAAATTTCCGCCGCATGCATTTGAGGATTTGTCTGTACAGTTGCCTGTATGCTGTCAAATTTGCTGAAGATTGGAGCTTCATTTACCATCCAATAGTCGTGTGATTACGATTGTGACCTGAAAATTTTTGTATTCTTTTGCGACAAGTCTAATAGAACTTAGCTCCAATCGCATGGACAGTCTCCACGAGCTTACCATTCATAATTATCATTCACTGTAATGCAGTCTTCTAGGCACCTAGATTTCAGATTGAGAAAACGGTTTTGTATCTCAATTTGAAAGTTATTAAGTACTTTGTATTAAAGCACGATGAGGTCAGAGCGTTGATTTCATCAGACGTTACTTCTCCAACTTATAGTTTCCTCTCTTTATCTAACTAATCGGTGAGATATCAGTGAAAAGGTGCCATTTAGTTGTCATAATGAAGTCAATTTCATTTTTATCGAACCGTCGGGGATTGACCAGATCCACTTCATCTGGGGGCGTTTCTGAAAGAAAGAGTTCATCACAAGGAGTCCCTCTTTCTCCATGAAGTCGGTCAGCTGCTAACTGCTTGTGTTCTTTTGCCCTATTCCAAATTTCTTTACCTGTGGCACACCGTTTTTTCTCATGCCTAGTTTTGCGTTGAAGTCTCCTATTAATACCTTGTAGTGGGTTTTGGAGGAATGTATGGCTTTAGAGATATACTCATACATTTCCCCATCTCCTTACTGAGATTTGCGGAGGTTGGTCCGTAAACCTGTATGAACTTGAACGAATACCGTTTGATGATTCTGAGTATAAAATACTCGCCTCGTCGACACTCTCACAACCTTTACAACGTTGTTGACGTGAGGTTTGTGGAAAATTAATCCGACACCTCTTTAGGACTGATGGTTGCCAGATTTGGGTATTACCACGTCCTCCCTCCATCTTAAGACCTCAGATAATCCTATAACATTTTATCGCAACTAATCTATTCCTTTTCAAGCTCCAGGATCTTCTCGTTAGTCTTCAGAGTGCGAATATTAAATGTTGCCAGATAGAGTCATCTTAGGTTGCACCCAAATCTCCAACGGACATTCTTAGCAGCACCTGCCCCCCGTTATCATAGTCGCCACTGTAGCCAGGAATAGTGGGATCGCTGGGGGCTTGGGGCCGTTTATTTGTAAAGGTGCTCATGGGGGTTGCCATAGTTGCCACGATTGACGAGCTCGTTAGAAACCGCAGTTTTTTATAGTTATATTTTAATTTTGAAAAATGCTACTGTAAATCTTCTGTGTGTCTCCCTCTGTCGCCTCTTACAACACACACGGTAAGATATGGGGTAGTGAATGTTCTTAACGGCTACAACATGGCAATTATTTTTTTAAAGTATATAATAATTAAAATATAAAATGTGTGTAAAAATAAATTAATTTTGCTGATATTAATAGCTGAGCTACTGAATTTATTTGATGATTTTTTTTGTATGCTAAGTTAAGTATATATAACTAAGAAGTATATATAGATAACTAAGATGAAGAACATTTTTTACTAGCAATAAAATCTGCTAAGTTTTTCAAAATATATTATACTAGTATTGCTAAATAAATCGTGCCATTATAACAATTTAGAGAGACGAATGGTCGGTGTTGGTTGTTCTTTAGTAAATATAAAGATTGATTGGCTCCTTTCGTTATAGGTTATCTTTTAGCTAAAGTACCAATGCCTTGTCGTGTATATGCGAATAGAAGAGGTTGATAATTTTAGATTTTATTTTACATCTTTTACCTGTGTTTTGTTGTGCTTATAGAAATTTCTTTTTCCACAAAAAAAACTAAATCCTTTAAAAAATTGTAAAATCGTCTGTTTTTGCACATACACATATTCGACATTTTTATGACGTTTGCACACCTTCCCTTTCAAAAAAAATTGTAAAGAACGCCATGCAAAAAATTAGGTGTGTATTACCTAGAGTTTTTATTAAAAAACTTAACAAGGTTTTCATTCATAAAATGCACAGGATAAACACCTAGATATAAAACAAATTATTTACAGTACATACAAATACTTGTTTGTAGTCATAAAATGTTAACATAATATTGCAAGCCCAACTTTTTTACATTTTCCTTTGGCATTTTATGTCTGGCTAAATACAAAATGGCATAAATAAAAATACTGTAAATACCAGAAGCATAAAAACTTTACTAGAATTTCCTATCCTGTTTCATTTACGTCTTATGACACAATTACATATTGACTGGTAGTTTTAATATAAGATAATTAGGCTCAAGTGCTTTCCATTGCTGATATAAAAATATATCTCGAAAATAACATTATATTTTCACTTATTATCTCATAAAAAAGTTGCTGTCCGTTGGTCTCGCTGAATCTCAAAAACGGCTTGAACAATTTTGATGAAGTTTTTTGTGTGTATTTGAATGGGCCCTACGTGGAAATTTGGATCCAGTAGGTAGCGTTGTTTTCAAGATCAAGGAATCACCCGTGTTAAACGTGGCAAACTGGTAGTTTAGAGTAAAATGAATTTTATTTTTTAATTTTGTAACACAACCATCTTAAAAGGTTTCTTTATTAAAATAAGCTTCGATTTCATGGTGACCTCTGAAGGGAAGTTCCTGAAGAGCCAAATCGTAAATAATTTCAACTTATCTTAGAAAAATACTTTAATTTAACGCTTGAATTAATACTATTTTGAAATTTCTTTCGACTTATACTGACGTTATTATTTAGATATTTTTATTAACTTTGAAGATAGAAACCTACATTTTACTGAAGGCTACAAGGATGCCACTAGAGAACCTATCTTTCCCACCGATTATCAGTTCCTCGAGATGTCCGACTCTGCTCTCTGATTTGTTGGACTATGTCATCTTTAATCTGGTTCTACTGCGCATATCCGGAGGAGGAGATCGATCACTCCGAGACGTCCGAGCATAGCCGTCTAAATGTGGCTCACTAAGCGATCTTATGCATGAAGCATATAGTCAGTAATGAAGAATCGCGTTACAGATTCATTTATTATCACTAGAAATACGCATAAAATTTACACTTTTTACAATTTTTCGATTTCAAGTTGTGGGATATACGTATTTTCTGAGCGCTGCCCAGCAGAGTTGAGTTCATTCATTAATACCTCGGTCGGAGTCATTAGTTGAACAGTTTGCCCTAGGTTATACTTGTCGGAAATTTTGAGCCTATAGCTACAAAAACTAGCGGTGTATTGCTGAAAATTCTTTTCTTTCTGGGGTTAGTGAGTAATGTCTATTTTGATTTAATTTCATTTTCTTTATTTCTTTGTCTTTTTTTTGTAGGATTAGTTGTTCTTTTATTCCACCTTTATTTAGTTTAGTTAGTTTATTAAGGAAACATAGTATGCTAAAACTACTGAAATAACTGTAAAAGAGTTAGAATGTATACACTTTATGGACACCAATAACTTGTAGAATGAGGTGAGCACTTCCGAGCTGTATTAAAAAAAATTGTAAGTAATTGTACAGCCCTCCACAAAGTCCCGTTGGTTTTCTTTTTGCTTCTTCCCAGGGAAGAAGTTAGAGGTTTTTCAAAACCAGTGGTAAAATTAAAAAAAATTATCAATTATTTGTAATCTATATTTCTTCTTTTTTACAATATGGGTGGAAAACCGCCGATTTGTTTATTTTTACTTGTTACCAGAAAGACACTGCTTCCCATCTCTTGTTCCAAGTTTCATTTTGCCACCTCTTGCGACACCTCCGGAACGTTATGAGGTAGTGTATTAGTTTACGTTTTTTTTTAAACTTGTTACGAAGAACTCAATTTTCTCATTACAATTTCCGCACTACCTACTGCATTATATTTGTGCTTTTTCCTTTATATTGTGCTTTAAATATAATCATAAAATTGCTTTTTTCGCATTTCAGTTTTCATTAGATATTTTTTCTATAGCATTGGGTGACAAACTGACCCAAAGTCCACCTGATGGTAAGTGATTGCAATGGCCCATATACATCCATAACTATCCTCAATTAAGAATCAAAATGCAAATGCGTTATCACCCCTGGAGACTAAGATGGAATGCCTCGATTCCAGTAAAAGGGGTCTCCGGTTCTCTACGCTCACCATACGAAACAGCTGCATTACTCTGCTATGTTACGTTGGTATTCTGTGAGAGCGTGGTCCTACCTTGGTCGAGCCGACCCATTCGTGCTACAACTAAAGTTGCTCTCTCTACAAAAGCTAAAAAAAGCTCTACCACGTAAAATTAAATAATGCATGCGTAAAGTAAATTAAAAATATTCAAAATGTTTAATATAATGTATGGTTCTCATAAAAAATGTTTCCTGTATTATGAAGGATTTATATAAGCATTAATTGTACATGGAAAAGTAATATTAGGTGCAAACGTAGCAAAATTAAATCTTCAATATAAAATTAAAACCGACTTCAAAGAACAATGAAATCAATAAAAATTTAAGTAATCAATAAAGTTTAAGTGTAGAGAAAAATTTAAGCCTCCGACTGCAAAAGCCGTTATGTAAAAACTATTTCATTTATTTTAATGTATTACCCTTTTGAGAGCATGAAATATCACAAGCTTAAGTAAATAACTAGAATGTTGTCTAACAGCCCTGTTTTTGCACACGTAGGGATGGAATTTTCTTTTTAGTTTAAATTGACTCTAAGAATTTCCTAATTAATAAAAAGGAATGATCTTAATCGAAATCCTCTCCA
Organism: Parnassius apollo; assembly: GCA_907164705.1. Taxonomy (NCBI): domain Eukaryota; kingdom Metazoa; phylum Arthropoda; class Insecta; order Lepidoptera; family Papilionidae; genus Parnassius; species Parnassius apollo. The sequence continues at coordinate 608,911 of CAJQZP010001370.1, read as the reverse complement.
ACCTCCATTAGTCCACTCATGGATATAAGATATGACAATATGAAGTCAGTAATTTTAATAGATAGTAACTAAATGAATTGTTACTATTTGATATTTGGATAAATTTTATCACAATTTTGTATTGTTTCAGTTCAGTTCGGGATTGTTAGCGTAATCTGTCTAAGTGAACAAACGACTATGAGGAATTCCTTAGAGCAACTATTTTGATCAATACATAGAAATGATGGAGTGCGGGCTTCGTCCCAGTCCTACTCGAGTACTTTCTCTTTGGACACTTCTTATTGGAAGCTTCAATATTGCAGGTATGTAAAAACGTTAAAATCGTCACTACTTTTAAATTATAAATTGGACATTAAGGCTTATTACTTATATAATGCATTATGTTACATGCATATATTATATTGATATCGAAATGTCAGATGCAATTAAGATAATAATAATGTCGTTCGGACCGAAATTCGGTTACAGCGGCCATTCTCTATGGAGACTGGCCAGCTGCGCAGAACAAGATTACGGGGTACGTGTGTATGTACAAGTGGAGGTGAGATCTCTATCCTCTCATTCTCTTAGTCCGATGGGACGGAAATCCGACGCAGTCGGAGAGATTTTTCTCCCTTATTATATTTGATTGAAAATATTTTTATTATTTTATGCTAAATGGAAACTGTTGTCCATGAACGTTTCCATATATATTCCCCATTAAGTCTTAAAATTCAGATGTGTTGGTCATACTTGAGGACTAAAATGACTCGTTTCAAGTAAAAAGTATCTCCGGATCACTATACTTGCTATACTAAACAAAAACACATCGAGCAGATATTTCACAATGGTATTCTTTGAAATCATAGCCTGTAAAGTCAAGTCGAGTTGTTATCATGAAAATGCTGCTGCCCATCTCTCGGTTCAGTTTTCTGCTGCCATCGCTCACTTGATACACGTGTCGATGTTGGGTTGTGAATATTCTTTTACCACCACTAAATGGTGGTTTTAATCGGTGATTACCCAACATGCCTTCAGTTTATCAATAAAATATTTGGTCTAATCTATCTACGAGCTTATGTTTCAATTTAATTAATTACAATATACATATCAGGCGATAGCACCTAGCTGTTTTTTCTTTCGAAAGGTTTTCTTTAATTACAATGACCTTGTTAATCATCCTTGGTAGGAATCAGTGTTATTTTAAGAGGATTTGTGGCCTATCAAATTAAAAGTAATGGCAAGGACGATCTATTCCATGTTCACTCAATACGGACGTCAAGTCAACCATTTCAATTTAAAATTCGAATGATGAGTTTTAGATTATACTTAGTATTTGTGTAAATGTAACAAGTATTAAATATTATTTTTTTTCATCGCAATATGCTGATGCGTCTCTTTTTGCGTCACAGTTTTTGGGAGATTATATCAACATCGAACCAATTGTTTCGTCGTTTTCTCTAATAGTTCACACGCGCAGACAATTCACAAAATCACATCACATTCAAGAATCAAAATCTACTTCAAACCATTATTCAAGCAACAAAATAGAAGCGACAAATTGTCCGACAATCGCCAAAACCTCTCCTAGTGTACCTATGTTACATATAGGCAAATAAATATTATTTTTGTGATAAAGTAAATGTTCTATATTGCTTTTCGCTACTTTGTAGTGCTTTACTAACCATTTTTTTTTTTTATAGAACAAGGGTGACAATCGAACAGACAGTCCACCTGATGGTGAGTGAATACTGTGGTCCATGGACATATACATTTATCCTCGATTTAGAATCAAATTTCAGATGCGTTGAGTAGCCTGGATCGAATGCCTCGTTTCCAGTAAAAAAGGCTCTCAAGATCTCTACACTCACCATATGAAACACAGCAGTATTAAACTGCTATTTTACACTGGTATTCTGTGACATTCTGGTTCTTCCCCGGTCGAGCAGTCATTCGTGCTACAACTATATTATAGCTACAGCGTGATTCTAACATTAAGTAGGTAGATTGAGATGAGGATCGGTGTCTACTCAGCGTTGTGAATTAGGAGATAACTTTATTCAGCTGCGGACTGCAACATTTGATAATGATAAAGTTCTGATGGAGTTTTGAGTGTAGGTAAATAAAAATATTTTGTTTTATAAGTTCATTTATTTTATTGTACTTATAATTAATGAATTCTTAATAAAACTTCATCTAAGAAGGGGGCAGGCCGGGTGATATCCTCATAGCAAGCAAGGCTTAGGTACCAAATAATACTCATAACATGTGAGTAGCATCCCACTGCTCTTAAACCTACAATGCAGTTACAGCAATAACTTCTGATTGCGTCCCGCCCAATCATGTCACTATTAATACAAAGTTTTAGTGGAAAATGGCGGGACTTAATTTTAGCATGAAGCAAGATTGGGTTCTCTCTAAACCATCTTTTCTCTCTCGGGATACTTCTAGTGTATATATCGCATGAAAGCGAAAATTCTTATATTGGGCAACACAATATGTTTGGATCATTCTTGTGGTCCTTCTGGTACATGTAAGCTCAAATCTCGAGCTTCATCCCAGCAAACTTCACAAACTTCATTCATGGATGACATCTGTAAATAATTTATTTCATGAGATGGCCATAGATATAAAATTAGTATGATGAAATACAAATTAAACACTAATATCGATAGACATAAGTTGTGCCCAACATTTTCAATCATGAAAGAAACACAAACAAGATAATGGGTGGGATACAGCGAGATTCCTGATTGAATTTGAGCAACCCAAGCTGGAGAATGGTTCTTGATACACAATAATTGGTTGCCCCCACCTTACAGAAAACCTTTTCCAAATAGCTATTTATGGTATATCCGTTGTGCGAATAAGTTGTACAGGAAAAGGGCTTCTTGTTGTTAGTAGAACTCACCTTATGAGTGTCCCAGGTTTAGCAACATTTAAGAGTAATGCCCTTTGCATGGCAAGCGTTAACGGTATACCGTTATGGGGAATCTGCACAGAAATCCAAAATTATTTATATATATTGTCGCTCAAAACAATGTATAAGAGTTCTAGCAAATATTTCATACAATACAAGTTTATTAACAGTTACGTATTTATACATATTAGAATCATCTAAATTAGCATTGTCTAGTTTGAGATACTATGGGTACATACTAGAGATAATTTAAAACTAATTTTCTAAAATTAAAATGTAAATACATATAAGCACAGAAAACAGAACAAACATCTATGTTCATCACACAAATGTTTGTCCTTGGTGAGAATAAAACTCACAACCTTCAGCGCAGAAGCCATATTTAAGTAGTTTAAGGTAATCGTGGTCGTTAGATATTCCATGCAAGAAAGCCACTTCAAACACACTGCTTATACCAAAAGAAGTTTTCTCTGAAGAGAAACATAATCATCCATTGTACAGTGCCACATCTTTATAAAAAAGTAAATTGTTTTGTGTACATATCACTAGAGCCACTAAATATTCATTTATCATCATATTATAGCTGTTTTTGTGAACTGCAGTATATTCAGTCTTTCCCACATTGTCTTTGTAAACCTCTAAAAAGTAAGTGGTAATATTCACTATATCCAAGTTAGGTGATACACTTTTGAATGTTATACTGCTATACAAACTGTCTGGAGGCCACTCAACAATATACGCCAAATCATTTTGTACTACTTCATCTTCTATGTTTCTATTAAAATTATTATTTCTATCATAGTACTTAAGTCTGTAAAAAGAAAACATTGCTGTAAACTCGTTAAATAAGCATAATTTTGACAAAAAATGTATTTGTAAATATTAAACAAATTAACCTCTGAATTAACTGTTCTTTCAACCCACTTAATTTTGCACATATTTTTCTTAGCTCTACTTTTAAAGCACTGACATTCATTGAACCGTAACTCATATTTGCCATAATTAATTTCAGGAATTGCAATATATTCACAATATTATTCTAAAAGAAATAAACACGCGTAGCCCACCCACTACTAAGAGTGACATTTGATATATCGGAGAACTCACTCTACACTAGCGGTAGCGCCTCTAGCGGTGAATTAAAACGCGACAGCTCTCATTGAGTTTAGTTTATGCTTAAATTACGTTTATTTATTAAAATATTTTTATTGATATTATTAACTAACCCCAAGTTCAAAAATATAAAACTTACATGAAAATTAATGGCTTAGTTGCCTTAATATCTGGTATTAATTCTATAACAAAACAACTAAAAAAGTATGTGGTACTAAATCTGCCGTTCCCCTTTAACGGACCGAAAAATTGTTTAAGTCACTATTAATTATTCTACGGTAGTGTATGAAAAAGTTCAACCACGTGTTAAACCTTCACTGTTTTTTCTTTACGTTTTATCGTTAATTATTATAGGTTTTATTCTAATAGGATTATTTAAAATTATTGAAATATCTTTGTACCTAAATATTTCAAGTTTTATTAAAAAAAACATTCTATGTAGTGCCGGTGTAAAAACATCCACTAACCCATCTCGTCCCGTGAGCGTCGTAAGTGGCGACAGAATGAAACTGAATCAGGAGATGGGCAACAGCATCTTTCTGATAACAGCTGAATACAATAAATGATTAACTGCGGTTGCTAACCCGCTTGCCAAGAGTGGCAACTATGGCGAATATCTTTCCTACGAGGCAATCTATCGAGGCGGCCTAAGTTCAGTAATGGACTTCTGGGCTGTAATGGTAATAATTAGGCAAATGAACAATATAGAAAATTTATTTTATAAGTTAGTGCTGTAAACTTGTTTCAACGCTTCTTTTTATTTAATAATGTCTATTTGTAAAAGCCAGTTTAAGAGTATGTACCGTATTCATCACGCTTGTCAGATGGATTGACGATCGTAGTATTAGACGTGTCGCACTATCGATGCTGCTATTCGTTGCGTTTCTGGGGATTTTACGTCTGACGTAAATGGTATAATTTTAGCCAACTTCAAACAAGAGGAGGGGAGCATACTATATATTTTGTATGTATATTATGCGGGCGCAAACTTCACTGTTAATTATACACTGTTAAAAATTATGTGAAACATAAATAATTTCTTTCATTTTTGGAGTCAATTTTTCGTTTTTTAAATTCAGTATTTTCCAAAATTGATTGTCGCGTGAAACAGCGTATCTTGAATGCCACTAGGCCCTATATTCAGGCTTATTGTAGCTATAAATAACGGACAATCTTTAACAATCGTATGGCTCAGTGACAGTGACACATTGCAGCGGTGCACCGATTTTCTTGTTTCAGCTTAAAGGCTACGATTGCATGTATGATGGTTCCTACAAATTTATCTGTAAATGATGTTAGATCATCATTATTTATAAACGTAATTCCTTCAACGATCCCTAATGCAGTCCCCTTTTTTCTTCTCTTGGGTGACGTCAAATTTAATACATTAAAATTAATGCACAAAATTAAAAATGTAAAGTATATACAACGAAAGCCCGCGGTGTTTAGATAATAAAATTTACAAACTATCAAGCTTATTAGGCCGCTTCGAGTTAATTACGCCGCTCCACACTTTTATAAAATCATTTCACATCCAGTTTACGATGATTTTTACAGATTTTTTTTTAATATTCTGGAAGTAAAACCAAAGTTTAATAAGTCATATGAATATGAAAACGTAACAAGTGTAAACTACTTTTGATATTACAATAATAGCAAATTAATACATTAATAAATAAGTAAAGTAAAGAAAAAAATGTGAATGAAATTATATAAAATTTTATGTTTCCATTAGGTGTAATTAAAATAAATATATTAGTGTTAGCGACGCGCCTATAAGAATATTTCAATTTATTAGTTAACCGATTACGAATAGCTTCTAAAAAGCAAATTATCAAGCAAAAATATTCCGATAAGAAAATGCTTAGTTGAATCTTAAAGAAATATCGAATTAATGATATGAAGGTCTTGGGTTCGACTCCCAGGCCGGAATAGTTTATCGTTTTCTTAGTAATATCTCTTAATAAATTCATATAGGGTATTTTTAAGATATAAATTACGTTACCGGATTTGTTCCCCGGTTGAAATCATCTTTCCAATAATGTTAATTTAAAGAAATATTAAAATAAAGTTAGAGACCAGGATTTGTTCCCCGGTCGAGATGATCGCTGTGCATAAGTAGAATTAATGGAAATTAATTGCATAAGTATTGTCTTATATGAGTTTGATTTGTTTTGTATGAAAACAAATGCTTATTTTCTATGATTGATTTATGAAAACATTTACTTCTATTGTTTGATAAGAAACATGATAACTGATAAGAATCTGATTAGAAATAGTTTTCGGCGTTTGAGAATTGTGTAGAATTATTTATTCACCTAGTATTGTTGATATTAGTGTATACTAAACTTTCCATTTTCACTGATAGTCGATAGCCGTGCAAAAGTTAGTTGTTCAAATAGTATGAGTTCATAGACGCACGCTAGCCACGTACTTAAGAGGCCAAATATGTAGAAATTTAAATATTTGCAAATTTCAGCAATTTATGTAAAATGACTTGTAAAACATTTCAGATTGATTGTACGTGTAAAAGAGGTGAATTTTGTGTTATTTTATGTGAAAATTCCTGTGAATAAGTGAAATAATGATAGTTTTGTACAAGAAATTTAAAACTGTTTTAATAGTGAAATGTATAGAGAAAATGTAAATTAAACTATTGTATTAGTTAAGATATGTATAATTTCAAGTGGAAAACATTGTTTTGACTTTCTATGTTAAATATTTAAGAAATTCCAACTTTGAACATGTGAGTAAAATAAGCATATTGTTACGAGCTTGAGGTTCGTGACAATAAAAATTGCCGATAAAATTACCTAAATTAACACTTTAATTTACTTTACACAAATTAAAACTTAAAACACTAATAATTAAACACACTAATTCACTTTATTCCGCTCCGAAGCTTCGCTTGTCTCGCCAAATCCAATACTGCCCCGATCGTATCTTGCAGCGGCTATATATACAAATTAGCAATGAAGCATCCGGAATATTCAAGTTAATGCGCGCAAAGCGACGAGTGTTCGAGTGTAGATTTTCTAGAAACTTAGTTCTTCAGATGGCGCTGTCGGTTGAAAGATTTGTGATGTCATTTTCTGCAAAGCTCCCCTCGCTCTCGTTCCTGACACTAGATGGCGCTAGTGTATCGTCGACTTGAGCGCGTAACACTGCCCCCTCCTAAGACATGCTCGTCCCGAGCATTATCGGCCCCATAATAACGCGCCAAGCGATCCACATGGACGATCTTAGGAGTCCCCTTTGCGCCTTTCTGTAACGGCTCCGCAATGTCAAAGGATGTCCTATCCCGTGGTGCACCAACATTGTACAATTTCGATGCTCCTCTACTCCGTGTCTGAGGTCCCCTCACAGCCGCACAACTTGTACATGTACGACACCAATCCTCGACATCGTCACGATAATGGACCCAGTAAAACTGTTCTCGGACCTTCGGTAGAGTTCGTTTAACTCCCAGATGGACTCTTGAACGACCATTATGGCACAGCTGTAGAACATTCGGCACTTTAGCTTTAGGGATAACCATTTGCAGACGACAGTTGTCTCCTCGAACATTGTCCCATTTACGGCACAGGACTCCGTCCTGAAGCAGCAAGCTGTCCCATTGGACCCAATAGCTTTTCGTGGTTGAACTCATTGCTGAGACGTCCCTCCACTTAGGCTTGGTAGCACGGGCCTTCATCCATCCCAGAATCGGCTTTATGTCCGGATCTTCCTGCTGTGCATATCGTAGGCTGTCCTTCCACCCGTTGCTGAGATGGTCTGTCCTGAGCATCCTCACGGATACCAATTCCTTACTCTCTTGCCTACTACAATGGTTGCAATCTTCAGGAAAACTCTTCTTGAGAATGCATCTGCGTTGCCGTGAGATTTCCCGCTGCAGTGTCTGATAGTAAAGTCGTATTCCTGCTGCTGCTGGGCGGTGCTGTTAGCCGCACTTCCTTTCTGAGACCGTTCACCTTCCCTTCCAAGGGTGTGCTTAGGGCAGCTGGACCGAAGATGGCCCCTTTCCCAACAGCCATAGCACCTAGGGCTGTATCCTTTATTGTGGTCGCGAACTGTAACTGCTGCAATCTCCCTAGCGTGAGGTGAACGACGATCCTGTCGCCGCCAGGCAGTGCCGTTAGCTGCACTACCCTCCTGATATCGTTCACTTTCCCTTTATAGGGTTCGCTTAGGGTAGCTGGATCGAAGATGGCCCTTTTCCCCACAGCAATAGCACCTAGGGCCGTATCCTTTGCTGCGGTCACGGACTGTAGCTGCTGCGACCTCCCTGACGCGATGGGAACGATGATCCTGCCGCACGGCTTCCACCTCCAGTGCATGGGCCAAGGCGTTCTTAAGCGTCTCGTGGTGCCCGAGCCTCACAGCAGCACTGACTTCCAGGTCGCGGATGCCGTCGATGAATGTCTGCACCAGGTTCCCTTCAATGAGCGCAGGTACAGACCGGTATGCTTTTCGCACCAGCTTCTCCACCTCTAGAGCCAACTGCTGCAGGTTTTCGTTGATGCGCTGCACGCGATCTTTAAGCTTCGCACGAAAGACGTGTTCCAGGTGAGCGTCGCCATATCTCGCCTCCAATGCCTCAAGGAGTTGCTCATAAGTCACTTCCTCACCGAGAGCATCCGGAACTGTTAAGGCCTGGTCGCGCAGGCCTAGTGTCAGAGCAGTCATGTCCTGACTTTTATTCCAGCCGTTCGCCTTCATAACAGCCTCGAACTGGATTTAGTAGGCTGACCAGGAAGAGGTACCGTCGAACGGTGGCACCTTGAACCCACGCAGCGAAGGTGTTGTAGCTACTACGGGAGCTGTAGCTCCATCTTCAAGTTTGAGTTCGTCCAGTGATTCCTGTCAGCCATTACGTTGTCAACCCGATTGTTTACTTGG